>VZTE01000892.1:2887889-2933108 GCA_013397775.1 Eulacestoma nigropectus | reverse complement strand
AAAAAAAAAAAAAAAAGCCATGAGTGTTTTTTTAAATAATCACTGTAACCAAAATGCAGAGATCAGATCAGATCAGTGTAGTGGATGACTGCAATGGGCATCATAAAACCTAGTTCCAAAGCTCCTTTAAAGCAGTGACAGCCTTTGGATCAGACCTAGTTAGCAGCAATTAATTACCAGAGTCTTCAGTTTAAAATCTTTCAATAATATTACATTCATGTTAATTTAAAAAAAAAAAAATCCTGCCAAATAGTTTGAGACTAAATTTCTCTTTCACGTTTGCATCCTTGGAGCCCTAGAAACAACATCCCCTACAGCCCTGAAAACAGAAAAGTTGTAGTCTTGTAGGTGTATGAAAACTCAGTTTAATGTCCTTAGAGATAATTGGGAATGCAAGGAAAATGTTCTTTTTTAAAAACAGGAAGACTGAAGCGACTGTCTAAAGCAAAACACATGTGCAATAACCAGAGAGTGATACTGCAGATGGCCATGACACTGTTTACATGAAATGTGATTACTTCCCTGATTTTTGGCACAGCGTTTAAAGCAGCTTCTTTTTCCCCTACGTGTGTAATGCCTTTACCAGATACATTGAAGAGCTCAACAAACATATGCTTCCTATGCTTCACCTAACAGAATCCACTGCCTCTTATTCCTTAGGGAGAAGATCCTACTGGGAAACAAAAAGTCAAGAAACATTCAAATGAAGGAACTCATCCAAAATACAGGTGCTAATGGTGTAACAATGCTTCTTTAGTCTGCAGGTTTCAGAAAGAAACCACAGAAGCATTCAGCATACTATGAGGGTTATCAAGACAACATCAGCTGGAACAGCATTTCTAGGCAAACATTTGCTATGACTAAAATTAAATTATATTCCTCATTTCTTCCAAACTAATTCATTATGATACAGAGTAGTAAAGTTAACTGCTCTGCTACTATTCTTTGTTACCTTTTCCTGGAAAATGGAGTATGACAGAATGTAGTTATTTTAATTAAAAAAAATAGAGAACATAAAAAGTACAGTCATATTATTTGCTTTAAATAACTGTTTAATGAATTATAACATGTTCAAGTAGACTGGTAATAACTACTAGAGCTCATAATTTCTTGTAAGGCTTACCCTTTGTTCAAAAAAAATTACAACGTATTAGCTGGAAGGTTGCTTTTAATTCTTGTTATTTCTGTTTCTTGTTGATATTTTAAGGTTTGTACCAGAAAATGGAAAAACTGTCTTGGTCTAAAGCATCAACATACAGAGAGCCAAAAGGCAGAAACATAGAAAGTAATTAAGAAGTTGAAGAACAAGAGTTTTTACTAAAGTCTACAGCTCAGAGAAAAGTTGAGCCCTGGGAAGAAACACCACCACATAAGCTGCAGGATAGAAAGTGTAAACACTCGAATCAGCATTCCCCGTTTTGAACCACGTGGAGCAGGAATAATTTGCTTATTCCAGTGACAGAGAGTACTGCTCCTAAACACATGGGTGTGTAGCTCAAAACGTAGCGTTGAGGCTTTATTAGAGCATCTTGCCTTTGACCAGATTTGCTGCAGGCAGGCTCTGAACCCTGAGATACGACATTCATTATTCTGCAGTGAGGCAGAACAGCAGCATAAGGGCAGTTTCTAACATATTGCACAGCCCTGGACACCATTAAAAGACACTAACAATAAAAAGTGAAGTAAAATAAAAAAGTTTTCTCTTGTGTCACTACTTCTCCCATGGCTGCAACAGAATAGGCTGCACCAGAACAGAATACATGGCTATTCATAGCTACTAACAGAGTAAAACAAAATACTTATGTGTTTTGCCACCCACCAGAGAGCCCAGATGTTGTCTGTCAAGTTAGCTGGACAACAACCTTCTAATGTAACTTTCTCTTACAAGAAGAAAATTAATGTCTTCTTTGGAAAAAGTGCACCTCTCCTGGGACCTCTGACTTTAGAGGGATCTTCTTGGTAATTGTTTTAGTACTCAGACCCCCTGTTAATCTGCAGATTTATTACTTCCTTTCACCTTATAGGAAAATTCTTCAGGATTATCCTTCGGAACACTATGCAGATTTCTTTTTATGCTGTGCAAAAAGCAAAAGAACCTTACTTGCCTCCACACTGACTTCACCCGCTTCTAATTATATGAAAAGGTGCTCCTGAGTATACGCTTGTGGTCGAAATTATAAGAACACTCAAATGAATTCACCTGGGAAAGTCAGAAGATTGCACAGCTTCAAATTTAATGTAAATTCAGCATGAAAATGGAAAGGCTTTCTTCATATTAGAGCATTATAGAACTCATCTCAGACATTCATGATAGTAATCCTCTCATGTCTACTATATCATGTTATGTCTCTATGCATTATAGACAGGAGATTCAAGATAATGAAATGTCAGGATGGAAGGTGAACACCAGGACCCCATTCTAGATGAATCTCTAACCTGTTTCTTCACCTTGCTGCTTGGATAGACCATCCTAACCAAGATCTTAGAATTACTTACACCATTCTCCCTAACTTTCCTGAAGTTTTTTGAGAGCTTAAATGCTCTGAAGTGGTATGTTGTACATTATCAGCAAGTCCTGACCTTTCTAAGTGCATAATCAGTGGCAGATATACAACAGAGCACTCCACCAGGATGTATTAAAGAAAAAAATAACAACTCACCAAACAAAAGTCCATCCGTCTACCTAGCACCACCACCATATTCACCATCAAGATACGCACTCAAAACACAATCTTGATCAGATCTCAAATGCATACACAGTTGAACCACGAATTTGGGCACAGAAAAGTCATCATCAGGTCCTCAGGCAGATAAAAATATATATCTGTAACTCATAAAATGACAATGAAAGGCTTCACAGAATTACATTTTAAGCTATGAATTGCTGGCTATGATTTTGCAATGGATATGGAATAGAAACGGAGGAGTAAATACTTACCATGAATAGATCACTAAGTGAAACGCTGCATAGTAAAGAAAAATGATGATTCAAAGAAATTACGCAGCTCAGCTCTACAGAACAACTCAAAGACTCCACAGAACAATTCAAAGTCCATAGGACAAACACAGTGCTCACACTGTTGCAGCACCATCATTCAAAGACCCAGGAGGAGATTCTGCCCTACAGAAGCAGTGTGGAATCAGTCCAGTCAGTTATGGACCATTATGACTTTACATAATAATAATTCTGCATTTTTATTCTGACCTATTATTTACTCTGTGCACAAAATCTTGCCCCACCATAGAATTTCAAATTGAAGTCTTCACATTTCCCATTTATGGCTCTGTTCTTCACACATTCAGGTGTTTTTTACGTTCTGAGCTGCAGGGCTTGGAAACAGCTGAGTATCCAGTAGAGGATTGACTCTGAACACCTATTTTGAGACAATAATTTTGTTAGACATTAAAATAATGAGCTCTATGACACAGTCCCTTTTGAAGCCAACCTTGAGCATTAACAAAAAAATGCTCCGAAGAAGGAGATGCCGCTATGAAAGAAATAAACCTGAAGATTTTTCCAGATGAAGAAAGGACACAGGAATAGTCTTGCTTCTAGGATTGCATATGACTATTAATGAGTTTTCAGTGTGCATATGTAGTCCTCAGAGAACCTTTCATAAGCTGTTCCCCAGCTGGGGGATGCTTGACAGTGCAGCTCCACAGGGAGCCTCTATAAATACTCCAAGGCCAAAAGAAATTGTGAGGATGAATAGCTTGCCCTTCATATAATTTACATGCTCAAAGTCATAAAACACTTTGCATATATCAGTAAGGCTCATGGCCTTAACTTATGATTTCCTATGCAATAAGCGAACAGCATGTCTTTTCTTGAATTTGAATCAAGGAAAATAAAAACAAAGGGTAAGGTAATTTATGGTATGCCTGCATGCACAAGGCCGCTGAGGACTACCAGAGCTACCCCTGCTTAAACTACCTCAGTTACCAGTAGTGGTGCAGTTGTACTGATTTGTCTCATAATCTGGGAACACTGCTGCCAATAGCTGAGCTGGTTGTTTCTCTCGATATTAAAGAGCCATTTAGTTGTTTCAACAACACAGAACTATACCAGGCCCGTAACAGCTAAAGAAAACATCCCTGTGTTCCTCAAAGGCTTTGGCTGAAATTCACTGATGAAAATTAAGTAAAACACTAACTTACTGTCCCTAGAATTTGCCAACAAGTAAATGGAGACAATAGAGTTAGATTATAAATAACTACTAGAAGCATCAGAATCAATCAAAGTCTAAAAAAAGAAAAAAGGTAGGAACTGGGAAAGACAAAAGGTTAATCCTACAAAGGCTGAGGGAATTACCATCAGGGATTTCTGAAACTTCTTTTCTGTAAGGTTCCTGTCACAAATGAAAGGAAAATTTATCTGGGTAACAGTACTGCCTTACATTTTATATGAGTAACCCAGGACACATTAATACATAATTAATGGAACATTTTTACTGATTTATGCAGCCATGAACCTAAAAGAAACATGTAGAAATCTACAATTGAGTCTCAGGGATAGCTTTTGGGAAGGCATCCAAATTTCCTGAAGAGACTGAAGTCTTCTGGCAGAAATTTGATAGCTATTGCTTCTGGTACGGGCATCAGGCATAATGGGTCTATATCTCATTCACACTCTTAATACTACTCTGACTTTAAATGAACATTTAGAAAACTTCTGGAAATCAAATAGACCAAAATAAACTACTAAAAGCTACACAGAGTGCATGTAGACTCTACGGTAATGCTAAATATAGGGTAGCTTACCTATGTCTAAAAATGGACCCTTAAATACATGAAGTGTTTCCCGTATAGACAAGACCTTATTTCAAAGAAGACAATGCATTATGAGAATCGCAAAATGATAAAGAAATAATAATAGTAAAGCAACTGACACTAGAATTGATTTTTAAAAGATAGGGAACTGTCAGCTTTGAGCTAAATTTAAGCTTTGAGACTAGTATAAAACCAGAATAGACAAGTATAAGCCTGTTTTATTGCTTACAGAAACACAGTTGTATGCAATTGGACACTGTGTAGAACTTGATCTTGAAAAAAAGCAATTGCAGATATGAAAAGTGGAAAAAATACATTTCATTTGACTGTTCTATGGGACTTAAGAGAGAACAAATTCAACTACAGTGTGTCAGTTTTACCTTTTTAATGTCTTTTTCAAATGAGTAATTAAAAATTACTAACTCCAAGAATGGTGCATGACAAGATCCTAAGTCAGATTTACTAGACACAAAGAGGTACCAGTGGACAGTAACAGTACTCACAGGACTAGCATTTGCCAGCATTCATTAGTTCATCTGGAGATGGAAATTATAATTTCTTTCTTATGGATATTTTTGTTTCTGGGGCTCAGTAAGAGGAAGAAGCCTACACACAGGAAGGAACATGGCCAGACACTGACTCAGGTACAGCTCGAAGTTATTTCAGCACTGCCTTCAGACACATTTAACTATCATCTACTAACAGTATTAATAATAAAAAACTGTGGTTGCCAGTGAGACTGCAAACCAAATGAATTCCTGATGCAGCATGACTGATACCAACCTAGTTCTATCAGGATTACTGCACAGCCACAGCTAGTTTTTTACTTCTGTAGTTTATCAGCAGTGTACAGGAATTGGCTTTAAATCCAAAGAACACTTCATGGTTGCTTCAGTTCCACTGAAGGCAATGAAATTAAACTTATGTTTAAAGTAAAGTGTACACTTGGATACAGTGATGAAAAGTGACCTAAATCACTTTACTGCAGTAATTGGATCAGTATCTGAAAGGTCTTCAACTAATGTCAAGCTATGATCGTAGTTTTTTCTTTCCTCAAATCCTAGCGAGTCATTTTTTTTATACACTCAATAACAGCAACTGGAGGTTTCACCCCAGAAAAGCCTTTGTGTAGGGTGCTCTGCGCAAAATAAAATGGTAGTCACCACAGCATTTTGGCATGAGACGGTTCCTGAAAATGCACACTGAGATGACTCTTGAGTACCTGTAAAGGAAAGCAAGAACGCCCAGCTTCCGGATCTTTGCTGGAGGTGTGGCCTGTTTGCAAGATCAGGATTAATGGAGCTTAGAGCAAGAAGAAAAGCGAAGATTTTAGGGTCAAAAAGTGACATGTGTATGAGGTAAAAGCAGGCTAGGAGAGCATCTAAGTAATTTTATAAAATCTGATTTGCTATGTGTATGAAAAGGAAAAAAAAAAAAAGTGCAGTTCCTGCAATTGCACGGCAACATCAAATGCACTAGCCACAAAAAAAGCAGATCCAGAGTAGCTCCCTTACCATTTCATTCTAGGTCTCAAACTGCACCTATGAATAAAAGCATCGGTTTTGTGGTTCCTTCATACAAACAAAAGTACAGAAAAAATAATTAATGTGGTGACAGGATTGGACTGTCACCACTGGTCTTTCACATCTGCTTTTAAACACATATATTTACTGGTTTGTTCACCTGGATAAACTCAAACTAACTACTAAAATACTATTTAAAAAAATCAAAACAAATCAACTCAACTACACTCATCCAATAAAACAGCTGTTAATATTTAGGGCTGATTAAAAAAATGCTAAGTCTTACTTTTATATTGAATTTAATTCTTTGGCGTGGTCATCTAACACGGATCATGTGAACTCTAATACAGCTATATTAATTTGAATAGAAGTTTCTTGCCCAACTTAGGGGGTTTTTTTCAATTGCACTAGGACAACAGACCTCCAAATTCTGCAAATATATAAAAAGAACACCAATCAAGGAAGTATGCTGACATCATCTGGCATAAGAACTACAAATTAGGGATTCCAATATTTCATTTGGAAACAGCTTTTGTGCTTGGTAGGTAAGAACATCTTAAATTATCAATAGCATAGAATAATTTTTGCAAATGTTTAGTTTTTCAAACAATATCCATGTTAACTAAACGAATCCCTGATGACCCTAGTGCAGGCTATCAAAATATTAGGAGGTTGGAAAAGAATTCTTTTTTTAGTCATGCCTAATCTTCACAAGCATTACATTTTTCTCAGGAAAAGAATCTTCTTGCCTTTCATCAAGCTCTAAGGTTCTCAGTTTCTCATACCCAAGATTATTTATAATCTCTTTAATATCTCAACAGTCAAATACCACTATAGCTTTTTGGGAAGTGTTCTTCCATGTCAGCATACAGTCTTGCCCTTTACTGACAATGGACAGACTTAAATGATTTCACACTTCCTCCCCTTAGAACAGTAATTGACTGTCTTCTAATTAAAGGTCACTACTATGCCATAAGGGAAAAGGAAGGTGGATGAAATTTAGAAGCTGTTTATTTGCATGTATTTCTTGCTAAATGAAGAAAATGAATTTCAAGGAAAAATCATGATGGTACAAAAAAGACTCAAATTACTTTATATGTGGCTAAATTCTAGTAGACAGAAGGATACAAGAAGCAATACTCTGCATGCAAATTCTGTTCCACATTCAATACTATTTAATATGCTTATTTATTACAGAAATAGAACAAAGAGTATGCTTATTACCATAGCACAGTCTGGAAAATAGGCTTAGAAGCTCTCCAGCAGCTAGAGAAGTCTCAAGAGCAGAGCCTGAGATCCAGAAAACTCAAAACATACACCAGAGGAATAAGCAGCTCCAAACACAAGAATGGGCGCAATTATGGGCAGTTCTGTAGAAATCATATAGGAGCTGCAATGGACCTCAGATCATGAGATCCCCTGTAACATAATTTAAAAAAGGGTGATCCTCATTCCATGGCACCTAATCAGAGGTGTAGCATGTCCAGCTTTAAGGTCTCAATAATTCATATCAGAAGTTTTATTAATAGCTGGAAGTTAGAAACAGCAGTAAAAACAATGAAAGATGAGACCTAAGCAATAGTTTCATTTTGACACTGCACTTTAAAAAAAGGTCTGATTTTCAGAAGAAAAGCAAAATGATTAGAAGTCCAGATAACGCTGAGTAGAAAAAAATCAAGATGTTCTGTTCAGACAAAAAGACTCTAGATGCCTGCAAAGGTCCTACAAAAGGAGTGGAATTTTGCAATAGCTTTTTTACATTTTTCATTCCATTAGGACAATGACTTGAGGAAATCTATAAAAGAACAAAAAATATATATAAAAGAACAAAAGTAAACACACACCATTAAGAAGCTAAGTGACAGTATTTCACAAACTTCTTATTGTATCACTTAAGAAAATGTTTAAGTAATTAAAACTCATCTCTGAAACAAAGATTTTTATGCTTTGGATTAAAATTTTAGTAGAAATTTCTGCATGTCAGAACACTTCTGCGGATACCGAAAACAAGTTTGGCAAAGATAAAGTGTTTTGTGATTATTAATGATTACTTCCCAAAAGTATAGCTCTAACTTAACGCAGACCTATAAAGGACATGCCTTTGATGCCGTACTGGAAAGATAACCAGCTCTCACCTTGTTCATGTCTACTTCCTCTTTATCTGTGCATGCCTTAATAAGCAGAAAAGAGGGCAGCTAAAAGTTAAAGTTTGGCAGCAAAATTTCTGAAGATTCCAGCTGTGATTTCCTGTACTTGGAGAAAAGATTGTACTCCAAATGTCTCATGGGCACGGAACGTTAAGGGAAAATTTTTGCTTAAAACCTCTTTGTAACTCCATTTACTGGCTGGAGGTAACACCTTTCACAGCCTGACTTGGTAGGGGATTGTCACTTCCTTTAATTATGTAACACTTTAGTACTAAATACTGTTATAGAGAGTATTATCAAGAGAACACAAAGTCATGAAGAAGGAAAATAGTCACTTTTTGTGCTCACGATAGGGTACAAATGGAAAGCAGTAAGACAAAAGACCACATCTGAGGATTAAAAGAAGCCTGGAAAAATCTTACACTTTCGTAATGCCCAGTAATAAAAAACAAACAGGATGTGACCAAGAAACAGAAGATCGTATTGCAAGCAGATGGATGTGGTTAATTCACAACCCTTTTCTGAAGATTAAACTCTAGTTTCCAGCTTTTAAATGCTCATTTCCAGTGTTACACATTCTAGATGCTGGGGAAGGGAGGTGGTTTTGACGGGAGAAAGTTACAGTGGCAGAAATGGCTACAGAGACTACAGAGTGATTATACAACTGACATGTCACACTGTACATGAAAACTCAACTTGAATACTTCCAATATACTTAAAAGGAACTCACTGGCAAGCCTTTGCCAGTTTAGGCTGATGCAAGTATTCTGAAGATTCATATTTATACTTCCTTTTGCTTATTTACTATAATAACACATACATGTTATTTAGTGACTCCAGCAAAAACTTGGATTTGGCATCCCTTTAGAAGGGAAGAAATTTTCAGTGGGGATTTCTTTAAATTAGAGGGAAATATTAATCTGTATGCAATTAATTAATCTTTTGATTGTTAATTATAAAAAACAAGTATTAAAAACAGCTGTGAACTGAATCACCCTGAATTTAGTTAACTGTGATCTGAAATTTTTACACACACAAAAAAATAAACTGAAGAACATGTTACTTCTTTATTCCTTCCTACTTCTGACACCCATCTAAAAACTAAAAATACCTGCAGTTTACCTAAATTAAGCTAATAGGATGTTGAACTTAAACCACCCCAGTGGATTGTCGTCTGTCAGCTCTATACCTTAATATATTCAACATTCTAATAAAGTACTTTCCAAAGCCTCATACTGATAGCATTTCGGCAGTTGTTTCATAAATCAAAATATAATTATTTAATTATTATTTTTATCCTTGCCCTTAAACCAATGGCTGCTAATAATTTTCAGACTTCTCAGCAACACTGAAAGCATACCTGGATTAAACAGGCCAGCATTATGACCCTAGTGAACTGTGGAAGTGACACATAAGTTGCTGCTTTACTAATGCTTTGAAGACATATTATTTTGTCATCATCATCATCATCATAACTTGATTTATTTGATATACTCTACGAACAGATTAAAATATTTCTAGCAGTATCTCCTTGAAAATCCTATCCCGTTGACAGAGTGAGCAACAAACACTCAAGGTTAAGTAGTTTTAGCTTTTAATCTTCAGTGATTCATTGCATGGCCTTGAACAACTGACAAAGTATATCTTCAAAACTGACCAAGTAATTTAACTTCTCTTGCAGAATTTAGCTATCTTATCTAAAGACAATAATTTCATAATCCATATGGATTCTGCAAAATTCAAAATGTGTAACATTTTGAGACTTTGCATAGAGAAGCTGGATGTACTCATATTCCAGGTACCTCACTGTCTAGACTTTCTGTAAAATGAATTCGAAAGAAGATATTTTAATGTAACAATTCTAACGTAAGATTACTTTTTACGAGTTCAGATAGTAAGCCAAAGAGTTTTTCCTCATTCAGTACATGATTTCTCCAGACTCCCAAAGTATAATTAGCAGGTCTCCCACTTCAACAGCATAATTTTAAGTGGTGCAAGTTTGGCTTTGCTTCAGCAGGAGACACAGTCACATGAATGGGAAAATTGCATTTTTTTAAGGGTGCCAGGTCATTTTGTGCAACTTATGTCCCCTACATCATTTGTACTGCATGATCAAGCTTAAACCAGAGCCTCTTCCTCCCCACTCTTATCTTCTTTGGAAGATCCTTATTTTTTCATTCCAGGCCTAGTTTGACAGAATCAGTAGATATTCTGAACGTGGTGCTCTGCACTTTCATAATGTTATCCAAATTTCATATGGCATTTAACCACAGCATTTCATGCACATAATTTTGTTCCTTATGGTATTTATGCTTTGTTTGCATTTCCGCAGTCACTGGAGATGAGATGACTTCTATAGCATTGTAACACTAGCAGATGCATACATGATTATTTTTCCTTTATTTGCCTCTTATGAAATACGGTAACATTCTGGCTAACAAAGGAAAAAAAAAACAACTGAAGAAGTACGAGCCAGACAGAGGAGTAATTTTAAAAATTAATTATGTGAATGACACTTCTCTTCCACCTTTTAAATAAGAAACAACCAACAGTCAAATTATGCAATCAATGAAAAACTAGTTAAACAATATACTACTTCATCAATTAAGCAGGAAAATTAGAATAAAGGAGGGAGAGAGCCTGTGTATAGTTTTAGTGTGATACCTATAAAACACCAGAAAACAACTGAAAGGAAAATGGGTTAAGAAGCGTCCAAATTAAAAGGTTAAAAGTACTTTGATATATAACCAAATCACAGAATCACAGAATATCCTAAATTGGAAGGAACCCACAAGGATCATCCAGTCCAACTCCTGATTACACACATGGCAACCGAGAAGTTAAACCACATACGTAAGAGCATTTTCGAAACACTTCTTGAACACTCAGGCTTCAGACAATGACCACTTCCTAGGGAGCTTGTTCCAGTGCTTGACCAACCTCTCAGTGAAGAACTCTACTAACACCCAATCAGAACTTCCCCCGACACAGCTTTAAGCCATTTCCTTATGCCCCAAGCCATTCCCTTGCATCCTAACTAAAAGAATGGTCAGTTTTCCAGGGTGCATTTGAGAGAGAAGGCAGTGACCCTCATCCTCATACCAAATGAGTAGTCCCACCTCAAAGACATAGGTAGTTTTGCAAGTATTTTAAGTAAGCAGCATATGCTTCATTTGAAAGGTTTGGACAATTGGTTCAAAAAATGAATTGGGAAAAATTAAGGAGCCAGACTAAAAAATACAGCACTTTCTCTAGAGTTAGAAAAAAATATTTAAGAAGAACCTAGAAATCTCCCTATGTCTAGTTTACTGTACCATGTGTTTCATACAAGACAGCAGATATCCTTCCTGTAACCATCCATCTGCCTTACTGAACATAAACAAGGGAATTCAGGGGAAAAAAAAATCTATTCAATTCTGACTTATAGAAAATTAAAAAAACCCACACAACATGCTATTGTTACAGAATATATATCCCACTGAGTTAATCTAACTCAAGTTTCTATTTGCACAAATACACTTGCATTTCACCAGCGATTTTCCCGTATATCAGAAAAAGAACAGAGATGTCAGAATAATAAATAATTCATAGTAAATTGCTAAACAACAGCTGAATGACAGATTCACCATCTTTCAGCTGCAATACAAATAACTAGTATTTGTATAAAAGCTCTAAGTTTGATACAATTCAGCTTAGGCTCCTGCTTACAAGAATTTCTGGCACAGTAGGATTATTTTGCAGAAGGACAAGCAGCAGATCAAATTCCATAAAGGCACTCTCATAATTGATCTCTACAACAGACACTCTAGCTTAATTCAGCTTCCTTTGGCCCTTATCATTTACCAATCATCACAGAATCACAGAGTGTGTTGAGTTGGAAGAGACCCGACAGGATCTTTGAGTCCAACTCCTGGTCCTGCACAGGACACTCCAAGAGTCACACCACGCGCCTGAGAGCGTTGTCCAAATGCTTCCTTAATTCTGTCAGGCTGGTGCTGTCACCACTTCCCTGGGGAGCCTGTTCCATTGCTCAATCACCCTGTGGGTGAAGAACCTTTTTCTAATACCTAACCTAATTTCCCTCTGACCCAACTCCAGGACATTCCCTGAGGTCTTGGCACTGGGCACCAGAGAGGAGAGATCAGTGTCTGCCCCTCCTCTTCCCCTCACAAGGAAGTGTAGACTACAATGAGGTCTCCCCTCAGTCTCCTCTTCTCCAGGCTGAACAAACAAAGTGACCTCAGCCACTCCTCAAGTAGCTTCCCCTCAAGGCCCTTCACCATCTTTGTTGCCCTCCTCTGGACACTCTCTAATAGTTTAATGTCTTTCTTACATTGTGGCACCCAAATCTGCACACAGCACTCAAGGTGAGGCTGCCCCAGTGCAGAGCAGAGCGGGACAATCCCCTTCCTTGCCCGGCTGGCGATGCTGTGCCTGATGCCCCCCAGGACAGAGTTGGCCCTCCTGGCTGCCAGGGCACCGCTGACTCATGTTCAACTTGCCATCGACCAGGACCTCCGGGTCCCTTTCCGCAGCAGTGCTTTCCAGCTTCTTTTTTCCCAGTCTATATGTACACCCAGGTTTGCCCCATCCCAGTTGCAGAATCTGGCACTTTCCTTCGTTGAACTTCATTTGGTTGTTCATTGCTCAGCCCTCTAATTTGTCTGGGCCTCTCTGCCCTCAAGGGAGTCAACAGCTCCTCACAATTCAGTATCATCAGCAAACTTGCTTAGAATCCCTTCCAGTCCTGTGTCCAAGTCATTTATGAAGATGTTGAAGAGCACAGGGCTGAGGATGGAGCCCTGTTACTCCACTAGTGACAGGTCCCCAGTCTGATGTTACCCCATTCACTATAACCCTTTGTGCCCAACCCATGATCCAGCTGTTCATCCATCACATGACGTGTTTATCCAGCTATGTGCTGGACTTTTTGTCCAGAAGGATCCTCTGACAGACAGTACTGAAAGCTTTACTGAAATCCAAAAAGATTACATCAACCGGCTGCCCTTGATCACCTAGGTGGCTTACCTTATTGTAAAAGGAAATCAGGTTGGATAAGCAGGACTCTCTCACTGGAATTTTGTGTTGTACAAATTTCATGAGAAGCGAATGCAACTCATTTTAAATTATTTTGACAGCTTGCTTGAAAACAAAAAAAAACCCCATACTTTTTCAAAATCTCTAACATTTTTCTAAAGATAGCACTTTCAAATTCGTGTATGCTTGACTTAGAAAAACAAATCCTACATGCATATCCAAATTTCATGTACAAAAACAGTCTGGCTGAAATTTTTCTGACTTGAAATTTATTCAGTACTCTTCTTTCTTAAGAATATTGGGAAAATTTTGCAGAATTGAACATTCCTTGCAAATTCTGTTCTCGTGTTACAGATACAAAGTATTCTTTAAAAAGTTTTCCCAAAAAGTCTGAAAGGGCAGTGACATTACCTTCATAAGTAAATCAAATGCATATAAATATACAGAGTAAGAAACACTTAAGAAGATTAAAGAATCCCATAAAGACAGACTAAAAAAATCATTATTTCAGTTACAGAAAAAAAAAAAAAGGCGCCTCTCAGAATTATCTCTTGGTTGCTTGGTTGTCTCCTCAGAAGCAATGTAATCTCCACTAATTGCTCTAGACAATGCCAAAATTAGATGATAGACAAATGCAAAGTCCTAAAATTTAAGGCACGGACAACTCATTTCCATCTACTCCGGTTATACGCAGTGCCCAGCCTATTCACAAAGAGATTCCTGTATTACATTACCTATATGAGCTAGGAAATGTTTCCAAGAAAAATCTACAGTTGTGACTAGTCTCTTGCCTTGCCTTAAAATATTTCAAAAGTAGGACCTTATGTCTGCTGAACTAATTTTTATCTAAATAATTTTGATATTTTATTAATTCTTTTACTTCAAAACGCTGTAAGTATTAAAATTATGCAAAGAAATTTAAAACCTTTAAAACAAAAACTGGTAAAACTTTTATTTTAGCCAAAGATATAAGGATGATCTTTTCATGTGGAAAAAAGTCATTGAAAAATCAATTCACACAGTTTTAGTCAAAAATCTTTTGAAGATGTCATTACTAGAATAAAATAACATCTTTTTCAAAGAAAACATGCTAATGCCAGTGCAGTAACAGCTGCCTACTCTTCCTTTGGTTTTTCCCTGAAGTACTGCAGAAACATTACTGCTCCTGTAGCCACCAATGTGCATTATGGACACTTGGCCAGACACAGCACTTAAATTCTTTGCTGCATGAATTCAGTTCTCTGAAGAGGTCTGTATAGTACGTATGTATGTATGATTTATACCATTTGGTCATAAATGTATACCCTATTCAAGTGAGATTATGACATCATGCAACCTGTACTGTGCTGTAAAGCTCTGTCTGATTTTGATTATTTTAATGATTGCTTAACCAGTGCTCATGGTATCTGTAATGTTTACTGGAAACAAATTTAGGTTTTCCTGCAGATATGTTATAATGATGATAAACAGCCTCAGAACAAGAAAAGATCTTTTGCACCTGGCTATAACCTCATTACCTGATTTTCTGTTTACCATCTCTTTGGGGTATCCGTTATCATTAAAATTGTGATACACTGGTCTTTACAGAGTACTAGTTTTAATGAGGTTAGATTGATCAAAGAAAGCTAAATAATTTAGAGCACTAAATATGTCAACGTTTTTAAAATATATCACCTAACAAACATTTTATTACAGTTGTTTCATGAATCTATTTTCCAGCACTGGATTTCTTGTTGGCTAATTTCTTCCTAACGAACCCTCAAAGTATCATGCATCTTGATTGTCTCTGGTTATCACTCCTCCCCAGGATTTTTCTTTGGATTACTGTAATGCTAACCTGCCTACTATCTGAAGCATCTTGCTTCTACTTTCCAAATGTTGCTTTTTCCCTTTTAAAGACTTTCAAGTTTAGCTGATACTGCAATGCTCTAAAAATAATTTTATCATTTCCTATCCAGTGGTTGTGTGGATGTTTTCCTGTCTCAAAGAATTTTATTGTCCTTATCCAAAATAACAAAAGATGATTAGTTTCTCCACAGATTTATTTAGCTTTCAGATATCTGCTCATCAATGGTAATTCCTACCAGTTATCTCCTTTTTTTATTTTTTACATATTCTTTTGTTTATATTGCCATTTTCATTTCTCTTAACTAGATTTTTTAAAAACTTTGAGATTAACTTTTCCATTTAGAGAACTATGCCTTTTCAAGTATCTAATGAGGTTTTCTTTGAAATAACATCCAGTCATATACATTGTAGTGGTGTTTTTTTAACATTTTCTTCCCACAGAATTTCACAAGGATAAAATCTGAATGCATTAAAACTATTTATTTCACAGTTGTGACACATTGGTAGTAAGAAATGCGTATTTTTCTATTAGACATATTGACTGTGCAGTATATCTTTGTAAGGTAGCACTAGACAAATCAGGCAAGATGAAGCCTTTTTCAAACTGTTACTAATACTCTGGCATCACTAAACTGAAGGCAAACACAGATGCCTTCTATATGAAAATACAAGCTTGGGATTTTGTTTTCACTGGATTCTGAATCCAGAGGAAAATAAACATATAATAGGAGAATGTAAGAAGGAGACAAAACTGCTTTTAGAAAGGGAAATCTGAGAAGTGACAACAATAAGGCAGAGACAAATATTCTGAAGTCTCATTACTAGATGTTTTCCCTCACATTACTTACCCAGTCTCTTTGTCTTCCCCATTACTTTATATATCAGGTGGAAACTTTGCTATACCTTTTAAAACAAAACGAAAAATAACAAAAAAACCTAATGACATGCTCTGAAGTGGTCTTGTGATACAACTTGTGTATATTAATCATGAAGCATGTAGCTCTTTCTGAATGGAGCTAAAACTTGCAGTCAACTGGACACAGAAGGCATTCCCAAACACCTTCTGGTGATTACATAACCCTGCCACTTGCAAGTTCACCAGCAAAATGGGATCTCTGAATATCAGCCACAGTAGTGGCAATTCAGGGTAAGTAGATTCCTGTCCTAAACCTGAAATCAGAGTAAAAAAACAGAGTATCTGAGAGAGCTGCCTATTCACTTAGTAGTTGTTCCATATACCATGTTTGTTTTTAAGATTTTGTTCTTTTGCTTTTTTGTTGAGATGCATTGAGCAAAACATATTCCCAGCAAGTTCAGCCCTGCTGACTCCTGCTGGATTCACATGGAAATATTATGTATCCATAAAGTCCTAAGTGGCTTTCTTCTAGACAGAAAGAATTAGCACATCATTTATGATTTTCTTCCCAAGTTGTGCAACACACAAGAACTCCAAAGTGTAAGGGAAACATGCACAATCACAAACTAATTTTCATGTCTTTACATCACTTAGATCTATATTAGAGTAAGTGCTGATATTATTTCAATGTTCATCAATGCCCTTATTTTCTAACAGAGAAAATGACAGCCATTTTTCACAGTGACAATTAGGAAAAAGTGTCACTCCAAAGCACAGGTTTTCTTTTCAAATTAAGCTTTTGATACCTTCTAAGGTTATTATTGTCAACATACCATTGCTTCAAAAATACTTCTTTAACACAATTCTGTGTTCTTGAGTAACTAGAATACACCACTATGGTGGACAGTGGGGCAAGTTCTTAAATTCAGATGAGTGGTAACAACACTGCTTTATGCATTAATGATCTCTTCAAATAAGCAAATGCAATACAAAATCAAGAAATTAGCCTGAAGGAATTGCATAGCTTAAGATAAGAGCCCGCTCAATGTAATATTGTAAATATACTGCCTTAAAGAAAGAAAACATAACCAAAACTGGCATGGATAACAAACCTTATAAACTTTTGAATTATTAAAATTTTAAGAGATTTCCATTGCTTTGTTATAATTCTGTACTTCTACCCAGCTATAACTGAAAAGAAGTACAGGCAATCTGAGTGTCCATTAAGCTTTTAAAGCGGAGTAAATAAAAGAACTCTGCACTACAAAAGAAATTTTATAAAGATGAGTTACAAGGCAAAAATAATTTAGTTTGATGGATACTCAGAAAAGAGAGTATAGCTAAAACAGATGCAATAAGAAACTTAGATGAATGTGTTTAATAGTAGTGTTTTTAAAAATTAAAACCGTAACAAAATGTTAATGAGTATATGGCAGTGGTACTTAGCGTGATAAATCTTTTGGGCAAAAACCTGACACTCATATGAAAAACAGATCAAAGTACTAGCCCACAGTTTAATGAAGTAACAATAAAGCAGAGAACTGAATTCCAGACCCCCAAGAAGTGGAAGTCTGCTGAAGGTCCGATGCTTATCTCAACTCAGGCCCAACAACAGACATCTTTATCAGCTTCATTTATGTTTTTTTATAAGCAAAATTTGTCAGCTAAAACTTTGACAGATCTGCATTTCTGCCAGAAGCTCTCACAAACGAGAGGAGCACAGCATTATGGTATCTTTTTTGTCTAAGGCTTCATTGCTCCTAGAAAAGCTGAGAAAGCTAAAGCAAGGATGGCCATCAAGGTATAAAAAAACGACAACAAGAGACTGCAGATTGTAAAAGCACTTCCCAAAGATAAGAAAGGCATGAAGAGACCTGAAGATCTGCCCTTCCCTGTTAGCCTTCCTCTTTCAAGAGTTAAGAGGGATAGGAAATTCCCCCTCCCACAGCCTTACCCTACAAAGGTATGAAACCAAAAAGGAGATGAGTATATTGAACCTCATCAGAGTCTAGAATCCCTTCTTTCCCAGAGAAGTATAGATGGAGCTGCTGTGGGATGTGTTACAAAAGCATGAACTGATTGTATCCAAAGGCAGGTTTATTCCATAGAAGATTCTGAAAATGAAGCAACTGAAAGCTTACCTTGCTTCAGCATTCCCCTACACCAGTTGCTCTGTATCTCATCCTTTGATGCAAAAAGTACCCCACAGGCTAATTAGGGTGCTTAGAGATGTAATTTAATCATGTATCTTTTCACAGCATCCTGAAGACACCCAGAAACATTTGATTCTGTAAATTAGCGCCCACACTTACCCATTTGAGTGGTTTAAAGCCCTATGGCCCGGAGCTAGTAGCTAGGCCGAGCTTAAAAAAGAGACTTCCAATTTACAAATAAACCGATTTCACTAGCAATCAATGCTTTTGTGTTTATTCAGGCTTGTAGATATATTTTCACTGCATTTTTAAACAGAGGAAGCAGAAATGGAACTTCAACTGGTAACTTCCAAGCAGCTGACTTGCTCAACCTTAAAGTACCTAATTCAAACTACAGATTTTTGTGGGTAAATGAGAATTAGTTAAGAGCCATATTAACATTGTACTTCATGTTAATGACATCAAAAAGAAAACTGTCTGCATCCATTTTATAAACAGGAAAAAAAATATCCTTCCCTACCAGGCATAGCTAATGCAGGCATAAATATAATAAATACCACAATACATTCAATCTTTAGTACAGCATTGCCTCAAATGATTGGCAAGTAACTGCAAACATTCTCATTTAGGCTTTTGACCTGTTCTGCATGAAAAGTAGAGGCACAGTTCTTTATGTCTAAACAGTGATTGAACAAGAATCTAGAACCATGAGTTAAGCCGCATGTGTATGCTAATGTGTGTCTGCACATTTATTTATATACACATTATCCATCCTTCAGGAGTTATACCCCTTGTTAGCATCCTCATTGTGGCTACATAGGATCTTGTCTTCTGCTCTGCCTCTCCAAACTCAGTTGTCCCAACATTACAACAGCTCCCAGCCAGGAAAAGCTGTTTAAAATCTGCAATGAAGCTATGCCTCAGACACTTAAAAAAAAAAAAAAGGTAAGGTAAGGTAAGGTAAGGTAATATAATATAATATAATATAATACAAGATTATCCCCAAAATGAAGTCAGTATGCTGGAGAAAACAAGAACAGTCAGAAAAACACAGATACCCATAATAATTCTAGCTTTTTCATAAACAAGTTGGCCAGTGATAACTAAAACTGATAATGACTTTTTAATATCTTTTTAAAAGCTCCCACATGATAAAAAATAATGTCCCCTTCAGAAATAATTACTTTTTACTGTTGCTTGTTAGTAGACGTGATTTTGTGTTTTCATGTGGAATAAAGATCTAAACAGCTCAACGGGACAATCATTAGAAGAAAAATTATTACCTGAATTATAAAAGGTGGTGTTCTTTACTCTGCCAAAACCATCTTAAATCAATTTAGCTTTGAATATTGACAGTGACATGGACACATATTGAATAACAGTTATTTTTAATGTAGTTCCAGGAGAAATTCAGCTCTGCTACAGATCATTACTGCATACCTCATACGCCTCCTTCACCAGCCCAGTCAGATGCAATTACAAGAAAGCCATCCAAATGCAAAAGGCCTCTTTAAGAAGGCTGTCATGTACAGTTTCTCTGCAATAAGGGAGAATTCAAATATATTGATACATGGCACCTGGACTGTCTCATTTCTCAGTTATTTTATTTCTTCCTGTTTTATTTTAAACCACTGCTCATTTGCATGAAGCACACAATAGTAATCAAAAATAACATCCAGTTTAAGAATAGAATGTGACCCTCAGGTTGTCAAGTTCAAAGACAAAAGAAATATAAAAACTTCTCTTGATAAGACTGCCCCATAGACTGTCACACGGCTTCCTTCCTCTGCCTTCTAGTTCCAAGTCCCAAAGAAGCTTCCAACTCCCTTTTCCTCTAGAAGTCCTATCAAACTCCTTCCAAACTCTAACAGTCCTTGCTGAAATCCTTAATTTTTTTTTGGTTTATATTTCTGTTGTGGAACAGTCAGAGCACTGAAATTTTTCTTTATTAAAGAAATCTTCTTAAGCCCAGTGCCATGACAGGCTTCTAATACAGACTTATGATTTCACACTAACACAGCAGAGCCACAAGAAGGTGGTGAGGCAGTTATATAAAATTATGCTAACATAGTGCAGCCCACAACTCCACATTGTATTTTTCAGTTGCAAATTCAAATTTTGCTTTCTTTATAGGCTACACTTACACATTTCCTGAACTTCAGATAAAATGCTGGATAGATGAAGAGTGGGGAAAACAGATGACAAGAACTTAGAATGTAGAATATTCTCAAGGCAGGTATAAAGGCTCTTAAAATTACAGAGTTTTTGTAATTGTAAAAACTCTGCTGAATTACTGCTGCTGAATTACTGAGTATCAGAAGCTTCTCTTACTGCATCTTCTCCATTGACACAATCTGACACAATCATCCACACAGCTAAATAGTCCTGAATCAGCTGAGTTTGGCTCAAATTCACAATTTAAGAAAAAAAGGAAAAACACCCCAGCTCAAGTGAAAGACGGGCAGTGCAAAAAGTAACAACACTTCTCTGAGTCTCTATCCCTTTACTGTATGGGTCAGTGTAATTGTACAGAATAAAATCCACACTACGATACAACAATTTGTCTCTGATTCAAGCATATAACAGGATCTGAAAAAGAAAAAAAAAATTAAACCAACCTAAAACCAGGGAAAAAACCCACACTGTTATGAAAAATGAATGGTGTACACAAGATTGGTTATAAAATTTATGAAGCTCTCCACAGAGTTTGCAAAGCGATAGGGTAGCCTGGGATCCCTCGAGATCTCTGCACCCTCACAAGATAACAAGTTTTGAGAGAACATAAGTCTTTATTATTTGTACAAACTGGTTATAATAACAAAAAAGAAAAACAGTAACTGGTATAATATGTACATATTAAGACAAGTGGAAATCCACGCTTTTGGTCTACAGCAAAAGGATATTTTACGACACTTGAGGACTTCATAACCATAGATTCATTAATTCTGAGTAACCATTAATTATGCAAAATTAATAATTCATATTTTTCAAAGTTAAATTCAGTAAGATATGGCAGATCGCTTCCTTGAGAGTAGAATGGCCGACATAAGCTGCAAACTGGGTAGACAAATTGCAATTGCCAGAAATTAATTTCTGTACCTGAGTATTGACTTTTACTGTACCACTTTATAGATCAATTCTTCTTTCTAGGGAAAGCACTTTGTTGCTTTCTTGTCCAAATAGTGCACGCACCTGTCTATTTTTCTCACTTTACATTCACAATTACAAAGAGTTTCCCTATTAGCTTCTAGGTGTGTGCTGTTGGTTTGTGTTCCTAAAGAAATGTATAGAATTTACTTATTAAATGTAGAATTAATTTATCACATTTCACTCAAAGTAGAAACAGTGTATTCCTCCATTTTTCAGGCTCAATTATTTTTTCCCTTTTATTCACCCCTTTCCTTCTTCCTGCCTACCTTCCACATTACATTTTTTCTGACAGGAACTACTTCCGACATTTTGTCTAGATTGCTCAATCAGTACTGTCCACTTTTCATAGTCTTTTTTAGGCTTCAAATCCTCTCTTAATTTGCAGCTCACACCTACAGGTGGCAATTTCAAGACATATTTAATATAAAGCCTAAGAAAACCTTCATTTCTAAGACAAACCAGATGAGAAGAATATTGACTGAAAATCATTATTTTTTGAGAGCTGGCCTGTGGAGTTGTGCAACAAAAAGACAATTGATTTGCAACCTTCCATCATGCCTCCTTTCTAGTCATTTATGAAGCAAAAAGAGGTACTGCTGTTCAGATATGAAGTGCCTTAAAACACAGACTTGGCTCTCTACAGTATACATAAAATCCACTGAATGAGAGACAAAGATTATATGCACTGGCAAAGATCCAAGGATAAGAAAAGAAAAAGTTCTTTACAGGAACCATGCACATCTTCACAGTAGGATGACCAGGATCTCTGAAAGGGACATTAGAACTCTTCACATTTACATTACCATGGATCACACTACAATATCGCATGGGAAAAAAGAAAGTATGTTAAAAGAATTGGAAAAAACCACAAATTATTACAGTTAAATCTGGACAAATTTGAGATTTTTTTGTCAATATAATCTTCCTAAATATACTTCGATAGAATTCAATCAATAATGTTTCTACGTTCTTTCTTCATTACATTGATTCTTAAATAATACTTTTTTTCTCTCATCCAGATGACTGGATAGAATTTGACAGTAAGATGTTCTTCATTTATGCATTTTTCTTCTGCTGCTTAGAAATTGATTCCTGCTTTTCAGTAGCAGACCAACAATACTGGCAATTATATTAAGTTTTAGTAAAGAGTTAGACATATGGTAGAACACAATTCTTTCCAACCTATTTGCAATACTTGAGCTTTGCATGCTTCAGTAGCTTTGCCAACAGTTTGTCAACATTCTTGCAATCATTATTACTCTTGATTTATTTGATAGAAATTACTTATTTTATGATCTAAGCATTATCTCTGTTCTTCTTTCTTTTGCAATATACAAACATACACTATGTAATAGAGCAGACACTGAATACCTTTGTGGTCTGTTCAGGGTTCACATGTAGGCCTTCTTTGTGACCAAAGGAGAGGTCTCATTTGCCAGTTCATCTGTGAACTTGCCACATGCACAGGATCAGCACAATGGCAGCAACTTGCACTCAAAAATATTGGTACAGTTGTGGTGACCACCTTTTGTATTCCACAGTGCAAGTCTGAAGTCTTGGAAATCCAGGAAAAGGTAAACCAAAACTATCTTTCATCATGTTCTGCTCATCAGGCCTAAAAGGATGATCTGTGTGAATTCTGCTGTCTGACTCTCTGTAAAGGCACATGGAGTGCTATGGGATGTATAAACAGAAGGCAAAGGCAGTCTAAAGCAAATTTTAAGGTCCTGTTCTTATTTTAGTGAGCATCCCTATATTTTTCAGTACAGAATCAGTGAATAAAATATACCAAATCACTAGAGACATCAACCAGTTTTCTCAAAAAAACTTACACTCTTTACCGGACTGGTAATCTGGCTTTAACAGGAAAGGTGTTACTTAACTCCACCATCCTTGTATACTGATGCATAGAACATCCTCTTTCGAGATGAAACATCTCTGACTGAACAGAGATAAAAGCTCAGCCCACACATGAGAAGTGAGAGACCTATTTCATAAAAAACAGACACTGCCAGGCACCTCCTCTAACACCTGACATTTGGAAGAATGGCTGCATATGGCAACTTCATCCTAAAGAACAATACAGACACAACAAATTGAGCACTAGGCCAGGAATCTTTAGATCTGGACTGCAAGTCAACACCTACATGTGCTAAAAAGATACTGAATTTCATTTTTCAGAACTGCACCTTTTCATATTCATTCAGGATTCTGTCTTCCACTCTCACTTTTTTTCCCCTGTATCCTTTCCTGTACTACAAAGTAGTCAACCTTCAAGGTAGTGGTGGGAAAAGATCATTTGGAATGCACCAGAGGATGCAGAATGATTACCCTCCTTCATCCATCTCTAAGAGAAGTCACTATCAATCATTTTGTTTTAACCCAATTTAAACATAAACCAGTCTTATTCTTGAGAGTATTAAAGTGCTTAAGGTATTTGGTGGATACTTAGTTACCTAAAGGCTGAGGGTTTTTTATTATGATATTGAACATAGCAGGGTAGTTTGAAGATTAAAACTACGTTTGTCAGCCAGTTTGCTCAAGGATGTAATACGTGCAGGTCTTCACCATGACAAATGAGAATTATTTTGTTTTCTACTCTTTTGTAATTTTCCATCTCTTCCCTTAAATATTTCATCACCCATACAATAATGATTATCTCTGTGTAACATTTCTAAACACCAGCAGATCCCTCAGTAATTGCACAAAGCCAAACAATTAACATTTCAGAACACTTCAAACTAGAAGATTTTTTCACAGCAAGGCCACTGACTGTGATAACCAAATGCCAAACACAAATCATTTGAAATGCTTCCAAACAGTAAATGAAATATTTTTCTCAGGTGGCATTTGACTGAAATTTGCACTTACAGATATCAAAATATAATTTAATGCCTTCAATGCTTCATTTGTGCCTTTAAGTTATACTGGATAAGCAAAACCACAGCTTGTATTCTACACAGATATGGCACAATCCTTATGCATACATTCCATAATGCACAGCAGCTTCCACGGGGTTGGTGAAGACAGAAAGAAAAATGGGAGTTAAAATGAATAATACATCAGTCCTCCAGCATAAGTATGGGAGTGATGTTTTGAATCAAGGTGAAGACAGGAGGTGAGGAAAGTGAAATACAGACACTTGGTTTGTTTGCTGAGAAATTTCAATCATTCCACGTGCACATTTAAGTTACATCATCTACAAGATGTGACAAACACTGCAACTGCAGAACAGAAAGACCTTATATAACACAGAATAGCTGTTAGAAACATTTTCCTTCCAACAGCAAATATACTACTGTATTTAAAAAAATCATTGAAAGGAAGTGACACAATGAAGTTCTTGTAGAAACCTATGGAAAAATTTTATTACACCTGAAATTAAAAACTACATAGATCATATTTTAATATAAATGGCATGAAGTTATAGATTGGATGGTAGGTGGATGATAACATGGACTACTAGCCCTGATAAATTGACCACAACCTCAAAATATGCATATACTTTTTCAGTTGAATTGTATTTCAGAATAACTGTACCTCCTGATTATAACCGTCCAAAGGCACAATCTGGCAGTGAACAGAAACACTGCAGCTTCAGGAATTTTTGTACTTCACACATAAAGTACAATACATCATAGCAAAATAATAGCATTAGAGAATAATGATATTGTTCCAAGGTGTGAATCATGTGCTGCAAGAAAATAGGATTTTAAGAAAAAACAAGTTCAAATCACAAATTTCAAAATGACAACCTTTTGATTAAAGCTATTCAAAATCAAGACTAAAATATAAACGTATTTTAAAAACTGAACAGAAAAGCCAAGGGCATATCTGTTAGCGAAAAATAAGTGTCGTTCTAAATATCTTCCAAGTAAATGCTAATTTACTTCTGCGCTAAAAACACTGTAAACTGGCAGAAAGGGAATTTATATGTTTGTGAACTGGGCCATGCAAAGGTTGCTTGAGTCCTTCCATTCATCTTGTCCTACTTCTCAGAAGAGAACAACTGCTTTTCAACTCTGTATGTGCCTATCATCATCTTCTGCCTCAGGCACTAAAAATAATTCAAGTTACCCCTTTTCTAGGAGTTCCCAAAATTTAAAACACAATCATTCTTACTTGCTCATTTATTCAGTGAAGAATTACAGTGAGACAAGCCACCCAGCATTTGTGCCTCTCTTTCTCTCATGACTGAATGGCAGATCCCTTCTGTTGACTCTATTTCCATTCCAACAGGCACACAATATTTAGCAGGTTTGACTTCTTTTTTTTTGCCTAGATAAAAATGTTCTAGCATACTAAGGAAGACCCATATGCTGATACGTAAGTCCCTCCAATTTAATTAAAATAAACAATTGTGTAGTGCTTAAATGGGATTTAGATAGTAAAATGATCAGTTTTGTTTCTGCAAAGCAGCAAAATGGCACTGTGACACTGATCTGAAAGCTCCCAGTTGCTGGTCAAAGCAATCAGCATTCCAAACTCCACCATAAACAGAACTGAAACATGTATGATATTTTAAGCATACCAGCTTTGGGCTAGTTACCTGGCTGCTAGGTATTGACTGAGTAACACAGCCTCAATGCACTTCATAACAAGACAAGCACAAAATCAAAGGTCTTGGATTTCAGCCTTTTAACTGCTCATGCTTTTTTTTCCCCCACACCTTCACAATCTATGTAATACTGGCAAGCAATTGTCAGTCTTTAAAATATTCTAATGTTACTATTACTTAATGTAAACTACCAGTAATTCTCTGAGTACTTGACACTTACAGGAATTGCTCAAGAAATAGATTAGGCTTTAACTAACATATATTCTATTTTAATTTAGTTTCCTTAAAATATAAAATACCTCTACTATTCCTTGAACACAGTGCTTACTAGATAAACTATACTTGAGCAGATAGTCTCTGTAAAGATTACTACATAATTATATAAATATACATATACACATTTACTTAAAAATAACATGCTTTTTAAAACTCCACAACTTTTAAGACAATATATCCATTGGCAGGAATACGGCTTGTGCATGCATCGTGTTACAAATGAACATACCTAGCTTGAACCAGAGCTGTCATGTATCAGAACAACAGCCAAGTTATCTTTCATACAGGAGGTACCACTGAGATCACATGCAGAGAAATACACTTTATCTGTACTTTCACAACATGCCTGCACTTACCACCACTCAAATACAGGAAGGAAGGAAAGAGTTATCTGTACTCTATCGAATTGTTGACTTTGTCAAACGCAGCTTAACTTCAGTGGAGTTCAGCTGTAATGTTCAATACTTCATTGACTGTAATTGCAGCCACTCCATGCTCCCAAAAAGCCAGTTTATGTAACATCACAGGTAGCTCAATATTCTCCATGACAAAGTCTAGCTATTCTAATCTAAATTATTATGTGAGTTTTAAAACCCAAATATTTTTTACTTTATGAATATATATGTCTTTGCAGAGGCCACAGAAAAACACTTATCCTGTTCTTTTTAATATGGAGTTGAGTGCCTTGTATTTTTGAAAAAGCTTGTGAGAGTACCTTAGATACAGACAAAATATATGGGACATCCCAGATAGCACCCAGAGGAAAAATAATCCCATATACCTGATACTTAAATGCTGAGACAGATCTACAGCATGCAATAAAGGTAACTTCTGTCCATAATAGACCTGTGTCATTAGTCACAAGCCTTTAAGAAGATTTCCAAGTTCATGTTCCTGAAATTTTTACTTCTCCACCAAACTACAGCCATTCATCTCTTTAAAGATCTTGCTTCCCCTATATGCCTCACAACCCCAAGCTGCAAGTAATTTCTCATGTTTTCCTTAATCGAGTTCTGCATCAATGGAAAGTGGCTATTAGCAAGTTCTGTACCAAGGGAAGGTGGCTATTAGCAGATCACAAATGTCATTTCATGAGAATTTACTGGGGTTTCAAAAACTTTCTCGTTACAGGCTGCAGAAACTCAAAAATTCTTTCCGAGTCTTTCAATGAGATAAAGGTATTATTAAGGTACCTTCTTTTCATATCTAAACAAAGACTTGGGCACCCATTAAGCTCATTCATTTTTCCCTACATAAACTAGTTGGTCTACTAAATATCTCATCCCTCTATATCTAATGAAGTCCAGCAGAATAGAAAGCTTGAAACCAGACCCACAGTTACAGGGATTTGCCTTATAGCATCATTTTGACAAATCTTCCCTAATTCACTACCTAATCTGCTGGGAAGTCAGTGTAACATCCTAGTTCCTTCTACTGTCTCCCTGTTTCACACTCTCATTTTCGAAGAATGAAATATCTAGCCTAGTGAACATTCTGGGCTTAAAAAGTAAGATTTATGGTTTCCCAGACCTCATCTTTGAATATATAATGTAGGATTTATATAACAAATAATTTTCAAGTCAATTTCAAATAGTGGAGATGGGGAAAAGACCATCATGGAAGAAAAAAAAAGAGAGAAAATTACAGCAATATAAAAAAGATGTAAGCAGCATTAGTTTTTCATGTTTCGGTGTAAGAAAATAAGTTGCAAGGCCAAAATCTAATAGCTTTTTAGAAAGTACAACACAAGTCAAAGGATTAAGGGTAAAATCCTCTTGAGCTTGATTTCCAATGCAAGCATAACAGACAGTCTTCACCTTTTATTTCCTTCATGCCAAACACAGAAACACCATAGAAGACCACTGCCTGAAGGACTCCAAGACCATTACTGCTCCATCTAAGCCTGAATTTTTTTTTCTTTGCAGAAGAAAACCATATCTGTTTCAAAATTCTAAGCCTAACTACACTTCTGTGTAAGCTAAGGCTTCCCTCATTTATGAAAAGAGACAATATTAGAAAGTCAGATCCAGAAATTAACCAGGCTTCCAAAATCTTGAAAAAGCATCCAAGCTCTCAGGAGTGCAAAGAGTAAATCAAGTGTCCGCAATGGCTCATCATGCCTACTAGGACCTAGATATTTTTTTTTAAATAGAGCTGTGGCTTTTTCATCTAATTAAAAACAATTCAATTCTAATAAAAGGCTTTAAAAACCAAGTATCTGGAGTTCATCTGGCTTTAATATATTCATTAAAGATGTTCACAGAGTTCTCTGCTCATCAGGTAACTTTATATATGTTCCATATGCTGCAGAGAGTTTAAGGAAAGGCACCACAAACACCGCCTCTCCCAGTTTTCAACCTCCTCCTCAAACCTCTAAGAGCCAAAAACTGAAGCTTGCTGAAAAGGCGTTTAAATTGTGCTAGCCAGCCTACCACATGTACTGAAAGAACTCTCCACAGTGTACATAATGTCAACATTTACCTCTGGATCATGCGTAATTGCAATTCATATACTCAAAAGGATAAGCAGACTTCCCAACAACAGTTGTTTGTCATGTCTGATACTATTGAGGCAAAGAATCTTACTGTTGGCTCAGCTTTAGGTTAGAAAGTACAAGACAATCTCAAAGGAAAACAGCTACATTATATTTGATTTACTTAAGTTCAGTGACAAGATTGCCAAGCTCTTTTCAAATAGAAGCGCACAAATCTAGGGACGTAGGAAGCATGAACCACACCTATTCTCTGATGGTAATGGAGATCACACAGAGCTGGCTCCTTTCACAACAATATTTCGGGTTTGTCATGCTACACAAATGAAACACAACGTTTCTGTTTTACAACATAAACTCACGTTTTCAAAGATTCTGATCATATCCCATGCCCTTGGAGATACGAGAAAAGAACTGAAGAAACCGTACCACTTTTCCCCTCAGAAAGCTTTATGACATGGCAACCTACCCCTTCTTAAAAATAGTCTTTACAAGGAACCTATTAGAACTTACAGACCCTCCCTGCTCCCCAAAAACCTAGGAAGGGAAGATTCCACTGGGAGAGGAGGGAGAAGAAAACTATGGGAATAGCCATGAAAAGCTGTGTACTGGGGATGTGTGGTCTAGTTGATTTGGTTTATATTCCAGTTCTTGTAAATTTGGACGCCTTAAGGCTGGACTCGTAATACAGAAAATCTTAATTTTAAGACATCGTTTCTTGGCATTAGGTACTATCTTTGCCTTATAAATACAGAAGCCAAGTTCCAGATATGATTCTGATTTCTTGGGCTATTAATTTTTCAGAAAGATAGAAAGTAAATTAGTTGGAAAAAAACTAATCAGTGAACTTCACACAATAACACTGGAAGATCTTTCTGCCGCTGTGAGTTCCTAGGCATGTGGTTCTCACTGCATCAAGTCTGCCATGTTCTTATGCTTTCTTCCCTGACACTGTAATCCTGAAGTATGGAATATTTTACAGACCTCGATTTCCTGACAGCCATGCAGAATTTTCTGCACTATCTAGACAGATCAAAGTAAATTATTATAGGATGAAAACTATCATTTTGACACTGTTCCATTATGAGAGGAACAAGGGTTTCCTGCTCTTATCTTCTCTTGGGTTTACAAAAGTCACAATCATACTTTTTTGTATTCGGCTTACATGCATTTCAAAATAAAAGCTGGACATATGCTTCCTTTTCCTTTCATAATAGCAATCTTTAACTACTATCACTAAACCATAACTACAGCTGCAAGTAATATTTTACAGATGCAATTTCTTCACAGAAAAGCTGAGCTCTAAAGCAAATTAAAACCATGTCTTTTTAACTCTCACTGAATATAGCTGTGAAAAAAATGGCTGCAGAAGACATTGGTAGTTGGTTTCTATTACGAGTTATGCCACTGAAAACTTTAGTTCTGTGTCTTTGTATAAACTTTGTTTGCCTGCAGTACTTTTAGCAAGATATAGACAAAATATGGTCAACATGTAGTACTCAAAAATGACAGCACTAAAGAAAAAAAACAAGTTTTGAGTTTTTCAGAGTAGGTCTCAGCTTCTGAGTTGTTCCAATTCTAGCTATTTCAACTTCACTCTTAGCAATACTACAAGTATTGCTCATTTTCTAAGACTTCAGTTACTGTCACCTCCACCAAGCAGTACATGATTTGTGAATTTTGACACTCTTCCACATCTAATCAGGCTTCAGAAATACATTTTTGAAACAAACCAAATAGCTTCAGTACAGAGGACTGATCCATAATTGCCCAAAAGGATTTAAATATATGCTTTTCAACTCCTAGGACACTGCCCCAAATTCCAAACTACTTGAAAAGGAGAGGGAAGGAGTAGGCATTTTCAGACTTCTTACTCAATCTGTTCTCCTCAATTCTCGAATATTAATTTGGCCCAGAAAACAAAAGCAAGCTTGATCTCTCAGCCATGGAGACTAGTCTAGTCTAGTCTTTCAACAAATTGTAACATCACCAATACTTTTTCTCATTACTATTCTTTCTTTGCCCTTCTATCTAAACAGTACTGGTCTCAATTGCTAATTATATAATCCACTATTCAATTATATTAGTTCTTTCCTCATGACCTGCCTTTTTTTCTAACAGTACCAGGGTATAAGGCAAGAAAGTAAAGCCTCTAAATTTGGGGCAGTTAATCTCTCTATTTAGATATGAGCAAGCCTCCCTCAGAAGAAAAATCAGAGTGCCTCAAACTTGTACTCTGAAGTTTTGTATGAAGTAAAACAACTCTGTTAGTGACTGACAGAACATCTCCCTAATCAAGCTACATGCCTGATGTTAACTTGTATAGATACTTCCCCCAGCACTTTATGTCTCAGTGGCTTGGGTTTCTCTGGTAGCTTTCTTTTTTTTGGTTATGTTTTTGAAATGCATTATTGAGTTAGAGAAATATAATGATAAGAAAGTTCTAGCATAAGAGAACAACATTCCTCTCAAACCTTTGTTTCTTTACATACATGAAAATCCTTAAGTGAAATGGGGGGGACTACTGTGTAATACTATGTATTTTATAGCAGAAAAACACCAACACCAACACAACAGTATAATGATGAAATGCGGATTTTGGAATTCATACCTAAACATCTGATGGAAGTCTGCTCAGTCAGGGAAAAAGGAATGAAAGGGACCAGCTCTTGGTATTTTTATTCATAAATTCTACTTAGCACTCAGAAGCAGCAAAATAATTAATTTTATTTGTTCATACTAAATTTTGCTGTTGAAGTTTAATTCTTCATATGTTCTCTATTGTATATAATTTCAACTAAATAAAAAAAAGCATACTTTGAGGAAGCCAAATCATGATAATTTCATTACCACGGTAAGAAGTTTCACAGCCATTGAAGAAACATGAAAGCAGTTAGTTACCCTCAATATGATGCTTAGAATAAAAGTATTTCTGCACATAAACATAGCATAAAATGAAACATAACTGCACTTGAACTAAACAGTCATGTAAACAGCAATTTCTTACCATTTGGAAGCAAGTCTACACACAAAACTGAATATAATAATGTTTTCCCTTTTGTGATAAGGAACAGCTAATCACAGATTACAGGACAAATGGGGTAACAGAGAGCATCCATTTATAACAGTGGTTGATTTTGGATCCAAGCTTGTTTTATCTGGCATATCAGCAATACTACAGGAAACCACACTCAGATTAAAATGCATAAGGTTGAAAGAGTCACAACATTATCAGATTTCCCATGCGGCATGCTGTTGTTCTGGGCAGCATTCTAAGACTGGTAACTAAATCCAGATGCAAATCTACGGCATTATTTTTTAACTTTTATTTAAATTTATAACTTCCTCTTTATGCTGTTCAAATATCAAGTTTACGAAAGTTTGTTATCAAAGGCAAAAAAATAGGCTGTGACCTGACTTAGAAGGCCACTAAACTTCTGCGTCCTTCATGCATTACTTGTCCTTCTGGTGCCTGACTCTAGAAACACTAAGCATTCCTCTAAAACAATAACTGGATAATTTTCAAAAATCCCATACTGAGCATGTAGAACAAGAACACGAAAAGTGTACCACTCTTAGTATCTCTAGTTACACAACTTTTTCTACGGCCAGCTTCAGCACTCTCTCGACACCACTGAGGATCACCTTAACACAAATACCACATTTTAAAACCACATACTCACCATGTTACTATTATTCTAGTCAGCTCATACATGTGGGGCTAATAATCCGTATTCACCATGACTGGAATAACAGAATATGTGTGAAAAATAAATAAATAAATAAATAAATAAATAGAGATAGATAGATAGATAGATAGATAGATAGATAGATAGATATATCTGTGCAATCTGTGCATCATGGCATGCATCGCTTAAAATGCATCAGCCAGAAGACTTTCCTGGAATATTGTGCTTGAATACTCCTATCTGGGAAGGAAACCTGACCCCAGATTCTCTCAAGCAGATTAATTACAGATTTTAAGGAAAACAATCCCACATCACACATTTCAAATAACTGAATATAACAATAGACTATCCAGTATCATAGAGCATCTGATTTCAGAAGTGTTGCTATTTTTCAAGTACATTCTGACAAGAGTGCCTCTTGCTTTGCAAAAAAAAAAAATAACCCAAAAACCAAAAAAAAACCTTGTCACTTCTGAGGAAGACAAAGGTTGATGCACAAATGCATGTTTTTCTCAGACAACAACACACTTCCAAGAGAAGAACTACTTCTGTTTCCAGGCCTATTAAAATAATCCTCTTGAGCCTTTTTTATGAGGCTGAAGACTGACCCACAAACAAATTATTTGAGGTGTGCACACCTCATCTTTCCCTTTCAGGTCTTGTACCAAGTAAGCTGTCAGATCCAAGGATAAGTTTGTCTGTGGGCAGAAGACACGAACCTACTAGATTTAATAATGTTGCTAGAATACTAAAATTAATTCAGTATTCCATTATACATCCACTATATCAAAAGCACAATGCACTTATCTAAACAGCAGTGTACACACCTCATTTATGAATGTGGAAAGAACACCTTAGCACACCTTCCAAGTACACATCTATTCTAGACAGATACAAATAATTTCAATTTAATGGAAGTTATGCAGTAACATTCCATAGAGAAAGGGGATGAAGAAGAATAATACTGGAACACAAAAAGGCTTCTTATAAGGGTGAGAAATACAATCTGTCTCAAGTCAAGAATGTACTTAAGAACACTATTTTAAAAAGCAAAGTGCCTCAGAATAGCTACAATCTCCTTATTTGTTTCTCCTCACAGTCTCTATTGCCACAGCTAGGTCATGTCTAGGGGCCATCTGTCTGCTTTAAACTACATGGTCATTATCTCGATCCAATACCCATAGTCTGTTATCAAAAAAACAGATTCACTCAACATTCTCCCCACATTCTGAAAGCCCTAGATAATTCATTTGGTTGGAATTTTAATGCATCTCAGCAATATACAGTAATTCTAAACATTATATATGTTGTATCTTAGGTAGAGCAACATACATTGTGATGAAGCTTAAGTTCTTCAATGTACAGTACAGCACACCAGGGACAAAAATTGAATTAAGGTTTCAGCAAGAGAGAACATCCATTAACTAGAGATAAAATAGGTTAAAATTTCAGGGTTTATTTGAAGAAAGCGGCAAAGATATTCAGAAGAAAACAGCTTGTGTGTGCTTGCCAATTTAAAAATAAATAAATAAATTTAAAGCAAATATACTCATTCACTTTCATGCTAATTATATTTCCTAGTGGAAACTAAAGCTGAGAAGTATCATATCTTAAAATCTCTTTAGGTCCAATAACACTAAACACACTCTTACACATTAAATCCACCTTAAAATCTAATAAGGTGTCAGATACAATTAGCTCTGGTAATAAAAATTAATCTGAATTCTTTTAGAATTAGCCTCTAAAACCTTGAGCTTACTTCTTAAGACACTTCATCCAATAAAGGCTGAATCCTTTGCTGCAGTTTCTTTGCACTGGTAAAAATTACAAGAATTACCTGTACATAAAGAATTATATAACTCTTTGGAATTACCCCTTGTCAGGTTTTCCATAAAACATAGATACACTCATAAGTGCATATGTAGGAGTGATTAATGTTTATGAAACAGAACAGTGGGATTCCAGAAGTACCATATGATGGCATGTCAATATTTTGATCCTCACAGACTTAGAACAGCTGTTTCTTCAGCCCAGCTGATACAGTGAAAACATCTCAAATTCGACACAGATAAGTTTAATTCCTAACAAAAGAGACTACTATGGATCTCTATATGTAATTTTAAAGTAAAGAAATTCCCCTTGCATACCATTTCCAGGATTAGTTTATCTTAAATCTTTTGTTTACTGTTAAGGTACTGCTGTAGAGTCAAAGAAGCTGATACAAAGATAGAAAAACAGCCTCATTTAAACAGGAAACAACACTAAGTGCTTCTCAATAGCTCTCTGTAGCCACTCACTCCCTAGTTTTCAACTACAGCTAATACTTCAGTTTAACAATTCATTCTGACACCCCTGGGACCCTCTGGCCCCTCTTGTTCTTCCAGACATTGTAGAAATTAATGGCTTGCACACAAATACGTTCAGCAGAACAGTAAGACAGAACAAAATGTTATTTTCTGCATAGTATGCTGCCTCTTGGAGTTGAATTCCTGCCATGAGGAAGCCAGTAAGAATTTCACTGTAACTTCAAACACACCTAACTTTCCACTAAAATGAGTACATATCACACAATTTTACTCAGATATTTCAAGTAACAGCCCTAAAGGAAAACCAGGTAGTGATTGAGAGAATATTGTTGCATTGGACTCTCTGTGGATTTGGTTTAACAGGGAATACATAAATTCAGTTTCACTTCTAGAAAATAATTGTACAAGAACTGTCACATTGTAGACAGATGCTACATTTTTAAACTAATTCCAGAAGTGATTTAAAGGTCTGCAATGCAGAATATAATGGCTTTTTAACATGAAATTTAATAATTTCTTGAGTTTATTAAACCAATTGAGGAAACTAATTTCATCTCATTCTAGATTGTCTTAATTATGTTGACTCATTTTGAAACTAAATGACATATTACAAAGATACTTAGATCAATTAATGGATTCATTCATCAATGAAGTTTCAGATAATTGGAAGTATTTACGTTCATACCTTTCAGCTAAATTTCCTTTTAATTCTCAGAAACGACTCTACACTACGGGACAAGAGTAGCTTAAGAGAGTGCCCGCCCTTCATGGACCATGTGCAAAGTCATGTACCTGAGCAGTAAAAAGACTCCTTACAGTCACATTTTACCCTAGGGTCTGTCAAGTCATCCTAGGCACACACTGCTCAGCCACTCAGCTTCTTTGGCACAAAACTGATTGAGCCCATGCAACAGTTACCGAGAAGAAAACTTTCTGTTGTCATAACTGCAACATCAGTACTGTTCAGCCTAGAGTAGGGAAGGTTGTGTGGAGACCTCATAGAAACCTTCCAGGATCTGAAAGGGGCCTAGAGGGAAGCCAGAGACAGACTCTTCATCAGGAAGTGTCGTGGTAGGACAAGGAGTAACGGGTTCAAACAAAGAGGAGAAAGTTAGTTTAGATATACCAAAGGAATTCTTTACTGTGAGGATGGTGAGGCACTGGAACAGGTTGTCCAGAGAAGTTGTGGAAGCACCATGTCCCTGTCAGTGTTCAGATACAGTCTGGATGGGGCATGAAGCAACCTGGTCCAGTGCAAGGTGTCCCTGCCCATGGCAGGGGTGTTGGAACGAGATGATCTTTAAGGTCCCTTCCAATCCCTTAAGTCATTCTGTGATTGTTACAGCAGAGGAAGAGAGGCAGTATTTGAAGTCCGTATTATGCGTGTTAAAGTAGGAATTGTTTTCACTTTACAACAACATATATGAACCTATGTTTATATAAACTATAAACCTGTTTAAGCCTTACATTTCCTAACTCATTCAAACTGCCTGTTCAATGACACTTTCTGTGCTGCGCTTCTTCATGTTTCCAGGCATAAGTCTTTCCATGAAAATATTTACAAATAAAATTAAGGAAAAGTGACACCGAGAATTTCCTGCATGAGAAATGTGCAACTGGTTCGTCTCACAAATACACAGAACTGAGGTGGATTATTAAAGCAGAGTCTGCATTCAAGCGCAACACACTGCACCATTTTTGAAGCAGACTGCCTACAAATTATCCCATCTTCCACAGAGATGGTGAGACACACATGAAAATTGATGGTCTATAAATGATTGTCGGTAGAACTAGAATTCCTGATCAGCCACAGCAGCTTACAGTTAGATAAGGCAGAACACTTGCTACTTACTGGATCTTTAATACCTGAGTTGTAAGAAACTGGATAAACACCATTCAGCTGAATGCTGCATTTTCCCATGTTAAGTAAAAGAGAGCAGACCACTATAAGAATTACAAAAAATTACTGAATAGCTTCCAACGTAACTAATGTTCACATCTATCAATTCAATTTAAGACTAACTCCATCCCAGACAGGCATATAGCTTGTCAAAACCTGTATGAATTTTTCCGTAAACTGAGTTTTTTCCTTTTTTTCTGCGATTTCATAATTTATGATACTTAAGACATATTCTCAACTGCTCTTCTGAAAACCCAGGTCTACTATAATAGCACTTATTAATATGTCTAATACACATTCTTTGACAGTTTATCCATATAATATAAAAAACCACTCTGGATCTTGACAACACAACATATTTATCCATGTCTTTCTTAATTCTATACTTTAATATGTCTACAAATGTGTCCAGTTCTAACTCTACAGTTACAAGGTTACCACGGGAGGCCTTTTTAAATATGAGCATCATATTTGCTGCCTTCTATTTCTCCTCCACTGAGGCTATTCATATAACCTGTTCAAGAATCAATTGCATAATGCCACTACTTCATCAACATTTTCACACCAAATTCTTTACAACCTTCCATATGCCTCAAATTCAAATATCTATTTCTCCTAGAGCTATTGAGCTGAAACTACTCCTTAGCCTTAATTAATTTGTAACAAAGGTGATTTCACAAACATTTTCACGCTAACAACAAATACTATACCCAGAGTTGATAACTTCATAAAACAGCATTTCTATCCTCTTGTATCTGCTGTTTAGAACAAAACCCCGAGGATATTATCTGTGTTTTCTATAATGCTAAACACAATCAGAAATTACTGTGTACTTTCATTAGTTTGCTCATCACCACAAATCTTCTTATCAACTAATTTATATATGTTATCCAGAACCATACCAACTTCTGCCTACATGGCACTTCTATCTTAGTCCAAAAGAGCTTGGAATATAAAGACAAGGTTTCATATCAGCAAAGATTAATTCCTGAAGCAAAAAAGCTTTGTTTCTTAGCAGTCATCCCACAAAATATCTAATTATTTTTATTTTTATTCTTACAGACAGGCATAAATAGTCTTCTCTCTCCCAAATTTTTCCCCTCAAAAAGTACATTGTATTCCTCAATGTTTTTTAAAATGAGCACTGACAAGCTATACATGTTTCTGTAACCTTACACTTACCTGTAAGCTATGTGTTCAAATGAAAAGTCACGAATGACTAATATAAAACCCAGATTTTATAGACAATGAAAACCAGAAACACTGTGCAAAAACTACACACACAGTTTTGCACTCTGTCCAAAGTAATATACTAAACCAAGCACTGATTTCTCTCTTACTCATGGCACACATGCAATTTTATTATTTTGAGTGATATTATGAGACTTAATTGAGGTGCAGGCAAAAAGTAGACTGGCAGAACAAGTAGCTACATAAAAACCTCTGAATCACAGAAGTTTTAAATAGATATTTTGGGACAAATATATACTGCAAGTAGAAGCAAAGTACTGTACAAACAGCCTTCAGATGTGTTAGTATCATCAAGAACCAATACATTAGAATGAGCTGTATCCATTGATTCCTTTAGGCATTATCATCGAAGAAATACAGCCAAATTTGAAATCGTGTGTAACAACCTTGACCAAAGGATAAGGTTTATCCTCAACAAATAGACAAATAACTTAGTCTAATAACTTGAGTTCCACTTTATTCTTGTGAGACAGTGTCTCATTTTCCCAAGAACTGACTCAAGCTTTTGATGCAGATGATGATGATTATTGTCATTGCTGCTTTTCCCATCACTTTTATATGCTACAAAAGCTCTTTCACCAATTAAACTATGAGTTTCAAAGTCACTTTTAAATAACTCCTACCAATATGGCAAGCAGATTCAGTACTTTTTCTCCTCTAGTTAGCAAGCTATGAAGTTGATACAAGCATTTAACTATTAATTTTTCCAGCAAATGCCTGTCTTACTCTCTATGTCAAAGCTACAGTGGGGCAAAGAAGCTGAAGCTGCATGCATAATCAATGATTATAGGGCATGCATGTAAAGGCTTCCCACCTACTCTGAATTTAGAAAATATTCCCCATATTTACTACATAAGCATACCAAAAGTGACACTTACAGACCCTAAACCCACACAACACACAACCTTAATACAATGGAACTAATTTAGAAGGCTGTATCCAGCTGTAGAAAAACACTGTGCTTAAGAGAATAATTCAGTGTGCATATTACAAATATATTTTTCAATTAAACGTGTGGGGCAGGGATTTCCCATGGTAAAGAAAACCTTTTGGTGTGAAGGCTCAATCAATTAATAGAAAATAATCTCCAATTGGACCAAAATCAAAAACCAATGAGAAATGTACTCTGTCTTATGCCATGAAATGCATATTGGAATCCTTATATTTGCAATTGGGTTGTTGCCACAATTGTCATAAAAGTTGACTAAAAAAAGCTATCCACAGGGATGAAATAGTATCAAGAATTGTTTTTTCAGGTAACATTAACTAATTCAGTAGTGTCAATGATAGCTTAAAGTTAAACACAAGAAATGTACTTGTGATGGTCTGCAATCATCTTTTTGTTGACGTGACAAAAAATGCATGCGTAATTCACACAGTCAAATTAGATGTGCAAGCGCACCACATCCCAATCACCAGCTCTGGGATTTGCACAAACATGCATGTTCTATTCCTGGTGGTTTCACACACCAAATTCAAAAGCCCTGTATGTTTTACCATGTTACTTTGTACTCTTCAAAAGGCATGGATTTCTTCTTTTCCATAGAGCTCTGCGGCTTTCAGAGGAATCCAGACTACTCAGGTTACCATCATTGCAGAGGTGCTCAGAAAATGCACGGAATAGTTATCACTGCCACACAGTATTTTATCATACATATTTAGAAACATAGTAATATGTAAAAATAATGCTATTTGTTCCTTCTCCCAGTCTAAAAGTTATTCAGCAACAAATATATAGCAGTAGTTCTGCATTCCCAGTGCAGGATAAACTCCAGGAAAGTTAATATATAATGCAATTCTTTACAGTAGAGATTACCCAGACATTTCTGTGGAACAGGATTACAAGATGTTGGGCAGTTAGCATAAAAAGAGTAATAAACTGTCACATTCAGCGTCTCCCATCAAAACCTAAAGGTAGCCCAAGTGAAAGCGGCACCAAAAACTCTCAGGATTCATCTAAGGAGTGGGTGTATATGTAGGAAACCAAACTAAATCCTAAATCAGCTCTCATTATCACTGGAAGTGTGCAGAAAAACAGGGGTTCTGATTTCTTTTGCTTGCATCTCTAAGCTCCTGATTGCCAATCCCGAGCGTTGCTCCATTTTCCTGCAGCAGTGGGAAATACATTACAGTATGTTTAGAGGCATTCATCCTTCTAATTCTTTCTAACTGACCTCAAAGAACACTCCCACTTACTGGGGTAGGTGAACAATAACAAGATATAGTAATTTGCCATTAAAAAAAATTGATATAGCTAGTATTTTGTTCACTTTTAGGCAATTTTTTTATTACACCTTAAATCCTTGAATTATGACAGTAGTACATACACATGTCAGTTGGGACAGAACAAGGCATTGTAATGGTATTTGGATAATCCACTCTGCAGGAATGTTCATTATTCTTCTCGAGCTTTCACAAGAGTTCCCTGGCATAATACCGCTACAGCTGCTCTACAGTCTAATGTTATTACAAGGTCTGATTCAAAGATAATGCCTGCTAGAGGAATCTGGCAGGGAGCAAGAGTCCTGTGAAAATCCTTGTGACGCTAAGGTGTAACTAATGGAGACTGAACTGCTGAAAAAATGTGAATAGTAACAGTTATTTGTTTTGAGTGTTGCAAGAATCCTGAGGGATCTTCGTTATGTACTTGTCAGTACAAAACTCACACAGATCCAAGTTATTTTTTCTGGAAATCTTATAATTTTTCTAATAAAAATAAATCATTAAAAAAAAAAGGTTGAATTTCAACATTACCCATGGTACAGAAGCGGTCCAAGAAAACATTTTCTTCAGTACCTCTCTTATTTATATTTTTGGATTGAAGAAAACATGAAAACTGCAGAAAAACAGAAACTAGGAATTGGCTATCAACTACAGTAGCTGGTAAAAGAGAATTAATAACATCTAGTCATCAGCAGGAGCCAGCTCATGACATAGCTTTATTGGCAAACACAAAGAATTCCCTTTGCTATTTCAGACACAGGGATGGAATCAATATAAAGTTAAACAAACATAACATATTGGTCTGTATTTTACATCTTTAAGCAAGATTTGGTGTGTATTACTGCTAGTGTGGCCTGAGTTGCTAGTGTGTAACATATGAGCTCACATATTCTAGACAGAACTCCTGGTTAGGAGAAAAATATCCAGTAATTAAGGAGTTATTATCTATGAAAAAAAGTTGGGAAAGAAAAGGAGATAGTTAGGTGTGCACACTGGTTCACATTTGCATGGACTTGTGTCCTATCACCATTCCTGACCTGTAAATATGAGGAGTCTGGACTTCAGGAGGAAAACAGAAAAAGAAAACGAAAAGAAAAGAAAAATCCACCCTGCACTAAGAATTAAGCTGCCTCTTATTCCAAAATACCATAATCTCAAAAAACTGTCAGTCCAAGTAGCTGGATAAGAAATTAGAACATGTGTGGGTGGATTCCTTCCTCCAGCCTGAATTAATTAAAAATGATTGTTTGCTGTATTATTTTAAAGCGGATTTTTGGAACAGGTTAAAGAAAAACTGTTCTGACTTTAGCATTTCAAGCCTAGGAAGAATGACTCATGTAAAAAAACTCGGAGGAAAAATTAATAATAAGGAGGTTAAATATAAAGTGCGTCTTACCAACTTATGTTCTTATTTGTTGCTTGGAGAAATTCACACATTCTTGTACAAGGCCTACCTCATTCGCTTTGGCTGTGGTTATTTCTAGTTAAAGCATGTACACAAAACCCTCACATATTCATGTCTCCAGTCAGTCTGGGCAATTCTACCTATTTCTAATACCTTAGGCTGGCCCTTTATTATGTTTTCCTTTCTCACATTCTTAACCTGAAACACATATCAATTCCTCTGCTTCCACATTCTCAGCCAGTTATTAAACTGTAAGAAAGTGATATGGATAACAGCTTTGAAGTAAAAAGTTAAAAGCAATCAAAATGAATATTTGAGAGCAGCATCTCCCACCATTTTGGGGCTGGTTAATCCCTACTGATCAGGCAGCACTAAATACTGCTAAAAGAGTTGCTAGAACCGATTATGGTCTTGTATTATATACATTTAAACAAATAATAATAAAAAAGGAACAGAAATCATAATTTCCAGATCACCAAAAATTTATCTGCCAAAGCATTTAACAGCATACAGACTGACTGTGAAAAGGGAACACGCAGAATGTACTATATTGCAGTACACCTCCAGTGAACAAGGCTTGTTACTTGTTATAAAACCCTGAAGCATGATTAAATAACTCCTTTTTTTAAAAAGAAAAATACACACAGAATTTTACGCATTCTAAGACACCAGCCCTCCACAACGGATGTATTCTCCTTCATATTTTTGAAGCCAGAGTTCTACATACGTTGACTTACATGGACTGAATGGTTTAGATAATGGTTAAATTCTACCTTTCTTCTCACAGAAGATAAAGTACTTTGGGACTCTTTCTCTTAAATAGCCATTGATTTTCAGTGATTATATATTAAAAGATTTTTTTAATTGTTTTCAAATTTGTTGATATTGGGTAAGAGATTCAAAATTTATTTAGGGGAGAACAAGCTGATAAACAATCATCTAAGCCTTGTTTTGTTTTCTCAGAAAGTAGAATGAAAATTTACCAACTAAATATTTTACAAGGTCTGTTCTCCAGACAAAGCCAGCAGAATGTTTTGAATGTTTAAATGCCATCAGACATGACAGAAATGCTCTCCATTACAAGATGAGAGCTAGGTGGTGTTGGTTAGTTTTGAAATTGCTCTTACTGCAAAGAAATCCCTATGAAGAAAGAGAAGACTTGACCTTTGCTTTAACAGATTACATAAACAAAGCATTTTGGACATTTTTTGTCTCAGGAAAGAGAGAATCTAAGTCTACACAACATTCTTCATTCTTAGAATCTGAAATACTAAAATTATGTTCTATTAGCCTTGTCTCTTGACTTCAGAGTATAGGGTACCATATACACACAGGTATGTATGTGGGAAGGAATCTTGTACGTCCTAGTTGTCATGAGATAACATAGAGAATACAGTTTTGAACTAAACTCTCTGGAAACTTGTTTAAAAAATGTACACCTACAGAGAGACTTAAAAATATTGACCTGCCTGACACAATTCACTGCCTAACAGACTGGCACTAGTCATATCCTGCTGATGTTCACCCCTCATTTCTCTTTCGAGTGAGAAATCTCACTCCGACTTTACAAGCATCCTATATACATCACCTCTTGGAGTCAACTTACACTTCCTTCCACACATGCTAAAGCACCTGTAGTCCATGAATTATCTCCATCGATGTCAGCAGCTGACACTACAGGTCAAGTTACTGTGCAGTGTATGTTCCTTAGCCCTGTCCCTACTATTCACACCTTTCACAGATACATAGCTTCCGTTCTCTCTCATAAGAGATATTGAGACCCTTTAATAAATGCATAAATTGAAGATCAAAAGAAATTTTACATTACTTTCTAAATTACTACTATTTTGGTTCACCCACATTCCACAAGGAATAGGCTGAGGTTCAATATTCGAAGGAACATTACATAGCCCTTCAGTCAGTTTGCCTTAACTGCAAGTTATGTACACCTTTAAGAAAAACTGTTGTAGAATGAACATGCCTTTCTGGTTTTAATTCCTCCATTTTCTGAGAAATTGCACAGGTTTTGCGTGGGGTAGAATTAGTTTTTTTCGCATGGCTCATATGGGGCTGTGTTTTAGGTTTGTGTTGAACACAGCGATGATAATATAGAGATGTTTTTGATATTGCTGAGCAGGCCTTACACAGAACCAAGGCCTTTTCTGCTTTTTGTACTGCCACACTGGAGAGGAGACTGGGAGTTTATGGGAGACTGGGAGGAGACAGAGCTGGGATAGATGACCCCAAACAACCAAAAGGATATTCCATACCATATGACATGATGTTCATTATATAAAGTGGGAGGAAGAAGGACGAAGGGCGAGATGTTTGGATTGATGATGTTTGCCTTCCCAAGTAACTGTTATGCGTGATGAGGCCCTGCTCTCCTGGGGATGGCTGAACACCTGCCTGCCCACGGGAAGCAGGGAATTAATTCCTTGTTCTGCTTTTTTTGCCTGCACGGATTTTACTTCACCTATTTAACTGTCTTTATATCAATCCATGAGTTTTTCTAGCTTTTACCCATCTGATTTTGTCCCCAGTCCTGCTATTGAAGGAGTGAGTAAGGGGCTGTGTGGTACTTAGTCAATGGTTGGGGCTAAACCATGACAGAAATTCTACATGACTATTTAGTTTTCAAACAACGAAAGAACAGATAATATGTGTAGCTGGGAAAAAAAAAAACAACAACAAAACAAAACAAACAAAAAAAACCCCACCAAAAAACAAAAAACCAGCTTGAAATTAACTCCAGGTTTCTGACCACAGTAAGTCTTCTAACAATTTTAAAAGGAAAAAAAAATTAACCACAAGAACAGAAACAAAAAAAGAAATACAGACTGTTCCCACTTTGAGTTGCAAAATGTTCTTGAACTGTTCTGTTCTAAAAAACAACATGGGAATTCATTGTGATGTCTCAAATACTGTTTTTCAAAGCGTTGCAGCTCTGTTACATAATTTTGTCCACAGACGTCCAACTGGTGCTAACAATTAGTGAGCAATACCTAGCATCCAACGCTATGTTTATTACCAAATAACACTTACGTGGAAAAACAAAAGCTGTAAGTCTAAAGATATAAACTATAGGTCCAGTAACATTCTTGTACATGTTAAAAATCCCCCAGGACTTCAGTGAAGTCAGACTTTTCTAACTTTTTGCATTACAGAGGAGTTCATTACTTCTTTGTCTGTAGTGGGCAACACAGTGACATCTGCATAGTGCTAGCACCTCCTAGCAGCTGCAACAGATCTTAAAAAGAAATTTAGAAGACAGTAAATGGCATAAAAATTTGGCAGGCCAGGACTTGAATTCAACTGTTACGTTTAGAAGGTTCCATCACCACATTAACATGTAATTAAAAGTCCTAGGATTTTTAATTTAAGTCCTAACTCCACTGAGTTACCAGAATCCATTTATAATATCAGTGATGCAGCAGATGAACACCAAACACACTCATTTCTAATTTAACAGGAAAATAATGAACCTACTCCTTCACTGATGAGGTTAAAGGAAACCATGATACTGCATAAACAAAAGGACATTCTCCAAAAGTATCTCTGTGTGTATGTGAGAGAGAGAGAGAGAGAGAGAGAGATTACTAAAAGAAATGCCAAATCAATATCAGCCAAAAAATT
>VZTE01000892.1:2876629-2887801 GCA_013397775.1 Eulacestoma nigropectus | reverse complement strand
GGAAGAAAGAAAAAAACCAGCAAGAAGAAAACACATGATGTACTGTATTTTAAATGCTCTGTTTTTAATATCCCAGTCTTCAATGTTTAACAATAAGTCATCATCTAAGCACAGTCTAATTCTGGATGAGTTTTTATCTACACAGATACTTGATCAACTGTCGTTTATTCTCACACAGTAAAATTCATATTAAGGAGTCAGCTGCTTCAGACACTTTTTCTCACGAAATGTCAGCGCATCATGTTTTCCAAAGTAAACCCTAAACCGTAAAAATTCCTAATCCATAATGTTCAGCCTATAATGTGACATCAGGGTCAAAGGGAAGATAGCTATTAATCCAGGGGCTTTAATTCATTTTATTTTGACACACCCACAGTATCTTCTAACTGAATACGTTTCAGCAAGGCTAAAAATGTTAAGACCACAAACGTAAGCACCAGAAGGAATACTGTGGGCTGAAGAATGGTTTTAAGGATGTACTATGAGAGCTGAGAAATTGACTAAAGTTGATTTCTGTCATACCCGTGTAACATCCTTTTTGATCTTTCCACAGAACAGTAACTGAAAAAGCAAACAAAAAAAACCCTTCTAGTGTCAACACACCTAAACACTGTATAATGCATGATAACGGTATATCTAAGACATTTACTACCCATGCAGGATACAACTGTTCCCATGCCAGTCGTGGTTCGTTTTTAACACCGAGAAAAGCTCTGTGATGGGCTAAGTGCATCAAATTGCCACCTGAAATAAAAGCAGTCCAGGCAGCCCGCACGTGTTTCAGCACAGCCTACCAAGCTTCCCCTGTCACAGAGATGCCAACAGACGGGCAAATCCCGGCTGGAGGAGGGCTGCCAGCAGATCAGCCCGTAACGCTGGTGTGACGCTTCGGGGACCAGGTCACGTCCTCCAGCCGTCTCTCACCTACATGATTTCCCCGTGTGTCCAGTCACAGCGCAGCCCATTTGCGCTGCTCCGAACCGGGTCATTAAGCGCGTGTGTGAGGGACTGGGGATTGCCGCGGGAGGCGGGATGTGCCGGGGCGGCCGCGCGGCTCCCGCAGCAGCCCCTCCTCGGCCCGGTCACCGAGGTACCAGCGGTGGTGCAGCCCGCCGAGTCCCCTCTCTGCAGGCTAGGGGTCACTTGTCATGCTCGGTCCCTGTCCCCTCGCCCCTCCAAGTCACCACAAGGACTCCCGAGCTGGTGGCGAGTTCGCCTCCCACTCCGCGTCCTCCGCGGTCCCGGCCGGGCGGGCGAGGCGCGGTCCCCGCTCCCCTGTACCTCTTTGCGGCGGCGGCGGCGGCGACGGCGACTGGCCTCGGCTGCCGAGCGCCGCCAGCAGCAGGAGCAGCGGCAAACTTTCCCGAGCCATGACTCCCGGGCCGCTGACTCGTCCCGCCGCGGGACAACCAGCTGAGTGAGCCGCAGCCGCCGGGAGAGGAGAGGAGACCCCGGTGCCCCGGGCAGGGAGCAGGCGAGCAGGACACACCCCTGCCCCCCCACACGCACTCCCCGCCCCGCCGCCGGCCGCGGCTGCGGCTGCGGGACAGCCGAGGAGCGAGCGGGGCCGCTGGGCACCGAGGGGTCGGAGCGCGGCCCGGGACGAGCCCCCGAGCCCCGCGCGTCGGGAGCTTCCCGGAGGCGCCGGGACGGGGGAACAGCGCGGCTCCGGGCTCCGGGCGGGCACGAGGCGAGGAGGGCGGCACGTGCCTGCCTGCCCGACGGCCGCTCCCGAGAGCTGGGAAGCGCTCTCGCCTGGAAGTGTGCTCGCCATTTAAATTAGCCTTTATCGGGTTATCCGGCAGAGGAAAAAAATACTTGTGCTGTGGCGGGGGAAAAGAAAAATAGCTTTCTGAGAAGGCACTTGGGAAACGAGAACTGCGACGGAGTCAAGCACGTTTTTCCTGCCGTGCCTGGGAGTAGTATGTCAGCGCCAGCCAGGTATGACAGGGAAAAAAATCCATATTACTGCATAAAGGAAAAATTAACCTTGCACTAAAATAAAATGTGGATTAAAAACTATTGCATAGTTCTCCTGGAAAAATTGCATTTTAAAAGTCCATAAAAAACAGGTTTCATCATGGAACCGCTTCCAACCTATGTGTGAGCACACTGAGAAAGGACATCATGGGCTGTTAGAAAGAATGAGCTGGGCTCAACTCACAGTGTATCTCTGGCACAAAACCAAGATTGTGCTGGCAGCCCAGTTCTGACTTGGATGGTCATCCCTGCATCTTCACAAGTCTTGTACCACTGCACTTCAAATTGAGCTTTTCTTGTTACTCACATCAAGATTAAGCACTTCTGTGTATTTCCCAACATAAATACTTCAGCATCTATGTGCTCATTGTTGTAGCCAACAATGAGCAAGGCTAGGGATAAGCATGTGTTTGGCACATTGTGTACTTAAACTCTTAAACCACAGCATTTTCTATTGGTAAATTTGCCTGTCGCTCCAAACCCAACATTCAAGGAAAGCAGAATTTTGCACATAATAGATCACTGCATCCAGCCACACAGCCAATTTGTTTCTCTCCCTGTCATCCCGCTCCAAGCAGACTCGTTCTTTCTCTTCAGACTGCTCACTTCTGAGGTTTCTCCCCAAACAGCCTGAGCTCTGCTGCTGGGAGCCCTGTCGCTGGACACTCATTGCTTCCATGGCCTTTGGGAAACTGCTCTGCCAGCACAGGACAGCAACAATAATGCTCTTGTATGGCTCGGCCATTTGTCGCTCATAAGTCAATGGAAAATACTCCAGTCCTCTTGCCAAGAGATGATGTATGTGTGGTCTTCTGCGCTTTTTACTGGGAAACCCAAGTTCAAGGCTATCTTGATGATTTTCATCTTGTCAGCTATTTGCTTTGTTGTGCAAGTATACATAATCGGGGGCTGGGAGGGACAGAGAGAGGGGTGGTGTTTATGACTCTATCCACAGTTTTATCCCTATCACTATTTAGTCCATAAAGTGTTTCCCTATAAGCAGTAACAGTCGCTACTTTCTTCCGGCTGCTTCTCCCTTTGCAATTCCTTTCATGCAAAAATTTTGACTGCAAGGAATTGTGTATATGTGCGAGAGGAATAATCTAGTGAATTGTTAAGTACAACAAATAAACATTCCACCCCAAATATGTGTCAGTAACTTGGAGAATTTAGTGCCAGTTTCATAGGTAGGGATCTGACTACATCAACATCGATTTGATTCTGCTAACACAGAATTTTGCTATGGTCAAGCATAGTGGCAACTGCTGCATAAATGCCACACTAGCAAGAGCTGCATACTCCCGCAGCTGGAGAAATTCCTTCCAGGGCTCCAAAAGCTGCAGGTGCTGCAGATGAGTTTGAGGTAATGCTCCAGAAGCAGATTGTAGAAACTGAAAGTGAGACCTGAAGGCAGGAACCTCTGCTGCTTTGTGTAAAGGTCTCATCAGATCCAAGGTATCTGCAAAATATCTCCATGAATTTGAGATCAAGAGCAGATTGGTTGTAGGGAGGGGTCTCTACTTCCTCAAATATCAATATTACACCAATATTAAATACAACAGATTATTTACCTGAGCTTTTATTTGAATCAGTTTTTCCTGTTGTTGAGCCTGTGTAGTCTTTAATGTGAGGGTATGTTGTGAGAACTGAGCTTAGTTTTGGTTTAGCAGCACTGCTGGCATACCAGGTACCTCATCACCTGTCAGAGCCAATACTGACTAGATGTGCACCAGAGATATAAACTTTTAATAGTTTGGAGGCACCAAGAGGCAAGATATGCCAGCAAGACCTGCTGACTTGTTCAATGATTTTTTCACATCTGAACCACAGGAAATAATTTTATACCATAAAATGCCAAGCTGTATCAAGAAGCAGCAAGAGGGGGCTGCTCTCTCTTGAAAGAGAAAGCAAGTTGGAGGATGAAGTGACACCAGTGAGGCAGGCAGGGCAGTGGCCTCCTGCAGTCTCTGAATGCAGAAGAAGCAGATCTGGGGATGATAACGAGGATCAAACAAAATTACAGATCTCCAGACAGGTTCACAGTGGGGAGACGGATCTGAGGTCAAGTCTGCAAATCGGGGTCAGGATCAGTGTGGTGCAAAGTGATGCAAAGTTGCAGTTGCAATGTAAAATGGCTGGGACTGGGGCAAGGACTTGAACTTAAATTTAGCATCCACTCCTTAAATGCAGGGAGAAACCAACAAAGTTTCTCCAAGCTCTTCCTCCCGCATCAAATGTGTCACCACTGCTTGACACAAGGGTACGTGGCTGTGCCAGGTCAGAAGTGGCCTTGAGCACAAGCAGCCAAACACATAGGAGTAAGGAGACAGGGCTGCAGAGCCTGTAGCTGCACCCAGGGCCACAACAAGCTAGATGAGAAGCTTTTCAGCTAAAGCAGTGGCTAAAGGGGCATTAATGGTAGTCTGTACTTAGGGTGGAATTGCTGGACTGAGAGGCAGATGCGAGTAAAATCAGATGAGGACTCATCTGGGAACCGATATGACTTAGTATTTTCATGGCTTTTGCATTATGGAGAGAGGCTTTTAAATTAATTCTGCTGACAAAATAAGATTAGGGAGGACCAATGTATATTTTGTAAATGTATGCATTTATGTATACTAATACACAGTGTGAGTTTATACAGTTTTTATTCTCAATGACTCAAGCATAAAAAATCAGAAGATCCTAGATACTATAAGATACTATAAGATCCTGAGTTGTGCCAATAAGGGCTATCACTAACAGTTTCTTATGAGAATAAGCAATAAAGAATATAACCCCAAACTCCTGGGTGGAAGTCAGTGAATCACAAGGCAGTTTTGAGTCACCAGAGTGATGCAGCTATGAAATAAGCAAGTAGAGCCTAGGATACATAAAGCCTAGCATCAGGGAAAATATTTCCAGTGAAGATATGAAAATTAATACTGTTGCATCCCACTTAGGATATCGTAGGGAATTACGATCACGCATGTTCAAGAAGAATTTATTCAGACTCAACAGAGCAGAGGCCTCTAGGGAAGGGAGAGCTTATCTGAGACACATAGATTAGAAGGGTTTGATTTGTTTAACCTAGGAAAATAAGATGTGAGACAGTTCTAAGCATAACAGGGATGTTAATGGATGGAATTGTCATAAAAGGAAAAGAGCATAAGCAAGATATAGATCAGTATAGGCTGGAAAATGGAAGATAGTTTCTAATCATAAGGTGTGGAAACAGCCTTCTGTTAGGAGAGCAGAGGGGAAAAAAGAATCGATTTAAAAGTAGACCTTGGCAGATTTATGAAAGTAATTCCATGACAAACTTGCCTGCAAAAGGCAGGAGGATGGGATTTGATAACCTGTGCGACCCTGTCCTCTGTTCTTAAGTGGACTGCAATCAAAGGATAAAGAAAATAAACATTAAAAACAAGCTTTAAAAGATAAAGAGAAGATTCAGATGCAGCACTTAGGATGAGTTGAAATATGTGAACCACAAGAATCAAAGAATTAACCCATTTTAGGGGCAAGGTGAGACGGCCTGTGATTTGGACCCAAGTCAGGAGGAGCCAGGATGTCCTCGTGCCGGGGTGGTGATCACCCAAAGCAGGTGTTAGGGAAGGAGCTGGCAAAAGACAAGTTAAAGACAGTCACGGGATAAAGAAATTATATATGTGACTAGGAATCAATATCAAAGCAGAGAACAGAAGTAAAGATCAAAGTAGAAAAAGGACACATGAAGAAAAGAACGAATCTAACACTGATAGAAAACTATTCTTATGAAGCCCTCTGTTGCCAGGGTCACCGAGTATTGTCAGTTTAAAAGCTGATGCAGGTAACTGCAGGTCAGAAAGCAATCCTGCAAAATTAAGGGGGGAAAAAAGAAAAATAATCAAAAGAACAGGGGGAGGATAGGATAGGATAGGCCTGGGCCTAGGTAATAAAGAGATGGTAACTATAATTTGGCAAGAAAGACTGTGAAGAGAGGATGACAGCAATAGCAGTCGCTGCACGCTGAGGAGGCTAGAGTCAAGAGCAGAGTTGTTACAGTTTGATGAGCTACACATGGCATCAGGATGGAGCTCATTTCAGAATAGAGCTCATTTTGTTTCAACCTCTCCATTTTGCCTTGCTTACCACCCCTGTAATTAGTCAGACTAATTAGTATACCCAGCCCACTTACTGTCATTATTTATCATTAACTCTTATAAAAGCTAAATGCTCATCTGTTAGTACCTCAGTATTGGTATTTAGGCATAAAGAACAGACAGGAGTCATGGTCTTGCCTGATACTGGATTCTGTGGGCCATTTGGAAGTGCCACTCATTTCTGGTCTTGACTTTTAATAACTTCCTTTATGCCTATGCTGCTATTTTAAGTGGCTTTTGTTTTAATTTTGATCCTGTGAAAATAGAAGAGCAATGTCAGTGACATTATGTTAGCTTATGTTTAGCTAAGAATGTGAAGCAGAAAACAAATAGAATTTCTCAGCCCATAATTAATTTTTACAACCAAAATCTTTATGTACTCTCCATAAATAATATACCTGTTGCAAAGCCTTTTGTGGCTCTATTTTCAGAGAATCAAATAGCTGCCAAAAAAGACTTACTGATTTTAATAGCTACTCATTACAAAGAAACTACAACTTAGTCTGAAATGACTCATAATTGTTTCAGTTTTAGAATGCATTTAAAAATACTTTCTATCATTCATTTATTTAGGAGGTCTGTTGCATGTGAGAAACTGTCAAAATTGTTAGATCCAATTAATAAGAAAAGTTAACATCTACTAATTTTGCCCTGAAGTATAACTTTGCCTCTCATGGAATGGAAATGAAGATTATTTGGCTGAATCATCATTGTGGGTTTTACGTTTCCCTGCCAGCCATTAATGAATTGTAAAAAAAAATTAAATAATAATAATAAAACACAAGATTAAACCGATTCTGTAGAATTAGATTGACTTGCCTTCCTAAAAATGGATGTTACTGTGAAACATGCAGATAGGGAGAGAAACAGATGGGCGATATCTGACAAATAAAATTTCCAGATACTGCCCCATCTGTTTCCTTCTACACAGTTCAGCTATAAGCTTTTTAGCATTATGAGGTTCCTTAGGTGATATTCCTCTTTGCAATGATGTCACACCCAGACACTAGCAAAAGCAGGTTGGTACAGTAATCTGAGAACAAGGATCAGTTCACTAGATGATTACCAATTTATATCCTCAAACATACAGACATTAAATTTCCTTCTTTTATAGTGGAAAGATTTTATCTTCAAAAAAATTTTTGGTAAACTCTTTGGCTTGTTTTTGAAATTGTTTTCCAGAAATAATAAGATCAGCAAAGTTAGAGGAAAAAGAAATCTAAATGTTCAGAAAACATTGCTTCACAAGGGTAGCAAAAGAAATGTATTTATAAGTACATTGAAGACATTAGATCATTGTCAGTTAAGATGCGAGCAGTTCCTGTTGATCTGTAGATTTGAAGACCATATTACTTTATCCGGTAAAATCTAAATTTTTGGCTTCTCTGCTTAGGTTTTATTATGTTTTCTTCGCTTCCTGATACTTTTCTAAACAAAGTTTATTGTTCCTCTCTAAGACTCTGATGCCTTAATTTATGAAAGAAAAATGTGTCATGAATATTGCTGCATTTTACAAGACCAGAAATCATCTGGGAAGTATCATGGCCATATCCAGTCCTGTATCCATACAGGACTATCCAAAAGGCAACACAATCCACCACTCCTCCCATACACCTCCCATACACACCTGGGTGTGCCTGGAGACATCTGAAATAAGGAGTATGAAGTGTTAGAATCACTGTAATCAGCTGTGGGGTTATAGTTGCACACGTGATTACATCTTACTGAGGTGGCTGTACTGTCGTTTAATAAGGAAAAATCTTTGGCATGTTTCTAGATCAAGGCCTTTAGAACTCTGTATCAGTGTAATTGAAGCTGGTAACCATTTTGTCTTAAAATAGAGAAGCTTGTGACTAACTAGAAAACAAATTATCAGAAAAGAAAGGAAGGAAAAGGAAGGCAGGAAGAAGGAAGGCAGGAAGGAAGGAAACATTGACTCCTAAACTGCTGTTGAGTTTTTCTCATCTGGTTTACTCCAAAACAGAAAGGGCCAAAAAAGAGATCTTCCTTAAAGAATTCTTCCATGCAGCTGCTCTGCAAAGTGACAGATGGTTAGTGTGTTCTTCCCTATTTTGATGAAAAGTCAATTGGTACACTTTGTTAATTAGGAAAACCTGGAGAATTTTGTAAAAGAGCAGTGAAGGTCATGCTTTTGTCAAGTTATATATTTGTATACATGATCAAAAGTGAACTTCATTTACACTGTAGCATAATTTTCCAGTCAATAAAGAAGCCTCCAGTTCTCATCTGCATCCTTAAAATTGGGTTCTTAGAAGTAGTTGCAGAGTAGATTTTTCTGACTCATTTGAGTTTTAGGTTTTCTGAACGGAAAAAAAGTGCAAATCTAGAAACTGGAAATTTATAGAAAAGGAAGAATTTTGAATGCAATGCCCTCTTTGAGAGAATAGTATATCATGTACTAGTTAGCAATTGCCCTTGTGCACATCTACAAAAACATCTAAGGGTCTGCTTCTGTATTGATAGAATAGATTCTCTTTAGCAATCTTAAAACATAAAATTTTTAATGTTGTTTCTAATGTTTTTAATGTGCATGTACATCTCAAAGAGAAATTGTAGCTTGGTGCCATCAAGAAGTTGCTTATTCTATGAAATTATAATATTTTTGAAAAAAAAAATTAAATGGCCAGATTAGACAAGTATCTTTCATTTAAATAAATATCCAATTATACAATCTTTATTGATAGGCACACTATATGACTGTTGGCTGGACAATTATTTTAATCAAATAAAACTAGTCTATGGCATGAACTCTAAAAGCTTTCGTTCATGGTATACCTGCCCATCAGTTAGCCTGCAGATGTACAAACACAATACAAATACTACCTGTTCTAGGCATCCAAAATAATACCACTTCTGCACACAGAACCAATAAAACATAGGAGGAAAGAGACATATGGAAAGTAACTCTGTTAATGAAGCAGTTGATCTTGTTCTATATTTATAGGCAAGAAAAAGAATATTTTTTAGATACCTCTTGTCAAGCTTTAGCTTGACAGCTTGACTACAATAAACAAGATACATTCCTAGATTCATTTCGTATGAGGCTGGTGACTGGATGGTCAGAAGAACAGAAGGCTCTTCTCCTCAGTCCAACGTTGCAGACTTTTAGAACTTGCTCTGAAATCTGCTCCTTCGTTACAGAAATAAGAGAACAAATGTGGTTTTCACTTGATATAGACAATAGAGTTCTGTATATTTTATATGACACTTTTTTTGTTGTTGTCTTTTCAGGTTATTATCCCAAAGATCTTGAGACAGGGTTACTTGATTTCTCTTCCATATACAGTTGGTTTGTGGAGAGTTCATTTACACATGCATTTGTTTCAGTTTTAGACACTGTCTTTTATTTGTTTACAAAAAGGGAGGAATGGTTTGACACATATGAGAGCAACACAATAAAATATGACTGTATGCACTGGGCAACTGAGGTACTTTTTACTACTCTTTGCTGCTGTTTGTTGTTGGATGTAATATACCTTCCTTTAGTAAGACTTTTGACATCATCTCCTGCAGGGAACTCACTGTGAACCTGAAGACACATGAGCTGGATGAATCAATTGTTAGATAGGCTGAGAATTAGCTGGACTGCCAGGCTCAAAATGTTGTAATCGATGGCTTGCCAACCAAATGGTATCCAGTAGCAAAATGGACTAAAGGACCTCTGAACATCTCCCAGCATTTCTGCCTGTGATTTTTGTGACATGTGTATGACATGTTTGCTGTTGCTCAAAGAATATGATTCTTTCCTTTATAAATTAGGAATGATCTTAGAAGAAAATCAGTAGATTCTCATCAATTGAAAGAGGTAGAAAAAAATACTTTTCCTTGGCATGTTTTAGGTAATGTATTGCAAACCATTCCCTTTACAGCTAGTTTTCAAACTTGTATTTTACATCTTCTTATCCAATTACTGCATTTATAAGATACTTGTTTTTACAAATGGATAATGAGGTATTTGACTTAAACTGTTTGCTATGTTTGCAATATTAAACTCAATAAAGTCTTAAAATACATATGAAATTAATATTAAAACCATTAATTATGCTTTAATAACATTAAATATAACATTAAAATAGCAATATTAAATATGTACATATAAATGTGCTTCTAAAAGTTGGTAAATATGGTTTTAATTTTCTGCTGGTATACATATATATATACATACCCACTTGCTGGGTATTAAACACTACTTTTTAATGAAAGATTCATCCATTAATCTATGTAAGTGAATGATATATATCTCTCATAAACACTCTCCATACTATCAAATTTTTAGTAATACCATTGTTTTAAATCTACCTAAGTGAAATTTGAAAAAAACCTTGAAGTTGTTTGAAAATTGCTTGTAATTTCAGACTTTAGGAAGCTGATAAATTAGTACAGGCAGCTGTCTCCTAGCTCCATATTTTGATTTTATTCTACTATAGATTTAAGGAAGTCTCACTAGCGACTTGTCAAGATTAATCTATTGTTTATGAAAAATACTTAAGTCTCCCAGTTCAAATTATTAAAGATATATAAACAAAAAACAATTGAATATGTTAAAACACAAATTAAATTCTATCTCAATTCTATAAGAGAATATTACTGATCCCGTACTGCTGTGGCAGAGGATACTGAAGTGTCATGGGTTGAAACTGAATTGATTGACAAGCTTTTAAGCCAATGCGCTTTTGTGAATTTTGCATATTTAAACCCCGTGCAAGGGCGGGAAGTCCCTCTCTGGTTCCCGGTCTCCTGAGGGAGAAGCGGGGGCTTCGGAGCCCCGGGCGGCCTCCGGGCCCGGCCCGGGCTCCTGCCTGCCCTCCCCTCTCCCTTCCCTCAGAGTCGCAAGCAGCTAAACTAACTATGGGCTGCCCGATAGCCGAATTCACCCGGCTCGGCTTCTGAATCAGGAGGGGCCTCCCCTCCCCCTTCATGCAGCCCGGGGGGAGACTCCTCTCCCCCTCCTGCAGCCCGCGCAGACCCAGCGGGACCAGCGGAGCCTCCTTTTCCAGCCTGCACAGCTCGCACCGAACTGAACATCAGCGCAGCCCGTGGGGAAAGA
>VZTE01000892.1:2780891-2875990 GCA_013397775.1 Eulacestoma nigropectus | reverse complement strand
TTTTTTGCTTGGAGAGTGCTGGAGGGAAGAGGGTTTTGCTTTCACTTCTTTTTATTTCTTGTTACTTTAAATTCTGTTAGTAATAAACTTCTTTATATTCTTTAAAGTTTTAGACCTGCTTTGCACTTCTTCTCATCCTTATCTCACAAAGTGAAAAGCATGTGATCAAACCACTACATGAAGTAATGTTTAGGATGTCCTGTGGGATATGCATACATACAGAATGCAACTCTGCCAAGTCAGTTCCCTTTCCTAATCCTCAGGTTAACATAAAATGGATTCATACACCAAAATGGACTAAATCAATTAATTTCCAGGATATCTGGGAATTACAAGCATGAATCCTCCCCCATCCCAAGAATCAGGAGCAACTGTGATACTTTGAGGGCCTTGAGGAGGTATATGAGAAGCTGCTTTGGGGAGCCTTCCCCTTATTCTCCTGGGACCAGGACATAAGCTCAGGCTGTTATCCATTTTGGTCAGTGTTACAGTCTTTAAAAGTCTCTTTCTTATGCTTAGGGAAAAAAGGTTCTCTTCTACTGATGCTGCAAACTTCTGATTTTTTTTTCACAATTTCAGCAGTCCACCTGGGAATTACCTACTGAAGTGAAATCTCTCCCATGAAAACTCCACAGTATATTCACACTGCAATCATGGGCCATCATATGGGGTTACAAGTCCTTTTAAAGATGAGTTCTTCCAGCCCCAAACACAAAGGTTTTCTTTTTCCAATCTCTTTTAAACATAAATTATCTCAGCTTAAACACAAGGGCTTCTCTGCTTCTTCACAAACTTCTAAAAGCTGCTTCACAGCTACATGGCCTAGCATAGGCATTCTCTTACATCTTCACAGGCTGCAACATGAATTTTCACAGGCATGGATTTTTCATCTCCCCATACTTTTATAATGATTTAAAGAGTTCAGTCCTCCGCAGCTGCTAGAAGGGATTTTAAGACTGGCGCCGGAACGCACACGCCCTTTTCTCCCGCCGCCATCTCAGCGTCGTCCCACGTGACTTACTTTCTCTTTCTCTCTGACCGTGCAGCCTCCATGTTCTTCTCCCTCACGTCTTTCCCCACGGGCTGCGCTGCTGTTCAGTTCGGTGCGAGCTGTGCAGGCTGGAAAAGGAGGCTCCGCTGGTCCCGCTGGGTCTGCGCGGGCTGCATGAGGGGGAGAGGAGGCTTCCCCCTGATTCAGAAGCCGAGCCGAGTGAATTCGGCTATCGGGCAGCCCATAGTTAGTTTAGCTGCTTGCGGCTCTGAGGGAAGGGAGAGGGGAGGGCAGGCAGGAGCCCAGGCCGGGCCCGGGCCCGGGCCGGGCCCGGAGGCCGCCCGGGGCTCGGAGGCCCCGCTTCTCCCTCCGGAGACCGGGAACCAGAGAGGAACTTCCCGCCCTTGCACGGGGTTTAAATATGCAAAATTCACAAAAGCGCATTGGCTTAAAAGCTTGTCAATCAACTCAGTTTCAACCCATGACAGACCAGGACATAAGCTCAGGCTGTTATCCTGGGTCTGTGCGTAGGTCATGCTGCAAGTATGGTTGTTCATACCTCCCTGGTTCACTCCACACGCTTGGCTTTCTGACCTAGTCCCTGACCTTTATGGGCACTACAGACTAGACTGTAATCAATGGGCTCCAACCATGGTTACAGTCACCAGACCTGATCTGCTTTTCTCATTCAGGTACTTCGTTCTTTTCATCAGGGCTGCTGCCTTCTCTGCCTTGGTGGTGGCGCAGCTTTGGGTTTGCCTCTCTTGCAGAGCAGCCCCGCTGTGCTGCTCCCAAACACTGACAGGAGAACGTGCATAGGGGTTCCAGGGCTGCATGCAGCAGGAAAGTGACCTGAGTAGGCTCAGCCCCCTATGGTTCTCCCAGGATGTCCCAGGAAGCCTTGCACCACCAAGTCAGGGATTCAGAATAGGTCATAACCCCCATCCATGGATGGAAGGCCCATATCGTTGAGCTCCAGGGGACAGTGAGTCAGTCCGTGTATCACAGTGCTCTCTCTCTTGCCACTGTGTCCTACTGGAATGGATGTAGATCCTTGTCCCAAAGGACTTGAATCATAAACAATATACATACAAACCCATTTACATTACTTGGCATAGAGAGCATTTTCTAGCATGATGATGGAAGGCAATGCAATAAAAAGTACAGCTTTAATGAGAGACAGCCTTGACCTTGTGGACCTTATGAACAAAGAAGTTCAGCAGGGTTAAGATAAGCTTAGAGGTAGGAAAAAATGAGGAAATAAAAGACCTGAATTTTGGCAAATCAGATTAACAGCTGAGATTTTTGAAGTATTTTTAAGTAAATGTGTTCGCTACTATAGTAGTTTATTCCAAAATATATTGTATGTGTTTGCCAAATGCTATCAATATCCAGTGCTGCTCTCATCTAGTGCAGCCTATGCTAGCTTTAACTCTCAGTAAGAGCACTTCAGGCAGCCTAAACATTACTCAAAGTATCAAAATAGTCTTTTTTTTTTTTTCTTTGAAGGTCCGCTTCCTGGAGGCACCTGATTTCCTCTGAGTATAAACTTCCTTTTAAAACAAAATGAGAATTTACAGACATATTGATTACAGAGGGAAACTTGATCTAAGTGCTTGATCTGAAAGAATAAATAAAAAGTAAATAAAATAACACGTTAAAAACATATTGGATTCTTATAAATTTGAAATTTCTTGGTGAATGCTGGGTGCTTATAATTGTCCGTACCAAGGTGAGCCTTTTTTCAATCAAAATATATTTGGGTTAAGATTTCGGGACAGGGATTAGATTTGAAGGAGTAAGAAAAAACATCCTTCATATGGCCAAATGTTTCTGTGGAAAAATATGTTCTCACCTGTGCATTAAAAAAAAATTGAGCAAGGATCAGAGATTAACTGGGAAGACATTCAACTTAACTTCGTTCTCCCTTTTGCAGTAACCAGGAGAGCTTCTCCCAGCTCCGTCCAGCCCAAGGTTACACACCTGCACCATGTCAGAGCACCATGTCATGGTGTCGGGCTGCACTGAGATCCTTGACAAGGACTGAGACAAGATAGAGCTTTTTTCTACGGGGTGAGAGTAGTCTACCTGTGTGTCAGTACAATTAACTAGTTTCAGGACTTTCTTTCCTATGGTTTGACATTGAGGTTCTTTGGGAGGTTTTGTGCCTAGGGCTGTTACAATACTGAGTAAAAGCTCTTGGTCTGTACTGAGGAGTCACAGCAGAAATTACAGAGGTCTTGCAAAGGGTAGCAAAAAAACCCTTTTTGATTTGTTCATATCAATAAAGAAAATAAGAAGTCTAAGAAAAAGTATATGTAGATGTCTGCTACATGTATCTATTCCACAGGTGTTCTGGAATTACAAAGTAAGACTAATACTGCTGTCACCTGAAAACATCACGACTTTTAAATTCTATAGTCATGGGATCCAGTAGCCTGAATTTTTGATAAAACAGATGAAAGCAAATCAGAATGAAATTAGCACTGTCAACAACTGAGGAAATGGGTCTTTTTTATCCCTGTGCTACATGTGAACCTGATTCTGAAAAACTAATTCTTTTAGCAGGATTAGCATGAACAACATTGAAGATTATAATCAGAATGAATAAAATAATGATTTTTTTTTCTTACCTCAGATGAAAAAGAAAAAATGTGGTTTAGAAAGTACATTTATGAAAGTTTAGTCTTCTGAGTCGCAAGCAAGGATTACTTTGGCAAGCTATGTAGGCATTTATATCTGAAAAGCAAACGGAATTTAATTATTTTGACAAATCTCTGTGGTTTTCAAGATTCATCACTCATGAAGAAAAATTAATATGCCTAATAAGTGATCATTCTTGTTCCAGCCTAGTAATTCCAAACTTTTAAATGCTTAATTCTAGTTAGCATATTAAGCATGGAATTATATCATTTTAAATATATCATTTGAACTATAGTGGTTTATTTAGGAAATGTGTTGCAGTACTGGTCCAAGCAAAAACTGCTTCATCTCTACTAGCAGGTATTAATCTGCACACTCTCAGCTGTGTTTCCAAGCAACATGAATTCCCTCATCTTTTTGATGCATTTCACCTCAATTTCTGTTGCACTGAGCTCCTACCTCACCTTCGATTGTGACACAGCCTGCTGTTGGCCCTTCCCAAAAGTTCTTGTCCGAGTGCTTGTGTACTTTGTAACTAGATTGTGGCATTTGAACAATCGCAACACACAGATACATACCTACATTTACAGTATTCTCCTGGATCTGTTCCAATGGCTGCCCTAACAAGAATATTATTGGGACATCACAACTTCAATCATATCCATACTTTGAATTTCTGGGGCATCTCTGAATATCATACCTCATGTGACTTCACAGTCCTGGTTGAGAGAAACTCCAGCATTAATGTTTACTGATAGTACCATTTCATCTTCCATATTCTGGGATGATCCATGGTAAGCTATCAATTTCAATATATCGAAGTCCCCCTTCCAGGACTTAACACTAGGTGTGGATATTTCTGGTGCATTTGAAACCTAAGACAACATTATCAGGTTCCAGTGGGGAAACATGCCCAGCTGTTCTCAGCTTTAAGGATACACATTCCTTCCAACATCCATGGAAAAAAATCCCTGACTTATATAAGGAACCGAAAGAAGAGACAGCTGCTCATTATACTTTAGTGTTTCTCAGTCACAGCATTAGACACATCAACCATGTTTATGGTGCCCAATATTTTTGAAATGCCAAACAGACTATGCTACTGTATTGATACTCTTTGCATGACAGTTCTTAGTTCCATTGCCAGCATTGATACATATTTGCCATTGCTGAGTATTTAAAGTGTTGAGGTCCACCAGGGCTGCATGTGATACTGGTTTAATGACATGTGCCCTTTACGACCTAGAGAAAGCAAATGAGGAATCTCACTCACTGTAAGAATTAACGTTTCCTAGACCTTTGCCCAACTGATGTTGTGTTAATACCCTTGTGAATCTGGTTCCATGAGAAATGTATTATCTATTGTATCATCTGCGGCTACACTGATTCTACTTGTCCTGATTTATTCTGATTTGTCCTGGTGTAAAGAGTCCTCCTCTTTACATCTTTTTCCTTGGTGTGTTCAGCCTGGAGAAGAGGAGACTGAGAGGAGACCTCATTGCAGTCTGCAACTTCCTTGTGTTGGGAAGAGGAAGGACAGACACTGATCCCTTCTCTGTGGTGCCCAGGGTCAGGACCTAAGGGAATGGCCTGGAGTGGTGCCAGGGGAGGTTTAGGTTGGATATCAGGAAAACATTCTTCACCCAGAGAATGGTTGGGCACTGGAACAGGCTCCCCAGGGAAGTGGTCACAGCACCAGCCTGACAGAGTTCAGGAAGTGTTTGGACAATACTCTCAGGCACATGGTGTGACTCTTGGGAATGGTCCTGTGCAGGGCCGGGAGTTGGACTCAATGATCCTGTTGGGTCCTTTCTAACTTGGCATATTTTATGATTCGGTGATTCAGTGATTCCTATCCTTCCTCCTGCCCTCTAGCACTCATTTCCTGAAGGAACTATACTTCTTTATTTCTTCTCATTACAGGCAGAAAATTGACTTGGCTGGCTAGAGTAGGGAAAGAACATTTCTTGTATCCCAAATGGTAGGTTTCTGCTTTACTCTCACTTGTAAAATAAGTTTCACAGCACCAAGCCCAAGGCCCCTCTCACATCCGTATGTAGGATCCTGCTGTTGTGCATGCCCAGTCCTTTTAGAGAAGCCCAAGTCCTGTAAGAACTGAATGAAAAACGTCATTCTATTCAGTGCCTAGCATAAGGCATGGTGGGTGGCTGCCCACACATGCAGCAAGTACAAAAATCTGTTTGCAGGATGCTTCCCACACATTTCCCAGTCTTTCCTTGCTCCCCTGATACTATCCTGAACCTGGAGCCTAGAGTCAGGACATATTACCCCACCTTTTATTCTTTTATCATCTTCTCTGAAGTCTCTACTTCTAGACTAGAAACTACTAGAATGTGCAGAAAGCTGTGGAAGACCTCTCTTGTTGCAGGGACTACAAGGAGAAGGGACAGACAGAGTGATGGGCTTTGAGGCATCAGTGCATCAAGAACAGACTTAGGTTCTCCTTCTCCCTCCAAGTAATGTTTTGTTTTATAGTACCTTTCTACATAAGCACAGAACAGAAACTCTTTCTCTGCTAAACTTGTCTCCTGAGAAGAACCAGTCACTTTCCATACCAGTCTAGTCATGTGATTTGGAAAAAGAGACAGCAACTCACGATGCAGCAGTGGTGCCTCACTGTCTCTCAGGGGCCCAGTGATGGACTAGGAACATTTACCTGCCCGAAAGCTCAATTTCAGGCTGGTGGCATTTATCCTTAATGGGTATTAGCAGAGCAACAGTGCTGGAAAGAAGATTTCTGGACGTCTCTTTGACAGTGAATTACTTCTGTTGACTGGAGGCCTGAGGAGTTCAGTTCCTTGCTCCTCTACATTTTCTTTTGACTGCTTTCTGGGATGGTCTGGCACTCTTACAAAACATGCCAAGAAAGTCTCCTACTTGACAAAGAAAGGAATGGGTTGAAGAAATACAGGTTTCCAAGGCAGAAGACATTGAGGACTGTGAAAAAAGGTCAGAATCATCCTCATGTCTAAAGAGGGGGTTCAGCTTTCTGTGCAGATCAATGATAGGTGTCTACTAGCCCAGACCATGCTGGTATTTTAAGCAAGAATCAGTAGAGTTGTTTCTTCTCTGGGGTAGAAATATAGCTCTGCATTAGCCTGTATAGAGGTAGCTCATATCATTTCTTCAGGAGAAAGAAAATCCGCTCATTTGGAATAAGAAAATCTCAGTAGGACAAGAATGAACAATCACAAACCAGTTATATATAAGAATATTACTTTTTAACTAAGTTTCTTGTTGTTTCCATGTGTTAGATGAACTAAATTATTCTAGGATTTGTTTACCATGATCTGCTTTCCTCAGATAAAGTACTGTAAAGAGAGTATTGATCCTTCTTTTAAAAGAAAAGTTCCTAGCCCTTTTACTTGTAACAATAGAATTTAAAATATGTGTAAGTGTACTATTGAATCACTAGATTTAAGGAAATGAACAGCTGAACTTTACTTCTGTATCAAGACACAATGAACTTTACCTTTGTGTCAAGATGCAATACACACAACATTGTGTGAAGTTAGAAATATCTCTGGACACATCTTATTGCTAACCCCTAGCTCTCTTCAGAAAAAAGCCTTTAGCCAGGTCTGTTTATAATGAGTGCTATAGGTGCAGAGGACTTGCAGGGAGGTGAATAGTGAGAGCAGAACACACAGAGATTGATAGAAAGGGGAAAAATTTTTGCTTCATAATCCATCTCAGAAGGCCAAAATTGCCGCTAAAGCAAACAGACGTGGTATGACCTATACCAACAAAACTGTTTTTAGTAAAAGTAAATATTTTCCTGGTCTCTGCCTAGGAAATGAAAGTTGGGTTGTATTTTCAGCACTCATGACTCAGTCCGTTTGATTGTTTTTTGTGAAAAACCATGATACAGATGATAATGATAGTTACACTAGGCTGTGGATGCATTACCTTAAATCAACAGCAATTTACTTTGAAAACTTTTTATTATAGATTTTCTGCATATGCCAAGAAGTTTCTTCTTATTACAAATCTGAGAAATTGAGAGTGTCTGCCAGACAAAACAGCCATATCAATAGGTAATTTTTTCCCATTCCTCTGGTTTACATGGAACACTGTGTGAAACCCAATATTGCTTTTGAACCCTTTTTCTCTCGGTTGCAGCTAACAATCTCTGGTTGGGAAAAGTGATGGAGATAACTTTTAAGGATATCATAGAGTGACAGGTACTCATTGGTCCTTAATTCTTCTCTTCTCTTCTCCTCTTCTCTCTCTTAGCATGCATTTCTTATTGTTTAGTTTTGCCTCTCTCTATCAGCAAGCACTTTGTATGTGGGAGGCACACAACACACAAATTCGGTCCTGCTCTAACTGCAGTAATAGCAGTTGGAGTTCTTGATGGTCTGGACATGCATAAGTCAATGGGTGCCCATTGGATGCACCCATGATGCTGAGGGAGTTGGCTGATGTCATTGCAAGGCTACTCTGGATAAACTTTGATCAATCATGGCAACTGCAAGAAGTACCTGAAGACTTCAGGAGAGCAAATGTTACTCCTATCTTGGAGAAGGGCAAGGAGGATCCAGGGAACTACAGGCCAAGCAGCCCTACCTTGATCCCTTGAAAGGCGGTGGAGTAGCTAATCCTGGAAACTACTTCCAGGCACATGAACAAGAAAATCATCAGGAATGGCCAGCATGGCTTGACCAAGTAGAATTTATCTTTGACCAACTTGATAAATTTTTATGGTGAAATTTCTGGCCAAGTAGATGAGAGGGGAGAGCAGTGGGTATTGTCTGCCTGGACTTAGGTTATCCTTGGCTGTGTTAGACAAGATATTGACAGCAGGTCACGGGAGGTGATCCTTCCCCTTTACTCAGCACTTGTGGGGCCCAACCTGGAGAGCTTAACCTAGAGAAGAGAAGGATGAGGTGGGATCTTATATGTAAGTACCTGAAGGGAGGGTGCAAAGTCAATGGATCCTGGTCCCTTTCAGTGGTCCCCAATGGCAGGACCAGAGGCAATGGGCATACACTGAAACACAGAAGGTTCTGTGGATACATCAGAAAACACTTTTTTACTCTGTGAATGACCAAGCACTGGTATGGGCTGCCCAAGCAAATGTGGAGTCTCCATCCTTATATTCAGAAGTCATCTGGACATGATCCTGGCCAAGCACCCCTAAGTGATTCTGCTTGAGCAGAGGGGTTGGACCAGATGAATTCCATAGATCCATTCCAACCTCAAGCATTCTGTTATTCTGTAGTTCTCATATGAGTAATTTAGACAAGAAACCTTAGGAGCTTAAAATCAAGTTTGATCAGTTTAAGAAAAAAATTACGTGAGAAATTTGTCTATAATAGGACAATACTAGAACTGGTGATAGTGGAAGTCTCTCATTCATATGTGTCCTACTTTAATTTACCCTTTAAAAATTCAGTAATTCTTTTTGTTAAAAATAAGTACTGATAGAGTTAAAAACGAGATATTTAAAATATTATAAAATTATTTATGTTGTTTAATCATGCAATGATATGTGTGTTATGCATAATTTAGGTTGCTTTTTGGACTTAAAAAAAATGAGCTAGGTATTTTACACACACAGCCACAAGAAATCTTCCCCGTAATCAAACCACTATGTCAACTCCTTTTATGTTTCATGAGCTGGCTCACTTAGAATATACAGAAATACACTTTTTTATTATGGCTAGGTGTATAATACAAGGGGTCTCAATAAAAAAGAGAGTTGCAGGAGTTGGTCAAATGTGAACTTCAGCAGAGACTCACACTGTTTTTTCCATTCTCATTTCTAACTTCTACTGCTATCCCCTCTCTACCCTGCTCAGATTCATAGTTTATTCAGCTCCCTTCTATGAATTTGGAGTCAGCAGCTGGATGTTGTACATACCCAACCTCAAGTCTTAATTATTTTATCATCTTATGGACTGACCCTCAGAAGTGAAAAGTCATGTGCTTGTGACTCAAAGGGAATTGTTCATGAGGGTCTGTGATTTGGCAAGAAATGCTCTGTAATTCTGTGTTTAAAATATGAATGACTTCTTTATACACAATCTTAGAAGTAACAATAAATCTATTGTATTGCTATTCCAGTGTGTTGTAACACAGCCTGTGCACCAGCTGTTCTTGTTTACAGCATGAGAAAACCCTTCCTCATAAAGGCACTTGTTTAAACAGAAAGCATGCGGTATATTCTGATCATGCCATAAGCATGTAATTCTTATGAACAATTATATGATCTAATCATATTATTTGATGATTATTTAGATCTAATTAGGTTAGGGTTGAGTGAACTTTGGTCTTTCATCTTGTATTTTCTATATATGTCTGTGCATGTAGATATATATATATACAGATTTAACTTAGAAATAGCATGTTTATTATTATGCTTGCTTATTATTAAGGTACTAATGTAGAATTAATTGGTTTGGTTTAATTAACTGAGTTAATTTGCATCTTCTTCTGTTTTCCCAAAATCGGCCTATTTTTTAATCTAGAAGACTGTGTCGACATATGCAATATGTAGAGTGCCCTTCTATTTATGTAATACTGATAATAAGCCACCACACAATTCCCCTTAAATTCTCAGTAATGAAGTGCTGGCATGCGTCTGATTTTTCTCCACATGGTTGTAACGAAGAGCTTTTCAGTTTTACTAGTACCTAATTAGAATATATGCATAAATCCCACTCTATTGCTCCAATGTAATTAAAGATCTTTCTTCAAGAAGAAAATTATAAAGCTTTTCTAAGCAGAGTTGCTGAAACCTGAAATCCTTGACTAAATGCATTTTTATGCATGAATCAATCTTCTGAAACAGTTCTGAAAACAATTAATAATGGTCTGCTTAAGAAAAAGCATCTTAGTTGTTTAATGTGGGAGAGAAGTTTCTCAACATTTCCTTCTGCACAACTTTCATAACAGTGTTAAGAAAAGCAGAATGTTCAGGCATTCTGCTCATATAGAAGATACAAAACTCCTTTGTGCTAATTAGCTTTAAATAAAACTCCTTTCAGGTAAAGTTATTTACATATCTGGATGTCTCATAGTATATACGCCAATAAAGTATAAAGCAGAAGACTCACTTTGAGTCAGATACTCAAAAAATAGACATTATAGAGCTATGTAACTAATATTAATTTATTTAAACTTTACCTCCTTTTGCCCAGGGTGCAGCAGAGGCAGCTAACAGCCATAACACTTTGCACATCTATTTCTGGGCTTCTTTTCTTGCCTGGGTTGGTTGGAGGACTTCCAGGAATTTGTCTATGAATTTCGAGGTGCCTACTGCTGCTGGAAAAGTGTGATTACTAGAGGCTTTTGCAGAAGCCCACATTTTCTCTATTCTTCCTTTTATCACCAACATTACAGAAGCTTTTCTTGCTGCCCTAAATGTCCCTGGCTGGTTTTATTTCTATCAGAGCTTTAACTTTCCTAACCAGATCCCTGGCTGTTTGGGCAATCTCTCTGTCCAGGTTACCTGTCCTTGCTTACACCTTCTGTAGGCTTCCTTTTTGTGTTTGTTTTTGTCCAGGAACTTCTTGTTCATTCACTCAGGCCTCCTGGTGTTTTCTCCCGGCTTTCTCTTTCTTGGGATGCATTGATTCCAAGCTTGGAGGAGGTGATCCTTGAAGATTAACCTGCTTCCTTGGGCCCCTGCTCCCTCTAGGGTTTTATCCCATGGTACTGTACCAGGCAGATCCCTGAAGAGGCCTGTCCTAGGTTACAATGTAAGATGTGCCCAAAAGTATATATATTCTATCACCATCTTCATAAGCTGTTAAAAAACCGGTGGGGCAGTGTTCCCCACTTCCTGCATCCCTGATAAACTCTGGGGACATCTCCTGTTAATGGGCCAGCTGTTGAAACCAGGTGGGGCAGTGTTTCTTATCTCTCCCATGACCCATCCTCTCTCCAGGGGGATATCTTCTGTTAATGGGCCCATCAATGCCTTGCCTCATGACTCACCATCCCATTGTGAGATGCTCCGCCCAGGAGGAGGAACTAAGCATTCCCATCTGTATATACTCAGAGGTTTGGAACACCAGAGTCTGCCCTTGCCTCCTGGATTTCCAGAGGACAAGAGCTACACAGCCACCACTGGACCCTCTGAGGAAGACCGGACCCTTTAACAGGATCACTGCCTCAACAGAGCCATCACTCCAGCAGACTGCAGGCACTGTTTAATCGGACTGCTACCAACACCCTGACTGACAGGGTGTCAGGTTGTATTCTGACTCTGTCAGTGTTTTTTTTTCTTTTTGTACTATTGCATTTATTTTATTTCTCCTATTAAATTGTATTTCTGACTTGGAGTCTCTCTGGTTTGCTTTCAAACCAGTACAAGGCCCAAGTCTGCTTTCCTGAAGTCCAGGGTAATGAGCTTGCTATGCCTCATCCTCACTGCCACATCCTCACTGGCAGACCTTGAACTCCACCATTTCATGGTCTCTGCAGCCAAGGCTTCACATTTCCCACCAGCCCCTCCTTTTTGGTGTCTCCACGATATCTCCACAATGCTAGTAAGATCACTGCCCTGCAGTTGTGTACACATCTCTAATTCCTTGTTTATGCCCCATACTATGTGCCTTTGCATAGTCCTTTGCATTTGAGTCCCTCCTGAAGCTGACTTAACAGCTGGAGTAGCTGAAATTCCTTTATAATGCTCTTCAGGTGCTCTTGTGCTAACCTGCTCCCTTTCCAGGGGCTGGACATCTCTTCCTGGCACTGGCATCAAACTGGTAGGAATGGAATGGATTGACATTCCTCTTTCCTGAAAACTTTAAAGTTATTCTAAAACTCAGTTTTATATTGTTAATTTTATTTTTAATTATTATATGATACTATTATGAATAAAATATTTCCTCTGTCATGTTCCCTTACCAGTAGCTGCACAAAACGTGAAAATATCATGGAGATCTCATATGGTTACTCTTCAAGCACAGAGACTTGAATGATCCCACATTTGGTATTTATGTTTAATCAGAAATGCTTCTTGGAATTGGACACTGTCACTTCCCAAAAGAACAGTAGTTTTAAAAAAAATCATTAAAAGAGAAAAATATGAGATAAAAAGAAATAAAATGCCTTGTTTTTTAATTGAGTTCTTGAAGAAAGATCATTGCTAAAAGGGAAAAACAGTAGAGATAAACCCCCTATGAAGCTTGATGCATTTCTAACCTGGGGAGTAGAGCACAGCAGTTTTATTGTCAGGAATAGCAGAGGTTCTATTCAGCTGTTTTCTGCTTCTTTTGTTTTCTCTGCTTGTTCTGATTTAACCACCTGTAAAAGTTTCTATCATTTTGATTTAATTACTCCATACTGTTTCTTCTAATCTGGGTAAGTGCTGATATTTAATCTCAGTTGAATAATACAAGCCAGTTTAATACCTCTGAGCATCTCTTTACCTGTCACAGCAAAGGACATCAAGATGTTTTGCTGTTCTTTCTTTTTTTTTAGTTGATGGATGTCTGTGTTGTGAGCCTATGCTATTTCACTATTTAGCCACACATTTGAACTTTGTATTTAAAAAAAAAAAGTAAGAGACTGTGAGGAAAGTCCCAAATCATCCTTCAAAGTCTAAAATGTATCTCATCAAGAATGAGAGTAAAATATTTCATTTCCAAAAGACTGTAAGCATCACAACACTAAATAATCATCTCTGTAATTTCAACTGTTCCTAAAAGTAATGGTTTCTATGGATAACACTAAATGAAGTTCACAGACAGATGACAATAATGCCATGCATATACATTACACCTGTATCTTCCCATATGGGGTTCCTTGAAGACAATACCTATAATGAAGACATAAAGTAAGTGAAGAAACTCTTCCTGTAAAGAATGAATACTTGAATACAGAGGCTATAGGTGAGCACTGAGGGAGCAGAACTTGCTGATGAGGCAATACAGTTGGACCTGGGAGACTACAAATAAACACAAAAAATTGCAGCTCTGGTGGAAACACATTTGCTTTCCTGAAGCCAAAGTAAAAAATCTTTTATGCTGTGGAACATATGTAGAAAAATATCTAGCATGGTTTTCATGTTGTACATCTCAGTTTTTTTCTAAAGAAGTGGAAAAAATAATTTTATGTGCTATGTAAAGAATTGCTTATGTCTGCTGCTCTTCATTGTCACGGCAATTCTATTCCTCAACAACTTTCTCAGCTTGAATCGTTGCCATCAACTTCACCTATTACTTGTAGATGTTCTTTATTGCTTTCCTATCCTTCTCCCTTAAATGGCAGATTGCTCATCTGGTTGTTACATTTCCAGTTAGTAAACTCTTGATCTTCACATCTTCACAGTTCATTTCACAAGGAAGGGGAGGAGGATAGTTAGTACCTGTCCACTGCACACTTTCCTACATCATGGAACCTTTTCAGATGTGACAGACTGTTTATTAGTTGTAGTGTGTGCTATTAATATGTGGCTTGCTGGATTAAAGGACAATACGTTGTAACTGATAGTTCTTTTACCATACCATCTAAAATTAGACTACAAATACTTATTTATTTTTGTAAAACTATAATTTAAATTCAGCAGAACAAGAACAAAACTGAATTAACATGCCTTCTACCACTGTGACTGAAGTTTAAGTTTAAACTTGTATTATTTAATCAGCCCAGTAAAAGAATTATTCCATTGAATCACCGTTTAGGTACGGTTTCTACAGGTGCTGTGTGACAGACACAGCATATTCCCCACAACCTGAGATCCTTTCCCAGTTCTGTGAAACAGGTGTACCTCTACAGAAGGCTGTATCTGTTTTAAAAGTGAGCCTGAAAAGGCAATGCTGAACAGCTGTAAATGATATTTATGATTTGCTATTGTAATCTTAATTTAGCTCCTTTATGCATCATTACAATAGTAATTTACCATATACTCTCATATTTTCACCCCATCTTATCCTGTGCTCTAGGGATAGTATCCGTATAGCAGTTATTCGGAATAATTTTTTAGTCCACATTCTTGCACTCAAGAACCATGGAAATCCTACTCTCCATGAGGTGATAAGGTGATGATTTAAGAGATGTAAGCATCCAGCTTCCTAAATCAATGACAGCAAATTACTGCCAAATAAATTAGGTTTAAAATATTATGCTTATTGCTTTGGAAAATGAGTGAATCTTCTTCTACTATAACATTTAGCAATAGGGTTAATTATTTTAATTTACGTGTACTTACATGTCTGAAGAAAAGCACAGATTATTGGCAAAAAAATGCCAAAATTATTAATGAAGTCTAATGCCAAATTTAATCCACATCTGGTGAGAGCAGTAAGATGGGCTACATTGTAGCAGCAGTTGCAAATTAAAGTAATCATTCAGGAAATGTACAGGATGGGATTTGCTTCACCTGCCTTCACATGACTACAGTACAGATAGGTATAGAACGCTAAGCTAGTAATTCAGGATTTCCCTTATATACAGAGGGAGAAACTGGCTAATTTCATGCCACTGACTGATGGCATCCAACCTGCTTCAGGTGCCGACTTTAAGCTGAGACAAAGAGTTCTTTAGAAGCATCTGTTCTGTTCTAGTGGTTATATGAAAGGGGTCTAAATGGGTAGCTCAGAAAATTTCTCTGCAGCTCAGAGGAATCCCATCCATATTAATTTATGTAAAAACCATGGTGCAACTCACGAAGCTGATACTTAAGTGTTGCAGACAGAGAGAAAATATATTTCTCCATTAGCTACAAGACTGCCTGGTTTCTTCTGGAGATCATCAGCCATCTTAGCTCCATAATGCTAATCCTTTCCTAGATAATGGTGATTTCTCTTCAGTGAACTAGCCAATGGGAAGATATAAACCTCTAGACATTTAAAGACTACATCATGACACGTATATACAAGTGGCCTGAATAAAGGTCAATGCCTGCTTCTGGCATGTGCATCTCTTGTGAGCTTGATTTGCAGCACAAATATTCCTTGAGGGTCATCCCTTGGATATGTTTAAATAGCCACTTGTGATGAAGTAACTCTGTCTTTTTCCTCAGCATTTTCTCTGATCCTCGCTAATTGCATTTCTTTTTCCAGCAGAATATCCTTAACTGTGAAAATTGCCAGAACTGATTCTCTTTCCCTCTAATGCAAGAAATAGAAAGAATATTAGCATGTAGGAACTTTGAGAAACTCAGAAAAGAATTCACGGTTCTGATTACATATGAAGATTTTGTGGCATGTCTTAGGAAATAGTCTGTGTAAAGTAACAAACATCTTCATACTATGACATCCTGTCCTTGAACACTTGATCTTTCCAGTTTCCTTTCTGTCTCTGTGCGTGTTCTTATCTTCTCTTACACCACGCAGACCTATGTTTCTTACAGTCTTCATTCCTACTGTTTTCTTTCTTTCTCCACTAAGGACTTAGTTCCTTCCATGTTCCTCAGGCTTTGAATAGTGCCTTCTCTTTCTCTAACAAGAGTGGTCCTCTACAAATTCTGGCTCATGATCAAATTCTTTCAAGAAATTTTCAAGTACTCATCTGTTCAGTGTTAACCACTCCATTCTTTTCTTTTTGTTTTAAATTGGCATCACAGTAATTCTTTTCTGTCTGGATTATGGTTTATCTTCATAGGGCAGGAGCATGATCTTTCACGTTCCTCTAAAGTGCCACATGCATTTACACTCATATATATATTTGCATTCTTGAACATATATTTGCATAACTATTTAAAGAGTTGTGAAAGTAATATGCATAGAGCAGGCCACAACACAAAACAATCCTTACAAAAGCATACAAATAAACATAAATGAATGCGAAGAAACCTTTCCAAACACATGTGATCAATTGCTAATGTTATCTTTCATCATGTGTTGTGCCTTTTCTGTGTCTGCTTTCCAAATTTGTATAAGTGGCAGAAACACCTGGAGATGAATTTTGCTAAGAAACCTGAGCATTCAAAGAAGCATCAGTTAAAAGTTTGAAAAAAAAATGTTGCAAATGTTAGGGATCCATAGTACCAAAAGTTAAATCCTTATTTCACTACAAAAAAAATTCCTTATCTCATTATTAACCTTCACCATTCAAACGGTGGATGGACAATCTGTGATTTTTTTTTTTTTTCTGGATATGCTTGTCAAACTGAACAATGTTTTGTTTCAGGTATTTTTTTCATTTTGCCCTGTCATCTCTATTTTAGTTTAAAGTCATTCAGGCATCACCAAAAGCTTTTGGTAAAGAAACTCTTTGGAGGTATTAGTCTAAATACATATTTAGACTAATATATCTAAAGATTTTCTTTACCAAAAAGGGCCCTATTGAGCTTCTGGGATAGCCAGGATGTACCTAAACTGTGTAACACAGGCACCCAACAGTGCACCTGTGTTCCTGGTTGCTCCATCATACAGCTTTAGAGTTCTGTGGGAATACACCACAGGCCTAGCTTTGCCTAAGATTTTCATGCTCTCAGACCCAAGTTTATACATAGACCTAGTGCACATTGACGTAGAAAAACGGAAAAAGCCCTTTAGTTGCAAACTGATTCCATTATGGGAAGTAATAGCAGTGTATATCCTCTGAGGGTTTATTTATTATTCTAGATTAAACATCTCATATACCTGGAAATGCTGTGTTTGCCCCAGCTAGCCTCAGGACTAACAATGGTGAGACTATTTAAGACACGTTTTTGTGGAGAGAGCTCTTCTCCCTTGTAAAAAGGTATGCTAAGCAGCAATGACATTCTTACTACCCCAGTACTTGAACCAAATCCGTATCCCACAGAAGAAGTGAGATTATAAAGATTCAGCATTGAATAAATGCACTGCTATGTTGGATAAAAGCATAGGAGGCTGATAAACTATTTTGTTGGCCTACTTTTTATCACGGCTCTGAAATACTCTTCTTGGTGGGTATAACTAAGGGTCCTACAGTCAAACAAATTTTGAATAAAACTATGTCCAACACAAGTGGCAGCTCTGAAGACCTTATTTCCTTGGGCATAAGTAACTGCATTACAAAATTCTACTGACCAAGAAAGATGTCTTTTCCAAACCTATTCTTGTGCTCCTCCTGTTCCTGAAATTCAGCCCTGTCATACTTACAATTCACAGTGACAGTCTGCCGCTTTCCAAGAAAACTTGAGTCTCAGTTTAGGTACTGAAATAGAAATAGGTGAATAGGTGCCAAGGACAATGATAACCACACTTGCAGTCCTACCATAAATCAGGAAGTTTTTCCTGAGACACGACATAATGTTTAATTAAACATAAAATACTGACTTGTGTGGATAAAGAACATCTGTGGAAAGAATGTCTAGCAGAATTACTGCATGGAAAAAGTAAAGAACCCTTCATCTGAGTCCAGTTCTCATTTGTTGCCTTTACTGCTTATTTCTGATGGCTTGGAAGTAGCACAACAAATAGAAAAATTACTGCAGTCATCTAGACAGCAGTTTTTAATGCAATAATGAAACCAGATTGGATATATCTTCCTTTGTTTATTATTTATGTCAGTGAAAGAGCCAGTAAATGTACAGCAATGTAACTAAGAGCACAATTTGCCCTACTAGCTGGAAAAATCAAAGCTGCAGGAAATACATAGAATGAAAAAACCATGCCCAGTAGACGGAGAAGGATAGACTCCCAGATTGCCATGTCTCTGTCCATCTTCACTTGTTAAACACTATACCTTTCATAAAAAAGCTGTCTCCTACTGGTTGATTTTGAGATACTTAATCCAAAGGTGGCTGCTAGGATCTCTAAGAGCATTAAACATAGATAATAATAAATATTGTACAATGATGACTGGTGTGGTCCTGTGCTATGCTGTATGTCAGAAATGAATAATGATATTTCACAGAAACAAGTAATCCAAACAGTGTACCAAGTTTGAGATATCTAATATAAATATTTTATTAAAATTCAGTTATTTCTGGAAACTTATAGACTTACTTGCCTTTGTTTTAGTAGGGAAGCAGTGAACTTAAACCAACTAAAAGCTATTTTTTAAAAAGAGATTTTACATTACTTTTAAAGTTCTGTGTAACCATGAGAAAACAATTTTTACTATTATTTAATTTTTCTGACTTCTGGATGTCATGCATCTGGCAGATAAGAGATCTGAAAATGAGATTCCTTCCAGTGCTGTAAGAGGGTCTTGGATAAAACTGGACAATTCCTCTCTAACCCTGTGCAGTCAGAAGAAATGATTCTATACGCAGAGATATCCCTCTGTTTCTAAGCACTTACACTTCACTTGATTTAGATAGCTCATGAAATCCTAACTTATCTACAAGGAAAAACAAACAAAAAAAACCCCAAAATTTAAATAAAATAAAGAATAAAAATTTTTTAAACAAATTAAAAAAGAAATAAAAACAATGGAAAATGAACACCCCCCACCAAACAGCATTCATTTCTGTCTTAATAAATTCTTTTGAATAGAAATAACGATCCTACAGACAGCAGATAAACAACACAATTTTTTATATAATACTTCATTTGTAGTATTGACGACAATCAGCATTTACATTTGATGGAATTCAATTCCTCAGGATGTTAAAATGGTTCTTATCTGTATTTAATTGATAAAAATATCTTTTAAAATGCTAATTATCTGTTCCGTGACATTATGCTTTTCACATTAGATAAAGCCAATGACAACAAAATGGTTTTGTCCAGAAATGTAAACATCTACAGAAGTAATGCTTCAGAACAGACTGAAAATATGTAAAAATATTTGCCACTTCCCATGATTCCATTTGTGTATCTCAGACAATTCTGTATATATTAAGAAAATTACCATGTGATTTCTGACATTTTTTTTCATCTTATAGATATTGCTGCCAGGTTTACTTAATCTGAGCAGTATCTGCACCTAGCACAGAGCATTCCTCTCAGAAATCTTCCTGAGACTTCCTAGTGGAATGACTTCCATTAAAGGAGAACTAAACTAAGGTCAAAAATTTTCTGTAAAAACCACTTTTTTTATTTTCAAGTGCCTTCCAGGTCACTCCAGAAGACCATGATATGTTTGTGAGATGGCTAGCAACATTCACTTCAGTCTTCAGAATTATCAATAAACATATATTTTAACGAGCAAGAGACACATTTTGTTCAGGTCAGAAATCAGCAGATTTCACAATGTGTAAAAGAATACTCTAGAGCATTGAGTGATAAACCCATGGACTTGGACCATACAAGAGTCAGTGATGAGACTTGAACAGGGTAGGCACAGGAACATAATTCCGTACTAGTAGTGTCTCTGAAATATTTTTATTTTTAGAACAGGTGATTCAACTGTGGAGAGCTTCAGAATATTAGTTTTCTGATGAGAGCAAGAGAAATTTCAGTGTCTGTAAAAGACAGAAGAGTGAAGGTTGTCTCCATGCTTACTTAATCCTGAGCAGATAAGAAAAAGGAGACAATGAGGCCTGCATGATTCATTTTGGAAATGGGCAAGTTCTGAGAGTTACTAATGAGGCTGCAGTTCATAAATATATACAATATGGCAGAAAAGTCATTGGTTCAGAATACTTGCTCAGAAATAAAAACTTCTAAAATTGTTGTGAGAGTTCCTGAAATTTCTTCTGACAGGAAGGACATGATAGGGCAAGCAAGGATTGTGACTGCTCTCACATGCTCCAAGGTCCCCATGCTGACCTTTTATAAGTGAACACTTTTTTCAGCATGATCAGCAGTGTTGTACCAGTTATTCAGTTGTTAATGTAGAAAAAACTTAGCTGTTAAAACCCAGTACTCTTTAGAAAGAAAGAGAGAAGAGGAATGTAGGGCAGGTATAGCAAATTACAAAAGAAAATGGGCATAAATTAACCTACAGTAGTGTAACCCAATTTTCTCTCTCTTTACCTATCTTCACAAATTCCATAGGCCATGCCAGGAAGGAAGAGGATACTTTTGTAAATATTATTTTTAGTATTTTACAGTGTGAATAATCATAATATATCATTCACATCCATAAAATAAATGTATCATCATACCTCTAGGTCTTTCTCCTAAATGTTGCTGGTAACAGTGAATTAAATATAGTTACAAACAAACTACTTTTCTTTTTCTTGATGCTTTAAGCTCTATTAAGAACATTTTTAAAGTTCTACTGACCTCTGTAGACACTAAAACACAGCAGAAAATTCTCACATCTGGAAAAGCGAACTTGTTTACATGCATTTTCTTAGCAGTCAGTCCATCAGCTCTAGTTTTTAATGAAGCATTTTTTTTTTTGGCAGAACTATTTATTTGTATTAGAAACATGCATAATTTCCAGGAAAAGATTCTTGCAGCCACCTGTAGATGCTTCATGAATGACTGATCTACATAGATGCCATAGGTAAAAGGGAAAACAATTTGAATTGTAAATTGAAGCTTGCAGACTACTAAATCTTGCTGCATGCTACTCTGGGCAGTATGTTGAAGACCCTGGAGATATTTCTTTAGCTGCCATTTGAAACAGGCACAAATAAATGAACCAAGGACAACAAACTCCATTAATCACATCTACACTATCAAGGCTAACCTACCAAAAGGAGTGACAATGTACAACTGCTCAAAAAAATAAAGACATGTAATGAAAGATTTTACTTTTATGTTTGGTAATGAGGATGGCTCACCTGAAGCAGGCTTTTTTCTCTCTTTTCAACTGCTTTAGGGAAACACCATCCCTCTTTTTAGGACTGGTGAGGTGGGACAGCTGCCTAGACACCGATGAAGAGCATGTGAATTTTACAAGAAGAGATGAACTGAACAGAGCTCACAGTGAGAACAGAGAAGAACCAGATGGACTCCTGAAATTTGAGCTTGATGTTTGTCACCAGGATCCAGAATACAAGTCCCCAGCTCCCTTGCCACATGCCCAGGTCAAACTGATCACCAGCTGGGAAGCAGGATGGAATGTAACAAATGCCATTCAGGTAACCTTTTATTTCCACGCTTATTCCACTCATCGTTTGAAAAATCTGGTAGTCACTTAGCCTGCTCTATTTTACTTAGCTGTACCATCATTTTGCGTATTCTAAAAGGTTTCTATGAATTTATTACTCACATATTTGAGTCTTTCTGCATAAGATTAGCACTCTGATAAAACAGAGCTCCAAAGGGAAAAATGATACATATGTTATCTGAAGTTTAAAAAGTGTTTAAATTAGGTGGAATTGAAAAGGTGGTGATTGCACCTGTTTTGGAAGTGCCAACATTATCTTTAATAAGCATATTTGAATTCAGAGACAGAGATGTTTGATAGAAATGTGAGGTAAACATCTAATAAAAAGAGGATGGTAAGAGCCATACTGACGTCAGACATAAATTTACTGGCATGTAAGTTAAACTAGAAATAAATTGAAGCACGAAGCACAAGAAGTGTAATAATACTTGTCAGTGTTAAAGAAAATAGTTAGGTTGAATAGACTGAACGCATTTGGTCCTAACATTCTGTGTGGAATTTGAGTATCTTTCCAAATCCTTAAATTTAGCATTAAATATTTCAGAATCTTTTTCTCACTTTTCATGATTCATTTCCTTACATAATTCTGTCATTACCACTAGCTTTCTGTCTGACATGGTAAGAAGAAAGCAACATCCACAGACACATCTAGTCCCAGTACCTGTTACTTAAACACTTTTTTATGCCACTTTAATTATAGAAAAATAATCCTTCCAGTGTCACACAAGTCTGACTATGCCGAGGAATGTTTGTTTACATATACAGTTCATCCCTCAGCTCTGCAAAGGAGGAGAAAAAGGACATATTTCTAACCCTGGTGTATTTTCAAACATGAGCACCACCACATGAGAGCCAGTGCAATAACAGGGCACAGTAGCATATCATACTCTGAAAGTGTTCAGCTGTGAATAAAAGTGTGAAGTCCTAAAATACCCCAACTGCATTCTAGTAACACATTTTATCTTCAATCTCCCTCAGCAGCATCTAGTCAGGACAGGAGTCTGGGATGAGAGCCCATTGTCTCTGTGAATTTTGCATTTAATTTCACCAAAGCCAAGATTTCATTCTGGAAGTCAGTTTTGTCAATATTTGCTGTATGACCTTTTGGCAGATCATGTTCTCTAACCCATTGTTTTCCTTTCTGAAAAACAAAAATAATAATGCCTCTGTAAATATATCAACGTGCCAAAAAAATCCTAGATGTTTTTGTGTACAAAATTAGTATTAATAATAATATCGCTTTCAGTTAAAAAATAGACTGATAACACATTTTAAAACACAATCAAATATGCAGTTGCCTATTTAAAATCAGGACAAATTCAAGTTAACTTATCCAATCAGATCAGTAACTATCGTCTTAGTCAAAACTCTCAGCATGCTGAGTGTTGCCTACATGGCTCTCATTTGGTCAAATATTTTAGAAACTAGTGTTAAAAGAGCAGTTGGAGACAGCTGTATTGAGGTTTCCTCCTAAGGCAAGCTGAAGGTTGCAAAGCCTGGAAACTGCAGTTTTGTTAATAGTATAACCGAAGTGTCCTAATGACACATTATTAAACTGTGTGCATGTGTGACCATGTATGTCAATCTATGTACACATATTTGTAGTATTCGTGTTTCTCAATACCTGGGATTGGGAGTAAGTAATTTGGTTTAGAAACAAAGGCAGAGAGCAGAGAAAGGGAAGGGGAAAGGCAGGAGAGGAGAGAGGGGAGAATATTGAATGGGCATCTGTCAGTAGAAAATAACAGTTTGAAGACATTTCTATGAATAGCTTTGAAAAGAAATTCAGAGTTGTGAACAGAATGATTAAAACAATCTAAATGTTCTTGACTGGTGAAGACAATCTTTCATAAAATGACAGTTGTTTTGACCTACCCAGAGGAAAGGGCAGAAGTGTTTTGCATGGCAATTAGAGGTAAACATTTCAGCAGAATTTTTAAGTGATCTAAACAGTTATTCCAGTGAATAGAATTAGTCTAAAAATGAAATTATTTTGCAATCCAGATTTGTTATGAGAACAATTAAATCTTTGGTCTCTGAAATTAAATACAAGGTTTTTCTCACAGTGTTTTAAATATAAATCTTTTCAAACAAACAAGAAGAGATTTTTATTTTGTTCTTAACTTGGACTGAAAAAATATGCAGTTTTGGTGCTGATACTGTATGTGCAAATGATTGCTTCAGACATTTAAGTTTCCAGGGAAACATGTTTCGTATTCCAGCACTGCATAGGCAAATCAAAACCTGTGTTCAGTTAATCTGGGTAAGGACAGAGCCATAAAGCTGAGTTAATTCAAATGGGAAAATGTACGGAATCATCTGGCAGAGTGATGCAAGTTGCATTTGTTTGTATGTAGCAGTAAAAGGCCAAAATTATTTGTAATGACTTGTACATTGGTGCTGGATAGATAAGCAAAGCAGTAGTCACAAAGAAGAAGGTAGTTAAATTCTAATGATACAGTATTTCACAGCAGAACCAAAGGACAATAAAGACTATTTATTTGCCAGTCACATGGAGTAGGATTTTTGCAAACACTATGGAGAAAGCCAAACTAAAAGGCAAACTAAAAGAAAAAGGCATTCAGTCTATAGTGTCATGAAGGGGCAGAAGACAATGGAGGAAAAACAAGAGAGAAAGAGAAGTGAAATAATGGAAAGAAGCGAAATAATGTTAATCTCACCTTTAATTTATACCTGTGTAATTTATAACTGTAATTTATACCATTGTGAGTCGATCTCCACTTAGATCTCGGGAGGACCTAACAGTGAAAAAGATCAACCACTTTACCAGAAAGCTTCAGGTGTCTTTCGGTACTATGATGCCTGAACAATCTTTAAAATACAGGCTAATATAATTACACAACTTTTCTCTGAATGTTTGGTAAGACATGATGTATCAAATCTGGCTGGAAAGAAGCCCAGCAGAAAAGGACCAAGAGATGCTGGTCAACAGCAGCTAAACATGAGCCAGAGCGTGCCCAGGTGGCCAAGAAGGCCAATGGCATCCTGGCCTGGATCAGCAATAGCGTGACCAGCAAGACCGGGCCAGGGATTGTCCCTCTGTACTCGGCACTGGGCAGACCACACCTCAACTCCTGTGTTCATTTTTGGGCCCCTCAGTACAAGACAGACATTGAGGTGCTGGAGTATGTCCAGAGAAGGGCAATAGACCTGGAGAAAGGTCTGGAACACAAGTCCTGTGAGGAGCATCTGAGGGAGCTGGGGATTTTTAACCTGGAGAAAAAGAGGCTCAAAGGAGGCCTTATGACTTCCTACAATTACATGAAAATAAGTCGTAGCCTTGTGGGGGTCGGTCTCTTCACCCAAGCAACCAGTGACAGAATGAGAGAACATAGCCTCAAGCTGCACCAGAGGACGTTCAGGCTGAACATTAGGAATTATTCCTTCACTGAAAGGATTGATAAGAATTGGAACAGACTGCCTAAGGAGGTGATGAAGTCACCATGCCTGGAGGTGTTGAAGAAATGACTTGACGTGGCACTTAGTGACATGGTCTTGTTGACGAGGTGGTAATTGGTCAAAGGTTGGACTTGATGATCTTAGAGGTCTTTTCCAACTAAAATGATTCTGTGAAATCATACTGAACATTCTCTTTGATTCAATGCATCTGATACCTAATGTTGCCAACATTCATATCCTTCCTTTTGCAAAAAGTTAGGTTGTACAAAGATTAGAATTACCTGCAGCTATGGAAATTTTCTTGTTCCATAATCAGAGTAACACAATATGGCACTTGACTACTGTCAGTGCTTCCAGGAATAACAACAATGAAATCAGTATTATTAATCATTACTTTTCAATGTGTCAATAATAAATTACCAATTATTGCAGTAGTAATCATAACTATTCTCATTATATTTATATTCGGTATATTATATGTTAGTTTAGAAAAGACTCAAGACTTCAATAATCATAATTTTAAAACCTGAATATCCATATATCTTTCACTGCATGCCTTTATAACCATATTTCTGTACTGGGTTCCAATTTAGTTCATTTTAACTTAGGTAACTGCAAGTCCTAAATACTTAACTGGAAAACACACTGATGCTGAGGAATAGAATTAGCAGATATGCCTCTGAAGTATAAAGGCAAACATCTGAGAGGTGTCTAAACACCCCTCACATTAAGCTTTACTAACACAAAATCTAAGCGTTTTCTAAATATAAGTATGTACATGCTTGTGGGCTTAGAGACCGGGTCATTAGATGTGTAACGATATAAATCCTCTCATCCTGAACCTTAAATAATTTAGTCATGTTTGGCTAAATAGCCATTTGGATTTTAACTCCAGCACTCGATCTTAAGTATTTATTTTCCAAATGTGAGAACAAGGGTCAATCCTTTCTTGAGCACAGAGCAGTAACTTCCTTGAATTATACATTATATATTGAAGCTGAAGGCATATGCATTGAAGCTAAAGTCGTACTCTGAACTAAATTAAAGACTTCTGAGAGAAACTAACTTCTGCATTTCATATCAAGATGTGGTACTGAGAATTGAAGGGAGATGCCCAAGGCTGATATCTAACCTAGGACCAGAAAGTAATTCAACTTTTCAAATGAAATGTCAAAAAATGACAGCACAAAGTAAAATTCCAAGATAGTAGAACTATTGTGGTGCACATAAAAATTCAAAGTAGTGAGTATGATTTTAGCTGAAATGTACCAGCAGTACTGGCAAATTTATTTTTCCAAGGCTTTCAACCATAAACTCTTAGAGCCAGAACTGCAGACCCAAAAAAAGCCCAGTGAGAGCCATCTAAACTCCGATCTGTTTTTTCTGTGATAGAATGTCACCATTATGCAATGCAATTGATAAAAGATGTATTTTAGGGGAGAAGACTGTAACTAGTGTTTGTACCCTGGTTTTCCCTTCTGATTTTCTCTTGAGGGGAAAAAAAGATTCCAGACATACATCACTACTTTGTATAACCTTTTATTTCAGCTCAGACCCTGCGGTAGGCTTCTTTTGTGCACATATTCGTACAGCGCAGAGAAGGCTACATTCAGGATATATATCTTCCCTATTCCCAACCGTATTTCTTATCACAAAAGCTTTTTATCAAAAATGTGTTATCCTGCAACAAAGAAATAACATCTAATTCAGAGAAATATCTTTATTTGACATGTAAGCATGGTGCAGCAGACTGATTTTGAGTTAACTAACTGCCATTCCCATAAATCTCATTAGACAATGCACTTTATCAGTCTGCTTTTTCCTTGGTCAGCTGCAAACACTAAAAAACGTTATGAAGACAGAACTCCTAAACATAGAGAGGTGGCTCATCTAAAATTGTTCCAGGAATAAATATTTGGATAATTCTCATCGAATTTAAGTTGCTGTTTTTTAGGTTTTGACTTTTATGTCGTTCGTCACATTATTTGGGCAATAAGCAGGTGTGAGGGAGGGAGTGTTGGGTGGATTTACATCAGCATATTCTACTGTAGCTATTATGGAAACATTAGGATGTCAAATCAGTTTTCTATAGCCCCTCCATGTCAGGTCTTCCATCAAGTAGAAACTGTGATATAACATAACTAGTCCACAAAATTATTCCTTGGACGCACAGATAGTCCCAACATATGGACTATTGGTTCAGAAAGCACCATACGAGCTTTTGAAGCCCAGAAAAAAGTACATGGGTTACACAAGAAACAGACCAAAGTATTGCAATTCTTTAAGCCTTCTAGGTGTTAAAATGACATATCACAGTCTCTTTAGAAATTAAAGCAGACCTCAGATCATGCTTGCCCTCACCATGTGTTCGAAATTGCATTTCTTAACAGATGAGTTACAAGAGAGTTACAGGTGTCCCTCTCTGTATCTCCTTCATAAATGATTCTAATAGCCTCAGAAGTTTGTCTATGACTGATATGCTTTATTATATAATTTATTATATTGTTCTGTTTTAAGCTAATTAGCATATGATATTTTTATCTCATATAAGATGAGAGGGAAACGTTCTAAATACTCAAAAAACCCATGGAATTTAACATGCAACCTCAGCCTTAAATCTCAATATCTTGATTACACTGAGTGTAAGATAGATATATTTTTAAATATTTATTCTTAGCCAATACTTTATTTTATATCTCTAACAGATTTTTACCTGAGTTTTACAGACATACCTGTCTAATGTTTCATTCTTTTGATAACAGTAGCCAGAAGCACTGCTGGGTTTAAAGAAATATGAATAATTCTGTTCAGAACCTCAAATTATAACCTTACATTTCAAGAAGATATTTATTTGACGCTTGATTTTTAGCAATGTCAATTATCTATCATTTCCAACAACTTCAGCAGAAACTCTTCTTGCCTGGTACTTTTGAAATCTGTATATTTCAGCATCTAAATTTCAAAGCCACCATATTATCTTGAGTTTACCCCTAGAAACAGCAGCTAAGTCACTGCAATGCATACTGTACTTATCCTGGGGTTGATGTTCAGTTTGTCACAGTCTGGTAAAGAAAATGCTGGAGAATTTGCAAGTGGCTATTTCTTGTAAGTGAGGACTTCTTGTTGACTGTTCAGTTGTCATGTAAGTTTGAAAATTGTTACATCTGGAAAATCTACTACTATTAATCTTTTAGAGCAGCTATTTTATAGATGTGAGTCTTCCTACGTGAAGCAGATGGTAATAGAAATTGTGTGCATGTAAAAGGACAAAAGAACTAGCAAGGAAGCATATGGCAAGTAAACTGGGAAGGACCAGCTCAACTCTTCTCCTTACAGTGGTGCTTTCCACTGGTAATAACGTGAATTTTTGCATTGGAATCTGAAAGTTGTTTTAGCATGCTACCAACAGATCTCCTTAGTAAGGACATAGAGTCATAGAATCACTGAAGATCCCGAGATGAAATGGAACCATAAGGACCCATCATTGGGTCCAACACCTTGCTCCAGCACCTGCAAGGTGCAGTGCGTGGTCCTGCCTTCAGCACTTCAACACAGAATTCCTTGGGTGGATGCACTGGAGGAATCTGTCAGTATTTGAACTGTTTTATATCTCGCTCAACTTAAGCGCATCTCTGTACAAAGGCTTTAAACCCTGCCATTATTCAAAGGCCAGCTACTATCAGTGTTGCTAGAGCTTAATGGACAGTCTGTCAAGTGACAGAGGTATGATTTGCATGCTCATTTACATATATTTGCAGAAAGAGTGTGTTCATTTCCATTTCTTCCATAACACATATGAAATAAATGGTATGTGTAAATACTTCAGAAACCTGAACATTGTGCCTCCTTCACCCAGGCCTCTTTTTATTTCATTTCATCATTAGGAAGCCTTCAAAGCACCCAGGAGATGGCCTGCTCTGGTGGTGTTAATGCCTAAAAAAAGCTTTTGCGTTGGTACATGGATAACTTAGAAATACACACACACACACTACACCCCTCCTTTTACTTTTCATTGCAAGATTTTTTTTTTATGGAAAAGTTTACATTCATTAATACATAGGGTCACAACCAGCTTCCTCTTCTCTGTACTGCTGTCCCTAACCAGGCACACAACTAATGCTGGCAGTCTCTCCCGAATGTCTGCCTCGTGCCTTCCTCCCTGAGGTCATTGCTTGCACCAGACTCAGGCTCTTGGGGCTCCTACAGGCACAGCTGATAGACACCACATCCTTCCCCCCCACCTGTGGGAGTGTGGGACTAAAGCAGAGTGTGTTTTCCTGGGCCAGTTCAAGTTCACATCTTATTTAGATCCCGCTGCTGCATACATAAAATATTGGTCTGTCTTTCCAGCAGTCAAGCAGCTAAACAGAGTTCCTTGTCTTTCATCCAGTGTCTGCCCACACCAGAATTCCTTCACTGCCTGTGTAAGTCCTTGTCCTTGCTACCATGCACGCCTGTCATCTGGCATCATTTTTCAGTCAGGCCTCTTTCTAGATCCTCACACTCAGACTACATCCCTGTCCTGCTTATTTTTATTGTAAAACCTCACTAATACATAATCTGGTTTACCAATCCACAAGGCTAAAACTGATCTGAGCACTTATAATTCCACGTCTGGATCACAGTAACACACTTTTCCCTAACCTTTCCAAGCTCACCCCATGCATACCCACCTGGAAAGCTGATGTAGTTCCATAACTCATAAGACCACCAGCTCTTGCAAGAAACTCTTCAACCATCAAATCAAATGTAAGCTGCTCATCTTTTCTATAATAATCTACTATTTTTCTTCCTTCATCTATTGACTTTGGTCTCTCTTCTTCCAGTTATGATTGCCATTTTCAATTTGTTAAATACTTAAACAAGCATTCCTATGAACTAATATGAAGAAATTCCTCTGAATTCCTCTTAGAAGTGTCCTTTTGATGAAAATTGCAGAGTTATAAGCTGCAGTGAAACCAGCACTTCCTCTCTTGACTCACAGTATCTGGTGTTGACTCAAGGTTTCCTTGAATCCCCTCTCCGCCTGTATTTGTTTTGTGTTATCTTACCCCTAGATTTTAAATTCTTTGGAGAAGAGACCATCTCTTTGTGCTTTGTTTGCATATTGCTTTACACAATGGGATTACATTCAAGGACTTCCAGGTGCTCCAATACTGAAAACAACTTAGAAAGTGAGTCTCAAAATGTTTCCTATTTTACAGAAACTCCTTACAAAATAATGATTGTTTAAATGTAGCCTGTGATAAATCAGCTTGACATTTGATTCAGTTTCCTCTCTTTTCTCTATAAGGAATTGATTCTTCTTGCTATTGAGACTCATTGTAGGGGCTGAGCACAAGATAAATCAGCAAAAGAATGTGATAAGTGTACCTTTAGAGTATTCAGCCATTAAAATGGGCATTCCATCTTAAAATCCCGATGGCCAAGAAAGAAAATGACAGAAATATGATATCAAAGATAAATGGACAGTGGCATTATGAAAATTATACTCTTTGAAATAATAAATGTTACCAAAAACAAAGGATCAAGTAACTGTCAGCTGCTTGAAAGCAATGATCCCTTTATTCCATGGAAGAACCCAATACGCCACAACTTGTTGCAGAACAAGGATCTCTGGCTCCCTCAGGTGAAAGGAATAGCTGATGTACTTTCCCACTATACTAAAATCAAATTAATCTACCATACTTTTTCGTGTCATCAAGCAAAGCATTTTTAACAAGCTGAATTAAAACAGATGGTGTAATTTCTCCTTCTCTTTTTTAAATTCATGGCAGGTCACGTGGTATTTAAATACACTGTTATTAGGCAACTTTGAATTTCTGTATCTGTTATATTTGGCTACTTCATTGTTGTGATGTTACATTTGACAGTTAACTTTCAAAACAAAGCCCAAATTACCTATTATAATTATCCACCAGCTTTCTGTGATTGAGATAATTTGTACACTTGTTCCTCTCTATATTATATGCCGTTGACCAGCTATCGCTACTGGAAAACATTCTTCTTAAAAATGTTCTTTCTGCCCCTATTCTCAAACTTATGAGGTATGTAACCTCAGCAAATTTGCTTTAATAAACTGTATTTAGTCATATAACTCCTCCCAGGATAACATTCCTCCCAAGACAGCAAGAACGGAGTGACAGGCAGCAGAAAATAAAATATTTTGTCAGATAGTATTCCTTTCCTGTTTTTTTCTAAACTTCTTTCACTTCCATTAGCAAATTTTCAGAAGAGAGCTCATTTTTTTATGAAGTAAAAGAGTGAGCCCTAGGGTTTGTCAAGGAGTAAAAGTTGACAAGCTCAGCACTTGCAAATGCACGTGAGAATTTAATGCTGAAAGTAAAGGACATCTGACCAATTATAATGTACTGGTACAATCAGAAATAGAGATGTTTCTCTAGCAGGCTTTCCACATGGTAAAGCTTCTTCCACACAATCCATCGATGGTTAACCTACAGTTTACTTCAGTGCATATAATTCCTGACAGCAGTAGATGCAGTGAAATAGTACAAGCTCTGTCTGAATGAGCAAATGGAGATATTTGAGAAAATAAGAAGCCCTAAATACTGATTATACACAGTATTGAATATGATATATTGTAACCTAGTTTTAGCACAGTAAGCTGTAAAAAACATTTTACCCCTAAAGCTAAATAAAAGAAATTGTCTTCTATTTGTATGTCTTCTCCCCACATACACCATGTTTCTTGGAAGGCAATGTTTCTCTGTATTCTTGGCCAGTGGCACTAGTTTTGCCATATGTACAATGCCGTGTTACTAAATAGCTAACAAAAAAATGAAATTTAATATTTACTTCTCAAAAATGTAAACATATGAGTCAAAGTGAAGAAACATTCACTTCAGCTCATGCACACAGACTGCTATCCATTTCGGTTTCTCTGAGTCCATTTCTTGAATTGACACAAATAACAGCAGCAGTAGATTATGTTTTGTAGTCTTTACAACAAACATATTTTGTTGTCTTATGTTATCAGTAGCAATGGCAGTTTCAGGCCTTTTCCTTTACTCTACATGGATATTTCTATTCCTGATGTTTTTTTGTTGCTGTTTCCCCCTCCAGAATCATCTTTGATTCAGACTAGTTCCTCCCTGATAAGCAGAGAACATTTTTCTTTTCAGTTTTAAAACCCGTTCTAATTTAATTATTTCAGACTAAATCTGGCTATTTCAGAAATTGTGAATAGTTCTCCTGAAGCTTGAAAAAATGTGGATTGATAATAAGAATTATATGCAATATAGACTCAATATATCTTATTTTTATAAGGAATTTGTTTCTTTTGTTTATAAGAAGTTATCTATTTTTTTTCTGTTATAATGACTGTTCTTGCTCTCATTTTACTATCACTCTAGAAGTTGGCACTGAAGTTTATTCTATCTCACTACATTGTGAACTCGTTCTCTTGTCTCATTGTCTGCATGATTTCTGCAAATCCAAATGACGTCTCCTCAGCCACCTTCCCTTGAGGGGCTTGAAAATCTCCTTTTAAGCTTTAATTGGAATCCGGAGTTTAAAATGAGTTCTCCACTCCTGCCCTTGTTGCCTTTACTTGCCTGCTGATTTCTTTCACTTTGGCTGGAGAGCCAACTGCTCTCAGGCAGAGCTTTTTCTTTTATATTTTTTGTTGTTGTCATCTTAGGCTAAAAATAAAATACCTGCACAAAACTGTAGGCTTCCCTCTGCTGCTTGGATTTCAGAGACTCTTTACTATCTCCTAAATTGTGAGAAGCTGCCATTCCACCCCTGAAGGTTTCCTTTCCTAATCAGAAAGGATAATCAGCTGCATGTTTTCCCTCTAGCTTTCTCCTTATTCCTGTCTTATGCTTATAGTTAGGTGTTTTTCATGTCCAGTCATTTTTCCTCACTGCCTCTTGCCCATCATATTCTCCTACCCCTTGTTTCTGCCTCGTATGGTTCACAGCCTTATGTTCTAGTGCTCTGTGCTTTACTTAATGGCGCATTTTTCCTCTCTTCCTGCCTCCCCCAATACAGTCATGTTCCTAAGTTATCCAGCTTCTTGCTCTTCCAGGACATGCCACCGTCTCATTGCCTTTGTAAAGGAATTCACCTGACTCTGCAGATGACAGAAAGTGACATGGGAATCTCTGATGGAGATTCACAAACCTTAAAGCAAGTGCCGTAGAGTGTGGGAACAAGGAGTCATCTGGTGATCCTTATTTCTATCCATCCTTTCTGGAGTTACCAGATCCTTTCCAACTCAAATATTCTGTGGTTCTGTGATTAGCTTACCTTTTTGCTGTATTTAGGTAGGAAAAGTTAGAAATACTATTCCTAATAAGAGTGCATCAAAGCAAGGCAGATTTGTCACGTGTGTCTCTTCTGCTACTGTGTGCATTCATTCATTGAACGTCTGTTTTAGACAGAAGCTGGGTGAGATCAGCCCAGTTCATAGATGCTAAAAAGTGATAATTTCCTTAGGTACCAAAGAGAGTAAAGAAAGTAGTCACTTTAGTAACTTCAGTTATAGCCACTGAGTTTTCACCTAAAATTCATTAATTACACCTTGCAAATATATTTTGATTTTGCTAAAAATTTGAATGTAAGAAATGAAAGTTATTTAGGGGAAAGGAACAGAAACTAAATGCAGCCTTGAAATCAATTTCTCAAATATGAAATCACTACAGATCTCAGCACCAAAGTATGAACAAAGGAGAGATTCAATAGAGCTTAGAAGTTTTCTCTGCACTGTGAGAATGATTCAGGTTAAGAAAAAAAAACCAAAACCCTTGTTTCAAATATACAGAGTTTTACAGCAATTGCTTAGCTTTGTTTTAATAATGAATGGAATGTTTTTATTTCAACCCATGCAGACAGTTTTTGTATGTCAAAGTTAAGAATAAACCTGAGGTCCTCATCAAGGGTCAAAAATAATCAAGGTCTCCAGTTTGTTCCCTAAGCTTTTGTCTTTCCAGTGCAATTGCAGACTAAGAAAATAAATGAAAAAGAAACAAAACAGACAACAAAGAAAATGGATATTACTGATTTTATAACTCCAGTGCTTTTTTTTCATTGGCCAGTAGATGTCAAGGACCTCTATCACAGTCTGTACAACAGAATGAGAAATACCTCCACAAGTAGTAATACTTCAAGTATTTTACATTTAGAGACCTTAAAAAGACATTTTCAATGAGTATTTTATATGTTATATGCCCAGTTTCACAATGTAGAACCATATTCAATTTTTTTTTTAATTTAAATGAGAGTTCACCTAACTTTGCTTGTATGATGAGTGCTCAGAGCATGCCATAAAACCCACTCACATTTCTTTTCTGACCTTTATTTTTTCTCTTTGTTATTAATTATGCATATTTGGGAATGTTTGGTTAAACATTAAGAATGATGTGGTCTTTTATGTCATTGTAGGACAGAGACACCTCCATTATCAGAATTCATTTGCAACCTCGACTTTATCTGTTTCGGTGCATGATGAATTATCAGGCAGTAAAATCAGTTGCTGCTTCTTTTATCCTAAAGGTAGAAGCCTCCAGGGGTACCACTGAAGTTTAAGTGAGGTTAAGAGAGGAAAAGAAGTAGAAATTTGTGTCTATACCCAGCCTAATGGTAAACCAGCATTATTTTCTCACCTATTCCAGAGGAGTATAGTATGATACTCTGTATCATTTTAATGATTCCTGGAGACCAAACATAATAGTATACCACTATTTATTTCTTTCATCCGGACTATTAACTATATCCTCCCCAAGCTGTGTTTTAAGACAAATTTCCCCTTTATATTCTGAACTCTAGAAGTCATTATAGCTTGAGAAAGAGTCCACCTAAATTTGGTAGTTAGGTCTGTGCTGAGGAAAGAACGGGATAAAATCAGCCAGGGGAGGATTCAGTCACCTTTTATTCACAACAAATCCTATGCCAGTGTTCAGGAAATATAACTCAGCTTCTAGAAGATGTAACCTGGCTTCCTTTTCAACTCTCAGAGGTGCATAAGGTTTTTTCCAATGCAAAGTTCTTTGTAGTATGGTGTTGTTTTCTTCTATTTCCTCTTCAGCATTACTTGTTAAAGGTGACAAGCACTGTGGCTTGTCCCATCCAGGCAGCATTCAAGAAGAGCTCCTAATGAGCCTCCTAAACGCTTTCTCACAGCCTGAGTTTGAACTTTCTATGCACTTGAATTCTTCCTTTTGTTATGTCGGTGCACACTCAAATAAAGTTGACTCCCCACTGCTTTGCTTTGCTTGTAGTCTCCCAAAGTCCCTCTCTGCTTCCCCTCAAGCTCTTTTGGTGATACATTCATGGAACTCACTTGCGTGTTGCTGTACTGAATGTTTGAATCACTTGCCTGCCTTCAAGTGAAATCCTGGGCTATAATGAGAGAAATAGGTAAGCAGCCTAGGAGTCCATGTTGCTCACCAAAACTAACTTTCAGAATAATGTTTGTTTTAGTTTTAACTACCTTACTTTTTTCATCTCTTCTTCCTCTCTGATGCATAACACGTAATAAGAACCCTCATTCTTTTATGAAAGGCTGCTTTCTCCTTTGGGACCAAGCAAAATAATGTTTTCTTAAAAGGTAACTTGCTGGGGAGATTTTCTTTGTGTGATTCAATTCATTCTTGCAGAGAGCTCTGGATTTACGCAAACTATCATTTTCCATCAAACCATGAAGAATTAAGAATCAAGCATATTTCAGTTGTGGAACAAATATTTAAACCAATAGCAAAGCCAATGGGATCAGCTGTCACATTTAATAGCAGCAATTGCTTTTTTTCCCCTTGTTTTCCCAGACATTTTCTTTCCTCTGTTCACTTTTCTTATCTTTAGGAGATTCTTAAGACTAATATATCCACTAAAAGGAGAAAAAAATCAGTGGCTTCTGTCAGTCAAATGGACACATACGTTTTGCTGTGCAGACCATGCAGCTTCTTTACCTGCTTAGCTTATCACAGTATCTTCTGAGCAGTCTATATCTGCCTTATCATCTACTTATGGTACCTAAAGGATTGACAGGTAAGCACTTCTAAAGTTTCTGTCGGTTTATAAGGCAATTGAAGGCATTAATCACAGAATAAACACCTTAGTCACTGTCATCCCTGCAGCTGAAATAGGCTGGCACTGGCAGAGAGAAAGAATAAGAAAAATCAGGAAAAACAAGATTGCTGGGGTCTAATTCAACCACCCCTGAAGTTAAAGTACGATTTTTCATTGACATTAGAGGAGATGGATCTGTTGCTAAGGTCAGACAGGCCATAGACAATATTTGAAGTTTTCCACAGAACAGCTCATAGTATTTTTGAATTCAAACTCAGCTGAGCTGTGAACAAACTGTGAAGTGAGAGGGAAAGTAGATGAATTCTTTTCCTGACATCTGCAGAGCAGTGCCAGGAGTTTGGGTAGCCAGCCAGGGAAATGGAAATTCTTACTGCTGAGAAGTAATAGGCTATAACTGATATTGCAAATACATGATGGGATGATCTATGCACCTGGAATTTAAAAATAATTAGATAAAGCATGTTTACATAAAAAGAACAGGCAAAAGAAATGAGGGTGGCACTCTATGTTACAGAGATGATTATCTCTGTTCGAGCTATTGTCTGGAAAGAAAAATTGTGCTGTTCTTGGTGACTTCAGTTTTAAAGACCTATAGTAGATGTTGTATGCAGTATGTAGTAAAACACTATTAAAGTTTCTAAAAATTACATATGGTAATTATCTAACACAAAAGGTATTGAACCTAGCATAAGATAATTCTACTTTGAGCCTCATTACATTGGATAAAGAGGAACAAATTGGAGGATCTAATTACATTAATTATGAGAAAACAGAGGACAGTAATGTATCTACTTCATACTTCAAAAGTGGATTTTTCAAACCTGAAGAAAATTATGAGAGATAATTGATTAGGAAGAATAAATACAGACAACCTATTGTGAAAGAAATTTTAAAGTTGTTTAACAAGAATTTATGGGACATCCAGAAGCCACACCTCATAATTAAGAAATAGTATACCAACGTGTTAATACCCCTCCTACTTCAGGAGTGAAGTGGACGTATCAATTAAATTTTTTTAAAAAAGATATATAGCAAAAGGGAGAAATAAAAGGTGAGAGTAATAACTATATGTTATGAACAGTAGCAAAGAGAGGAAAAAAGTGGATCTCCCAGTAAATAGGACAACAAGAAAACACTTTTTAGGAATTAGGAAAAAAAAAGCCCCTAGCTTTAGTGTAAAAAATGGAAACAGAAATACCAATTGTGGCAAAAATTAAGTATAAATGGAAGCGTGTGTCTATGTGACTATGTATGCTTGTCTGAAAGTACCAGCGAAAACAGCAGAAAAAAGTTAAAAAGGAAGGTATGCTTTAATTGCTACAGAGCAGCATATAAATGATTTCTTTTAAAAGGAGAGGTAGAAAAACTCACCTATAGGTAAGTGTTAAGAGAACCAAGTAGAAGACAGTATTTATAAAACATGCAGATAAGATAAAGAACACTTCGGTGAAAGTCAGGAATTTTGCCTAATATTTATGAGGGATGAGACAAAATATCTAAAACTGCAACTGTTCCAGAAGAGTATAGAAGGTAAATCAAAAATCTGTTTGTCGTCACTAACCAAGATGAACACCAGAGACATAATGAGCACTGGGCTGATGGCATCTCTTGTCCCCCTTGGTGCACACAAATGATCCTGACCCAGTCACAGAGACACAGACACCAGAATATGTGGATGTAAGAATGGGAAAAATTAGCTTAGAGATTTTCTCATGTAAGACCACCTTAATCTTCTGTGAGATTTCTCACTGAATTTGGCAATACAGATTTCCTGCATTAGTAGAAGGAGGTTCTAAGACTCTTCTTAATTCTGAAAAATAGATGCAGCTGTTCATAAGTAGTTCCTGTAGAGAACCAGGAGGACCTGCTCATAGCACAGGAGAAGAGTGTGCCATTTTGTTATTTTTCAGGGTAAGCATTATGCTATTCTGCATAAGACATTTAAAAGCTAAGTCTCAGAGTTTGTACACTGTGTGTGCACGCTCCATTCTCAGCATGGACATCTCTGAAAGGAAATTCATCTCAGCTCTGCTAATGGCATATCTTAAGGTAGGTGTAAATTTTAAATTGGTGTGTCTAATTTTTCCAAACTTAGACATGGACAATTAATTATGAGATAACCACAACTGTTATTTAAAATGGATGATAAAATGTATCTCAATAGTATTTTGAAGCCAGAATGCCCAGCAAGTTTTCACTTGGGAGACATAACAAAAGACACACCTGACCAGGTAATATTCTTATTCATTTGCTACTACATGTGGAATTTTCAGGAGATTGTGGATACTATCCCAATATTTTAAAAACCATATAAATCCTGACTAGTGAAACCTGGCAACAATGCTGAGAAAAAGAATGTAGCTGTTACTACAGGTTTTAATTGATAGATAATAAAAAGCTAGAAACATAATTAGTGTCAATCATTATGTTTCTGGAGAAAGAGTTCTTACAGTCCTTATTAAACACACTTCAAATAATTCTTTTATGACATTGTAATTTAGTCAGTGAAAGATAAATAATATATTTACACTTTTAAAAGGAATTTTGACACATTAATAGACAACATGCTGATTTAAAAGTTAGTGCAACCACAGAGTGCATCTTAAATGGATTAACAGCCACCTAAGTGACAGGTTCTGAAAAAGTAACTGTCAGTGTGGATCAGCTGTCAAAGGAATGAGTTTCTAGTAGTGTTTAGGAGGTTACCTGGTAAAATGATCAGCATCTGGTCCAGTATTATTCAATGTAGTCAGCTGTGGTTTGGAAGAAGATACAAGATCACTGATGATCACAGTGATGGCTGAGAATGGAAAAAGACCATGGAAGTCAGCAAGCAAGTAGCTTTCTTATTATGGCATGAGATTAAGGGATGTGCTATGTTTTTTAATTTATGTTAATAAAGTTCCTTCTTTGTATAAATACCACAGCAACCAAGGCTTGCATCTGTTTGGGAAAATTACATGTTTCAAATAGCAATAAATGTTAAACAACAAGATTAAATATTTTGTGGAATTATACTGAAAAGCAGGGATCTTGAATTTATCTCCCTGCTCTTCCAAAAAGAGTCATGTAGGATGCTTTCTGGTATAGTTTCTATGTCTAACCCATGTTCATGCAAGGAATCAAATGCATAGTTGGGGAAAATAGTCAGACTCAAATGAACTATTCCAGTGAAGTAACTACAGATGGTGAGAAAGGCAATCAGTGCTAATTTGGCAGTCTGGCATATCAGCAGGTATTCTGCATATAGGAGAGTTGTCCTAACGAAATAATTTTCAGTTAAATTCTTCTTCATTTCTTAATTTATTTTTCCTTATGATTAAGTCTTAAGGTGAAATAATTTTCTCTATCTCTTTCTTGTTTTTAGCATTGCTTTTCACTCCATTTAATTTTATTGTCTTTTGGCATGCCTCAACTCTGACCATGATTTGATCTTCTTTACTTTTTAATTACCTTTCAATTTGCTTTGTTTTTTCAAAATGCCATATTTCAGGTTAAAACAACCTATGAAACAAAATATTTTACTTGGGACTAAAAGCTTTAAAACTAAATATTAAGGAATTTTGATATCTTTCTCTGAGTGTCTGTCCATGCTTGCTTTTCAATTTTTTAAACATGTTTTATTCCTTGGGGAGGTGTTTGCCCTGAGGTGAAGGAGTATGATAGCTGTGTAATAGCAAAAAGCCCATTTTTTGTATTCAGCACTGAACCATATGTCAGGCATTTTTAAATAAGAAGCCAGCCTTGCTGGTGTGGGAAACACACACATGTAGTTCAAACATTGTAGTCAAACCATCAGCAAAGTGTTTTAATGTGCAGATGTAGTTTGGAATTCCTGTTCTTGTTTTTTTGCAAAACCAGTTGTAGGTGGATTGGTGATTCCTGGTGACACCTGTCATACTTGGATGCTTCTGCTTGGGGGTATTCTGACAAGGCAAACAGCTGCTAGCTGATTCTGACCTTTCCTTACCTGCCCTTTCCGCTCTTCTCCTTGCTATTTCTTCAAAGGCTGGTCACCAGCTGAGCCCTCAGTCCTTTCTCCTGCCTTGGCCCAGCTGCCCACGGCTAAGTCTGCTCTGGGTGTTTGACCAGGGCCTCCCTCCAGACACACTGACACAGAACAGTGCACTTCCATCCTCAGTCTAGGGTGAAAATACCCAAGTCTTGCAAACGTCTTGGGACGCGAGGGAAGATGCAGCCTGCTGGGCAAGTTTGAGCTCCCTTCCCACCCAGGATGGATGGAGTGATGGTAAATAACACAACCACTCAAGATGCTCCATGACAGAAGATAGTTTCAAAAACTCCATCTCCTCTGTCCCCAGATGTGTATTTTCCCTGTGATATTCTATTCCATGAACAGATCACCTTGAAGCAGCATGTTCAGAGCCAACACATTTGACTTTGCTCTAGAACAGTTGGAAATTAAACCACTCAGACTAGAACACTTCCCAGACAGAATGCTGAAACTAAGAGTTATAAGGCAATTTAGGGAACAGTTCCGTTTGCTGCTCATTTTTAACTGATGTCTCACGGCTAAGCCTGTCTGTGCCATAATTTGGACATGAGAATACAGGATCAGAAGATTCAATAAGCATAAGTGCTGGGGCCAGGCTGGACAAAATGTGCAATGAGAAATGGTGCAAGAATTACCTGAGTCCCTTTTCCACTAGCAAGGAATCATTGAAATATTGTCATATTCTATCTGCATTCTCTGTGCACTCACTTCTCATGAAAGGGGCACAAAAGGCACCTTCATCAACATCTGTGAAAGGATTTCTTTGTGGAGGAGGAATTTTCCACGTAAAAGTAACTTTTAGAAATCCTCTAAAGTTGCTGAGCAGCTGCAAACCAGAGAATACAGACTGATGCCTGTATCTGTTATATTACATTGACAGTAAAATAATTTATTAAAAATATCATTTTCTTAGCTAAACTGTTTACAATTGATAATATTCTTGATAATTGTCCTAACAGAAAGTATTGCTTTTGGAAAGGTAAGAATGGGAGACCAGATACAAAATGAATTTTGAAGTCTGGAAAAGTTACATTTGTTCTTTGATTTCTTGTGACTGTCATGAAATAACAGTTCAAAATAATTGTCAGATTATTTTGATTATTCAGATTGTCAAAATAACAGTTTTGGTTATTTTGTAGAATTTTGTTATTGCTATTTTTCTATTTTAAATAGAAAAAAAAAATTTCCTGGAAAGGCAGAAAAAGCATTGTTCTTTCACCACAGACATAGTTACTGTATTGGCATGTTCAGTGTTCTCTCATTTCTCTCTACTAACCATGCTCTATATCCAAAAAGCTGCAAAACCAGTTATGTCCACAATGTTTGCTTTCTATTAGTAATTGAGAGCTGAAGTTTACAAACTCTGGAAAAAAAGATATCAAAGACATCAGCCGAAAGCAATACTTAATTAATTCTGTAGAAATGTTCAATTGATAAATTCTAAACTCTAAACTTTGGGGTAGACAACCACACATAATTTTAAGAAAAAAAAAATATAGGCAAAAGTGGGTTTGTTTAATAAGGTCTGAATTCACAAAATGAGAAAAAAAATCAACCCAAAAAAACCCACCTCTGTCATCCTGTGGTCTGCGTTAGGTACTGAATTAAATTATTTGGTATAAACAACAACAAGGAGATGTTAGAGGTCAGAATTATGTTGTGCTCTGATTAAACTAACAATTAAGAGTGGAAAAGCAGACACCTGTGGGGAGGACTGTAAATGGCTGTGATAACGTCTCTCAAAGTCTTCTGCTTTGGTTTAGGCTGAGACTGGTCGTCCTGAACAGACTGAATTCAGCAGGGGAGAAACCATTGTGTGGGTAAGGCCTATGCTGACACTTACCTGCAGGTTAATTATATAGTGACCCTTTGGGTCAACAGATACGGTTTGAACTCCCAACTGCAGATTAGGCAGCAAAATAATAACACTGTGAGTATGGAACAAATGAGATAAGCTTGGTAGAAACTGCAAGGAACTGAGAAAACATCATTGTTCTTATGTTAATATGGAAGACAGCTCTGTGGCTTTATCTTCTTGATTTTTTCATAGACTTGGTTTGTTTGTGATGCTTTTTAACTCAATCTGTTATGTAAATGTTCTCCAAGGATTGTTTTCATAGGAAGTAAATCAAATTAACTTCTTTAGGCAGCTATCTAAGTTCCCAGTCAGTGAAAGCCGTGATTAAAAATGGCATCATATCAAAAGCTACTGTTACGTGTGTGCTACCTGCAGCCTGGATGCAGCCAGATATCTAATCTTTTTAAGAAAGACTGCTTGATGGCAAAAGTGGTAGAATTTTGAACACTTATGTGGAGTTCATGTACAAAAGAAATGCTAATGACATTGCAAGGTAATTGGGTCATGAGACCTGTATTAGAATGGAGACATTGAATTGAGAGATTTGAGTGACTAAGTACCACAAGCTGTGTAGTTGAACATGCCAGCTCTTAAATGAAATGGCATCTGTGACTTACATAAAACCAATGATGTAAAGGAAGTCAAGGAAAACAACCAAAAAAAGGTATCCGGTCAATAATAAAGTCAATGACTTTATTATTATTTCAATAATAAAAACTGAGGTACTTCTATTTCAGCACATAAAGGCATAGACCTTCCTAACGGAAATGTATTAGTGCATGTTTTTAATTCTTTCAGCTCTAATTCAATTGAAAGCTGAAGATACCTGCTTCTAGAGTGAAGCTTGGGGAATTAGGCAATGCTGCTCTTTTATATGATAGGCGCTCTTTTTTCTCACTGACTTGGAGAAAAAACACTCCTCTAATTTAAGGACTTCTTTCTTTCCTGATTAGTGGTCATCCCACAATCTGCCCAAAAAGCACTGCTATTTTCTGACTGGAAGAAGAGAAGAATACTTTTTATACATTGATGATTATTTAGTTTTTAAAAAACGCCTCTCTTCAGAGCCCTCCTTATGGATTGGGCTTGGGAGTACTTGAATCACTTAGAAGTGGGATGCTAGGTATAAGCCCTACAAAACTGAGACAGGCACCTGCCTTCTTGATGAGCTCCATCAGAGATGGGCTCCTACACTGCCTTCACAGAAACTGTCTGATGAGCATAAAACCTGAGGTAGTTGATGGAAAATGCCAAAGGCAGAAGCACGCCTGAAGCTCTGGTCCCCCACATGGCCTCATGGTCATGATTGTGGATGGTAAAGTCTAAGATTAAAATTTATACCATTAAACTCACCTCTTCTGCTTTGGTTCCTGAAAGTCAAAGGCACTACCCACTCAGGAAGTGAGAGAAGAGTGGGTTACCCCTTCTGTGGGGAGATCTGTTTCTGTTGAGGCTTCATAGGTTTTGCAGAGCAGATAAGGTTGCTCAGGTTTGGTCAGAAATAGAATCTAGGTGTGTGCGGTCCAAATCAACTCCTTCTGTCAGGCCAAAATAAAAAACATGAGCAAAAATACTCCATCATCTCATGGGTGCAGTAAGAAATATTGAAGTGAAAATTTCTGCAGAACTAGTTGTTTTTCTGCAGAACTGTGTTTTGTTTCCTCCTTACCATTCTTCAGTTGTCATGAATAAAAATGCCTGACCAGTGTGACTCATTTGCAATTCCTAATTTCAAGTTTGTAACATTAAAAGAGAAATGTCACAGAAGCATCTTTCTTAAATTGGATGTTTTTATTAATAGCTAATGTTCAAGGGCTTTGTTGGTTTTCTGCTGATGGAAATGAAACCACATAAAAGTGTAATTTGTCCCTTAATACAGAGAAGAAAGAGGGAAAAAGACAAAGTGCTCATAGTGTTCTGTGAAAGTAAAATTCCTTCTTTTTTTTTACCAGATAAGACAAGTAAAACTATGTTCTTCTCAAAAACTGTTTAGTGAAAAAAAAAGGTTTTTATATGTTGTGCATGTATTTTTAAACACCTAAAGAAGTTTGCACAGTCTAGAATCTCAGCAGTGAGAAAAATCATTTTAGCGGTGGGCTTAGCAAGAGCAAAGGCCACATGAGGCAGACAGAAGCTGCCAAGGAAGCACAAGCATAGTCTGATGCACTCTAATGCCATTTTCTCTCCAGAGGCCTGTTAAAAATTCTTAGACTGAAGAGAATTGTCATTACTGAATCTATCTACACTGCTATTTTTAATTGGAGTGAAACTTGTGCAGATGATGCTAGAGATGCTTAATTTTACTGATACTGAACCTGTTTCATTAATATGGATGTTGACTGAATAACTAACTATGAGCCTTCTAAAATGTGCTTCTAATCACATCAGCATTAAATATTAACTAGAAAGCTGACTCTATCATTCAGTCACATTCTCATTTTCCCAGCTTATCATTACGTGTGTGTCGATAGAAGTAGTTACTTTTGCTGGTAATTTCATTTATCATAAATAAACACATTTCTCATGGTTGTTACTTACTTAGCAGAATGGAGCAGTACTTACACCATGCAGCTGGGTGAAAGCAATGTTCGATGGAGGACAAGTTTGGGGTGCAACTTCTAGTAAACATTTTGCCTCAGGGATTTTGTGCTATCTTTTCTCTCTCTTCTTCCTCTTCAGGGAATATTTGTCCTAGGATTGCCGTATGCTCTCCTCCACAGTGGATACAGTGGTCTACTCTTTATTGTCTTGGCTGCAGCATTATGCTGTTACACAGGCAAAATTCTAATTGCTTGCTTGTATGAAGAAAACGAAGATGGGCAACTGATAAGAGTGAGAGACACGTGCGAAGATATTGCAAATGCCTGCTGCAAAAAGCTGTCTCCCAGTCTGGGTGGCATAGTTGTCAATGTGACCCAAGTGGTGGAACTGATCATGACATGTATTTTGTATCTGGTTGTTAGTGGGAACTTGCTGTCACATAGTTTTCCATATGTACCAGTGACTGAGAAAACTTGGTCTGTAATTGCATTTGTTGCTCTCTTGCCTTGTGTATTTATCAGAACTCTCAAAATTGTTTCCAAACTCAGCCAGCTTTGCTCATTGGTTCATTTTGTTATCATCCTTGTAGTGATAACTTACTGTCTCACGCAAATGCATCAATGGTCCTGGGTAAAATTCAGACTCTCCCTTGAGTTTGAGGACTTCTTGGTCTCTATAGGGGTGATCATTTTCAGTTATACCTCACAAATATTTCTTCCCACACTTGAAGGTAACATGAAAAACCCAGGGGAATTTAGGTGTATGCTAAATTGGACTCACTTTTTTGCCTGCATCTTGAAAACAACCTTTGCACTGGCTGCTTTCTTGACCTGGGGTGAAAAGACAAAGGAAGTTATTACTGACAACCTGCCATCATTTCTTGAAACTCTTGTGAATTTATGTCTCTTAACCAAGGCTCTTCTTTCTTACCCTTTGCCCTTTTTTGCAGCCACAGAAATTGTGTATTCTTGTATCTCTAAAGGCAACCATTCCAATTACAGGTCTCCACTACTTGCTCTGGCTGTAAGAGGCTCATTTCTCTTGCTAAGTCTGTTGATGGCCGTGTTCATACCACATTTTGCCCTGTTGATGGGTTTGTCAGGCAGTGTAACGGGTGCTGCTATGACTTTTCTTCTTCCTTCTCTCTTCCATTTAAAACTTAAATGGGAAAAACTGTCCTTCTTAGAGAAATGTGCAGATATCTCTGTTTTTATTTTGGGCTTCTTTTGTAGCCTTGCAGGCATAGTTTGCTCAATAAAAGGGCTGCTTGAAGTATTTGGAGGAGTGTAAAACATTTCCTGAATGGCAAATAAGGATGAAATCTTATAAATGCTTTTACCCTGTTAGTCAGTATATATGAGATTTTGTCACTAGGTAGAATTTAGCATATGCTTGAATGTTTGCAGATTCAAGTCTTTAACTGGAAAATTATGTGGCTCTAAGCAAACTGGAAAATAACATTCATAGCCAAAAAGTACAAAATTAGGCCTCTTTAAAACATTGAGAAGAAAGGTGTTGGAGATGGTTTAACATGGAAATAATTGTAAGTAATCCTATATGGTTTTAGTCATACATGACATGCACATCCTGAAATTATGCCTGCAAGTGATTCCACCAATTTAACCAGAATTCTTCATAGGGTTAGATACTGTTCAGTCTCAAAGCTATCACAACTAGTTTACAGGATGTGAGTTACAGAGATCTGCTATTGCAAATGGATGAAATATTATTTCACCTCATTGGCAGACTGCAATCCAACATGTGAACAGAACAAATCAGTGAATTTTGGTTTTTATGTAAGACAAATTCTACTGCTTGTTTTTTAAATGAATAGGCAAAAAGAGAACAGCTTTGAAAGAGTGCTTTTATCACAACTTCAAATGGGAATGCAGTCAGAGTAAAAGGGGCATTCTAACAGTTCAAAGTCATGGAAAAGAGAATTTTTTTCTGAAATAAGCTATAGCCAGTGACTGCAGCTTTTCTGCAAGTCTAACTCCTAAGATTCATGCCTATGCAATGCAGCTACTCTATTGGTTGGGTTACCAGAAGTCTCGCTGGTAGCATGAAAAAGTTATCATGCAGTTCACTTTCCCTCTTAGGCAGGAAATTTCTTTGATCTGTGTATTTTATCTGATTCTATTAAAAGCTCAATGGAGTAAATCAAGTTCAATAAACAGACACACAGTTAGCTTCCTGTACAATTTGGTAGATCTTTAGCTTTAAAAGATATTGGCTTAATAAAAAATCAGCATTGCAATGTATTTCACATTAGTGATAAAACATTATGACAAGAAGCAATCTAATCAGAGTGCTCTAATGAATACATATTATCTTATCATACTAAATCTCTGTTATAATACATAATTAAAGTAATTATTTCAAAGAAGAAAGTGCGTGGTTTTGTTATGAACAATTTCACACAACCTTATACTGCGTCATGTGGAAAAGTCTTTGCACATCAACATAAGATTGGGTGACAAAGAGCCCAGCGGTATCGGCTTAACTGAGCTATTTTTGCTTTGTAGTGTCTCAGCAGTAATGCTTCTGTCCTGTCTGAGCAACAGTTGCCTCTCAAGGCTAATTTTCTGAATGATAAATAACATGTAACTAAACTAAAGGAAGGAGTTCTGAAAAGCCTTGTATGTCACCCTGTTCCTTCCTTGTCTCCTAATGTACACCTGTCACGTGGAATAGTGATGAAAAGTTTATTAAAACAAATTGCATTACTACAACATTATCAAGAAAACTGTGGAAATAACTAGTATCTTAGAATTTTATTACTTATTTGGTGCAATGGGTCAAATTCTGCACTCAAATCCACAACAATTTTAATGATATTTGATAAAATTTGTGCTGGAACAAATAAGAGACTTTTTATTTTTATGTAAAATGTCAAAAATGCGTTGCTCATTGAAAGAGTTGAAAGCTTATTATTACTGCTATGACACAGTCAGAAAGATATTATTACTTGGATGATATTAATCAAAGGATATCATTACTTTTTGTGTGGAGAAGCTTCACAGATAAACAAACACGCAGGAACAGTGTTTGTTCTGTTTATCCTGTATAAATCTCTGAGGACAGAGGGAGGTTGTGCAAAGAGTTTTGTAAAAATTCTTTCAGATACTTTGCTTAAGAACTCTCCAAAAAAAATCTCTTTTCCCATGTCCTACTTTTATTTAATGTGTTTTGTCTCTAACTCTTTGGAAAATCTTGGGATTGCCTTGGTGCATTTGCTGTTGGGAAAAGCTTGAAACTTGCTTATATTGAAAACCAATATAAGCAATTTATTTTGTGGCAGTTGTAGGAATTCCCTAGCTCATCACTGTGATTCAAAATTGACTTTAGTTGTACTTTCTTCTCTTAGCCTTTTCAAGAAGTCAATGCCCACTCCTTCCAAGTCAAAGATGGTCAGTCCCCACTTAATCATGCTCCCTCTTATGTAAGATCTTTCCTACAAGGATAAATGTTTCCTGCTTTATAAAATATGTACCATTATGGTCCTTATTTAATCGTTTATGTAATTTCTGTTAACATCAGGGAACAGCAAGGGGTATGATTAACAAGTCAATACAATTGTAAATGCACAAAAGTGAAAGTCATCCAAGTGCAAGGCCTTGAGAAGTCACTTACAAAAGCCACTAGATTAAGAGAGAAAGCGTAGTTCAAGACTTTTTGTGGCCAACACTCAGCAATTTTGATGTGTGCCATTGTTGAGGGACACAGAAGATGTATGAGCTTTGCTTTAAAGCCATGCCCAGACATCTTGATGAGAAACTGCCTTCTGGGGTCAAGTAAGTGATTCTCCCAATTAGGAAAGGCAGAGATGCATATAGGCACCCTACAGACCAAGCCTGAATCTGGTGCTCAGCACATGATAAAGACAAATATTCATGATGTGAGGCTCACTCATTGGATTTCATTTCCTAAAACACGCAATTGCATCTTTTTAGATATGAACTTATTTCTGAACATTTCCCAATGGCAAAATTCTATTAATAGGATGCATAAAATATTTGCAACTTTCTATAGTAGACATTAAAATACCATCTATAGAATATGTTTGGAGAATCTGAAAAGGTGGCATTACTATAAATTATGAATCAAGAGGATCTGCATTTATCTAAATAATGACTACTTGGAATTTTTGTCACTAAATTTGTGCTACCAATCATTAAAATAACTGAAGCTAGGAAAGCAAAAGACTGACTAAATATTAATGTATTATTTTGGCCACTCCTGGATTGTTCATTGTAATATGATGGTGCTTTATCAAAATTAATTCTGAAAGCAAACAACCGACAGTAATGAACATGAAGAAAATGCTGTGGAACAAATTTTGTGCTGAAATAAAGCATTCTCAAACACTCTTGCTTCTTTTGTTCTGCCAGTAGAAGTATGAGTAAAGGAACCTGCTTCTTTTCAGCAGCAACACAGGCATTGCCCAAAATGCTTCTCCCGTTTTGTAAGGAACACCAAATACTGCATTCCTAGTTCTGACAGTAGTCGTGCAGATTTAAGTCAATCTGATTACCATAAAATTAAAATATAGGCTCAGCTGAGTTATCTTAGGAACTTCAAGTGTTTATTTATGAAGGCTTTTCAAAGCTTAAATCTGAAATTAGACCAAAAACCTCGCTCTACTGACTCAGTGGGAGAACAATAATTTACTTACGTGGAACAGTGCTCTAACCTCTGTAGTCCATTAGCATTACTTAATTTACTTTTACACCAAAGTTGGTCATCACTTTACTTCATCATTGTAGTTTATTTTCCACATTATTCCACCTCTTCTCTTTTTCCAGCAGTGAGACAACTATTTTTCCCGATGATGCTAATAAAATGTTACAGAGATGTCAGAAGAGCTTTTGAAAAAATTCTTGAGGCTAACACTATTTCATTAACTCTTCATCCTTGATTGCTCACTTTATTTTTATTTTGTGAATTCTGAACTACATGTACAAAATGCACATCATGGTAACTGGTTACTCTGAAGAAGTAATTGTATAAAAATGGAACAATTAAGATGTCTTGCAAATGCTTTATTAAGTCAAGTTACAATTTTCAGTACTTCTTTCAGAACTACCACATTTTAAAAACTGATAGCTGATTTCTAGAAATCATTTATCCAGTTCCTCTGCATTATTAATAATTATTTGGATGATATATTGGTCTTAGAAAATATTCATCTTCTAAAATGGAGTAGAAAGAGAAATATATCTCAAAAATATTTCTATAGTATTCTGAGATTTAGTTGTCCCAAGAGTTCGTATGGGATATAAAATGTTGGAAAATTTATTGTGTTCTTTAGTTGCTGACAATGAATATAAAAATATACAGTCTAAAAATCCACCTAAATATTTTTGTTCTCGGTGTAAGTATTTTTCAAGCTGTTGACGCACTGAAGTTAACTTCTTAATTCTTCCTCAACGTCATTACCTTTCTGTGGTCACCCCTCAGATGTCTAATATATTTGTCTTCATACTGCCTCTTAGAGGGGTGGGAGTTCCAAGATCTTCATTTTACAGTTTTGAAATGAGTACTCAGAGCAGAGATGAACCCACGAGGAAATCCCAAGGAATCTCTAGGTTAATGCTTGTTATTGTACCATGCCTTCATGGTGATCCTGACAGTCAACATCTTTTTTTTTCTCTTATTCATCCTTCATTTTATCTCCTCTGTCAGTTTGTACCAGAATAACATATAGCACAGCAAGCAGCCCATTATGCAGCATAAATATTTAACTGAAAGCTGCCTTTCTCGTTTGTTTTTTTTTTCTTTCAAGATAGAAATATAAAATTAAATAGCTAAATAATTATATATAGAGGGATGCAGCACATGGGAGACAAATTAAAGACAGAATAAATGCATCACAAAAAAGCAAAAGGGGAGATGAGGGAAAAATGTGGTGAGGGTCTGGAAGAGGAAAACTGAAAACTGGCAAAAGGTTGAGAAGCAAAAAGGAAAAGAAACATTACAGAAAATAAAAAGCTCAGAAGGAGAGAAGGGAAAGGCAAGGTGGGAGAATTCATTTAACATATGATTTAATATCACCTATAAACATTTTCTACAGTTTTGCACAAGCAGTAATTCAAGCTATTCCAGTTAATATAAGTCAATATATTCTATGTGTGAACAGTTTCCTTTGTTTCACTTCCCCAAACCTCTTCTGAATTTAAAACATTTAAAATAAAATCATTCTCATCTGTGTGGAATTACCTCTATATTTAATGTTTTCTGTTACCCAAAGGAATTTGAAAACATGCTAAATAAATAGCATTGTAAATAAATTCCCTTTCTCTGTGTGTCTTCATCTATTCCTCTTCTTGACCTCTACTACAGCAATGATTCAGAGATATGCACTGCTTCTAAGCAGTTACTGCCTTGCAGTCCCAAAGCCAGTGCAAAAAAAGGTCTTAAAAGGGGTAAAAGATTTTTCACAATGACCACCACAGAGGCTTTTTTGCGCTTTGGGCCAGAAACAAAGCTTGTATCCCTGCAGAATTCCCTGTCTGGAAATGGCTTAGTTCGATTTGTGTGCCTGGTAGCAAACTCCAGCGAGGTGGGAGTTGGGAAAAGCTAACACTGAGATGGCATTGTACTCTACCCCTGTTGCTCCTTGGGTGACTCAACATGTAAAATGGCAAATTGTACCAGCACATAAACTAAAGTTTCCTTGTGAGCTCCTTCACGCTCGCAATAGGATCTAATTAGACAGTTCCCCCAAAATCAGGAATGTGTGGGCACAAGATCCAGTTCCCTCCAGAGAGTTTGTAATACACCAGCGGGAGGTCAGGCTGCCTTTGGATGCAACATGACTACCATTCCAAACTCTGCATGGATGCTTCAAAGCAAAGTTTTTGCTCCTACATTAAGAGTTGTTTTGCTATATGCTTTCTGTGCTAAGCTAAAGTGCTAATGATGTCACAAAGAATTATAAGAAATCAAGGATTTAATAGTAGCTAACCAAATAAATAAATGGGAAAGAGGATGGAATAATGGCCTTGAGGAACAAATTCGAAAGTAACTAGAGAAACAAAGAAGGGGAAGAAAAAATTGAGTGCAGTAGAAATTAAATTGAAAGATATAAGGTTAATCTTAATTTCACTCTGTGCAAAATTGAACAATTTAAATCATAGAAAAAATGTAAGGATTTCATCAAGGTTATCTTTTACCCTGATCTTTTGGCTTCAGTGATAGATTCGAAAGGAACTGTGTTCAATAATTGATGTTCTTTTGTCATGGGCTACCACCTACAATGCTATTTTAATCTTTCTACACGAAGGTCTTGACACCCATAAAATAGTTCCTACTCAAGGTAGAAAACAAGGCAAAAACAAAACAAAAAAAGACAAGAAAAGTAATAATTAGCAATGAATGCTGAGTGTAGCCTATCTTAGGCCAGAAGCCCAGAGAACATGGGATGTAGAGCTAAGTCAAGAGGTGCCCATATTGTTAGCACTTTAGCAATGATAATAATTTGCAATAATAATGTAATGCGCAAAGATGGGGTGAAGGCAGAAGGATTAAAGGAGAGTACTCAGCATACATAAGCCATGCTACATCTACCAAATTCCCAGTGCAGCTGCTTCAGGGATACTAAGCCTCCTGCAGACAGCTGCATCCCCCTGTTGCCATCTGTGGCTTGCATCTCCGGTGCTACTACTGCCAACAGCTTGCACAGTTGCAAAGGCCTAACCTTCCATCAGCAGAAAATATCTGCTCCCACACCTTCTTGCAGGGAGCATGGCTGCCACCTGATCCATAGGATACAAGGGCTTTCCTGAGATTTAATCAGCTGTTAACTAATCCTAGAAGTGATGGCTACAGAGAGGAATGTCTTACCAGCTGAGACGTCAGATGGGAACATAGGGTAGGCATTAAGTTATCAGTTATATTAGACAGCACTAATCTCATTGGTACAGACTTAGCTTATTACACTTTAGGAGAAAGTTTTATTACAAATGGTCTGATAGAAATCTGAAATGGATCAAATTTTAAACGTTGGTCAACATAAAACAATCCAAATCAAAGTGGGTCAACTGACTTCCAAAAGATTTCCAAATGAACATAGTGAAATAGGTCAGAAATAGATGATTTATAAACACATTTTCCCTTCCTTCAGTCTCACCCTCAGTCCCTTAGGACTTGCAGTCAGAGGTGTACTGTGCCACTGTGCCCTTCTTCTCCAGAAAAAGACTTTCCCATCACAGTTAAGGCCCAGTGTCATGTCTCTTCCCTCTTCTTCTTGAATAGACCCTCATTCTCCGCTTTTTGTGGATGTGCTCATTGTCCCTGCCTCTCTCACTTGCACATCACAACCAACTCGACTCTGTGCATTTTCAGCACCCTTCAGGAAACAAACCACTTCCCTAAACCTCCACGGGCTGCTCTTGGCCTGGTGTAGCAGCCAGGGCAAGGGAAACATAAGCAGGAAGCCTTCTCTCCAAGATCAGTGGTGCTGGTCCAATGTGCTGCTTTTACGTGCTAATCCACAAACCGGTATCTAAACTCATGGGCTGGCTAACACAGGTGGTCATTTGAATTTAAAAAAGAAAAAAAAAAATTCTCCCATAGTCTTTCTAATTGTATCAGTCACACGCCTTGCTGTTGTGGGCCCAACCATAATACTCTAGGAATGGAAGCCGTGCAAAACAAGGTACTACCAAATAAAATATATCTGCTTTACTTACTGTGGGTAAACCAAATCTGAGCTGGATAGTTTACATGTCACAGTGACTCTGTATGTGAAACATGTGAGATCATCAGGCCCTAAAATACCAATTCAAATCAGTTACGCATTGTGCTCTCAAAATCTGTTACCCAACCAAATAAAAATTTTAAAAATCAACATCATGGAGGTCTTATTATTAATCTTGCCATAATACAGCCATACAGAGAGTTCCAGGCTGGAGAGTAGTGTATCAATTAGGTCTGGAGTACAGCACAGCTCTTTTCAGAGCCCTGGAGCATCACCAAACAGGACAAGAGGACACAAATTGCAGGAGTTTTGAGAGTCATTAAGCCCACATCTCAAAGTGTGAAGGGCTGGATCAGAAGTCCTAAAGAGTCTTATACTCCTGGGATGGACAATATGAGCAGCTCTGAAGGACACTTAAATAAATGTCTAATGCAAAGCATTATCCCTGATTGTTTTCCATGCAGGCTTAACTTAAAGATCCAATACCTCAATTATGCCTCAAGGCTACAATCTAAGACTTACTTGCAGGCCTGACCTGTTTACGTCCCTGGGAACAAAAGACTGACCTTGATATTCAGGGATGCTTGTATTCTAACTCCAGAAACTGGAAATTTGTTTATTTGACAAGACCCTCAGCTGAAGAAAATGCAACACCTTACTTGCTGTTCAGCTTTTCTGTCCATGCAGCATTTTAGCCTAAGGCCTGATTAGGATTCTTTTAGGGTGATTGGACACAATAAGCTCCTGGAATAGCGCTAAGCCAGTGTAATTGGAAGAGGTCTTAGAAGAGATCCAGCCTCTTAATGACATATGGTCAAAAGGTTGCTTTGAAAACCAAGAGGTCTTTCTGACTCCATTTTTCAGGTCTGCAATTTCTTCTGGACTGAACCTGGGAATGTGGTTTTGAGGCTTACTTCTAAAGATAGAATAAAGGAAGCAAAGCTCTTGAATGCTTACTTTGTATGATAGTGTATTGTAGCACTGAAAATGGCGTTTTAATGGGAGGCTGGGACCACTGTGTTTTACTGCTTAGTGTTATTAAAACTACTGATAAAAGATTGCTTTATATCAATCGTTAATTTCTAACACATAATATATTATATATAAGCACCATAATTTCATTTACCATTGAACTGAAAGAATCTTAGAATATGTAAGGTAAAGCACAGAATAAAATTGGATAAGATAAAATAGGTTAAGAAAAAATAATTTTCTATCTTCCTGAAAACAGATACCATTGATATTGCAGGGAGAGGCAGTTGTAAATGAGAATTACTAATATTGATCATATTTAAAGGTATGATTGAATGACAGTAAGGTCAGAATCTTGCTTTTATGCAAGAAAGTCCATGTACAGCATCATCTATTTAGAAATTACAGACCTAAGTTATATTTGTTTCACTGAAGATTTCTCCCCCAAATTAAATAGCAGAAGCAGAGAGCTCTGGAGGGAGATAAGTACAAGAAATCCATAAACCAAGACAGAGGTCTTTGAGAAAATATGGAGTTTCCTTGACTACAGTATAAATCATAATCTTTGAAAACCTTAGCTTTATGGAAAAATACTGTTGCATTTCATTTCATATAAGAAGCCTATATTATATTCTCCTTTAAAGCTCTTGACAAAAACAGTTGACAAAATCATCCAGAGCTGTTTTATGATGCAGCCTACTGCATGAAAGGCAAAACAGAGAGCAATCTGCTGTTTTAATTACATGCTCGAAGCAAATGCAATATCTGCAGCTTTAATAAACATTGACCCTTTAACTGAATGTGCCCTACAAACACATTAATGCCCATTTGGGAAATAATCCAATGAAATAATCCAATCATACCAACAGAGAACGACTGTTAGTTTGGCAAGTGAGGGCTCATACAATTTGGTCAGTAGCAGGATGTTCTCTATTATCCTGTTGCCAGAGCTAATAGAATTCCATAGAATTCTTCATTTTTATAAGCAACTTGAAAATCCAGTTGACTTGAAATGAGTCAAACTACCATCACTGTGGTAATTAAGACCTCTTAGTTTACACAGATATTAGTTGGCAGAAAAAAAAATGTAAACTCAATTTCTCTTTGCTAGCTTCACCCCTTGCTTCACAGAGGTGCTTTTTTTTTTCCCAGCAAAAGGGAGCTGATGTTGCTATTGTTGGCTTCCTTAAGTCTCTTATATGTGGGCTGTGGTACAGAGAAAAAAAAGTAATTCAACTGAGGAGACTCTTCAGAAAATGGATTGAATCGAGAAAATGTCCCAACAGCCTGGAAGGACCCAGTTCAGTCTCAGAAACAAAGGCTACCTACTTATCACCTCTGAGACTCAGAAAACATGATACACAACAAGTAGAAAGGAAAATTTTGTCCCTGTTACCACAATGATGTTTACTGCCACCAGTTATGCCTAAACTACAATGAAAGATTCAAAACTTCCCAATTTTGATGTTACAATGGCTAACAATGTCATAGAACTGGCTAGTGTCTCACAGCTAGGTAAAATCTCTCTGAATCAGTGAGGTCCAGAGCCAACTGATATTGATTGTTTTATTAATTTAGAGCAACTGCATTCTGATAGTTATCAGGAAATTTTGAGGTGTGGAGAAGGAATTACATTGCTGGCAAAATACATCTGCTGGCATAAATAAAAAGCTGGCAAAAAAATAAGATAAAAAAAGAGGTAAGTGATTGGCCCAAGACTGGAGAAAGCAAGCTTGTCTTTCTGTTTCCTGCCCAGATATTGTATTCATTCTGCCTAAAATGTCATGATTTAAAATTGCATGTATAGGTCCCTACCTATTGGTCAATGCAACGGGTTTTTTTTTAAAATTGGCTGCCTTCAAAGGAAAAAAGAGAGATCAGACTCCAGCTATTTGATTCATAGCAATTTGGGGCTGCTAGCAAAGTTTCCATTCATGTTAGGCTTTTTGTTTGTTTGAATGTTGATTCTAGAAACCAAGAAAGCATTTAGTTAATTCCTCTAAGGTCTTGAGCAACCAGCAGAAGGTAATAGCTTGTATTCGTTTCTGACCTTAAAAAGCTAGGGTTTTCATGAAAGTCAAACACTCATCTGCAAAGTGCAAACTGTAAAGGGGTACTTTATTCCTACTGCCTTCATCAGAAACTGTGGAAAATGGCCACACTGAAGACATGAGACCCTCCTTCCAATTACAAATTCTAATTCGGCAACAGAGTTGCACTGATAAATCAATTTTCTTTTGGAATTCATAACTGTGTAATGTTTACAGTTACTAAGCATTAAAGGATACCAAATTTTGCTGTATTTTGAAAAATGAAGCAACTACAGAAAAGCTTCAAATCTTTTTGCTTATTTTTATTTTTCACCCTCACTCAAACAATTCCTTTAGGATATTTTGGAGTATTTTATTTTTGCACTATCCTGATTATACAGAATTTCATGCACAACTTCCTTGGAGGAACATTGCTGTGTAAAGTTACTAAAAATCAGTAATTTATTACTTCAGACCAACTTTTTTTTTCATTTCCTCAGGATCTGATGAGGTAGTTTGCATTCTTGGGAGACCAAATATTAGCATTGGCCATGCCACTCCCTTCATACCTAAAACCTAGCAACATTTATGCCTAAGACAAACAGAAGGCAGGTTCTGACTGAGAATCTGCACACATAACCGGGCACAAGAGACTTCAGAAATTAACCTTGATAGCCCTTATAATCTCATATGAGACATTCCCACGCAAGTGACGGACTGCAACTATAGCTCACAGTATAAGATCAAAAGTCCATCCAGAAGTGTAACACCTCTCTGTCAATGACCAAATACAGATACCTGGGTAATGGTGTACAAACAAAGCCAGAATATGCCAACACTTCTCCACAATACTTTTTCAATCTCCAATGGTTAGTGGTTCAGCAAATTCCTGAAGGAGAGATATTATCTGTATTCGTGTATTATCTGGTGAATTTTTCTTCTGTTAATTAGCTTTCTGAACAGCTGTACAATTTTAATATCAAAACATCCCGTGGGAAAGAGTTCCACAGTATAACTAATTTAGTTAATTTTCAACCTACTTCTCAAAAATATAATTTGAACTCTCACTTGCTTTTGTAGCAAAAAAAATATTACTGACTGTCTTGTCCAGGCCATGCTGGCTGTACAAAATTAAGTTGTCTCTCCCTGGCTGAACATTCCTAAACAATTCAGTTGCTTCTCTTATGGAAGCTATTTAATCTCTGATCGCTGCTATTGTCCTGCCTTGAACCTTTCTTTTAGCTCTTCCCTGTCCCTTCTGGGCATAAGAGATAGGAGGGAAGACCAGAAACCTAACATGGTATTTTAAAAGTGGGCATAACCTGACATGCTGTTTTGTTCTCTATTTGTGTAGTAATCATTTCCTGCTCTGTTATTGGTATCATTGCTCCTGCTGTGGTGGCCCAAGGTCATATCAAAGCAAGCAGCTTGGAAATGGAGGCAATATGTTTATCAGAACAAACAAAAGAAAAAAGATACTTTCGGCATGTGTTTCACAAAAGGGATCATATGCTGAAGAACAAGTGTTATACCTAAAAATTGTTTTATTTTGTACTTGCTTCTTTGACTTTTACTGAACATAAAACTGACATTTTCACAGAATTATGTGTTATATATCCAAGACCTCTTTTTTTGTTGAGCTGCAGCAGGAAGTACAAAGTTTATGACCCTGCATATAAGTTAGGATTATTTTTTCCATTTTTTGTGTTACTTCACAGAAATCAAAACCATAGAATGACAGAATCATGAAATATGCTGAGTTGAAAGGGACATCAGGATCATTGAATCCACCTCCTGGCCCTGCACGGGACACTCCAAGAGTCACGCCATATTCCTGAGGGCATTGTCCAAATGCTTCCTGAACTCGGACAGGCTTGATGCTGTCACCACTTCCCTGGGGAGTCTGTTCCAGTGCCCGACCACACTCTGCATGGAAAACCTTTTCCTGACATCCAACCTAAACCTCCCCCACCTTAGCTTCATGCCATTTCCTCGCGTCCTGTCACTGGGCACCAGAGAGAAGATCAGTGCCTGTCCCTCCACTTCCCCTCACAAGGATGTTGAAGACTGCAATGAGGTGTCCCCTCAGTCTTCTCTCCTCCAGGCTGAACAGACCAAGTGACCTCAGTGTGGCTTCCCTTCCAGACCTTTCAACACCCTCGTGGCCCTCCTTTGGACTCTCTCTCTATTAATGTCTTTCTACTGTGGCACCCAGAACTGCACCCAGCACTCGAGGTGAGGCTGCCCCAGTGCAGAGCAGAGCGGGACAATCCCCTCCCTTGCCCAGCTGGTGATGCTGTGCCTGATGCACCCCAGGACACGTTTGGCCCTCCTGGCTGCCAGGGCACTGCGGACTCATGTTCAACTTTCCATAGACCAGGATCCCAAGGTCCCTTTCCATGGGGCTGCTCTCCAGCCTCTCATTCCCCAGCCTATACACACAAGCAGAACCCTGCACCCCATCCCAGGTACAGAATCCAGCACTTGCCCTTGCCAAACTTCAAATGGTTGATGACCGCCCATCTCGCTGATTTGTCAAAGTTTCTCTGCAGAGTCTTTCTGCCTTCGAGGAAGTCGACAGCTCCTCACAATTTAGTGTCCTAAGCAAAGTTACTTAGTATTCCTTTGAGAATAACTGGTCTGCAATCTCAAAATCCCTAACTGAAATGATTGCAAAAAGTTATTGTCAGAGTCGCTGTCTTCCATATCTTTTGTATAGAGGTAGTTTTCAGGAATATAGTAGTTCAGCTATATTTCATCCTCAGTTTCCTTTAGGTCTCCTGGGTAAATACCATATGGTCCTGGCAGTTTGCTCCCCGGGGGAAAGTGTAGCGCTGACTTGCCAGCTGGGGCTAAACCACCGCAATTTGTTTTACAACCTCCTCCACAGACAGTTCAGTTTAAAAGAGATTCTCAGACTCGTCCGAGTAAACGTGACTTCTGGAGTGTGAATTTCTTAGATCTTCCTCGCTAAGGAAACGTGCAAGAATCCCTTCGGATTTTCTGCTGTAACTCCTCCTCTCATTGATATGTCAATTGACCTTATTGGCTCCAAGGGAGGCTCCCCACGCCGCAGGGCTTTGAGGAAGTGTTTGCTTTAAGTTTTAGGTGTTTGGCAAGTAGTCCCTAAAACATTCATTGTTGGCCTGTGATTTGTGTCATTATGTTTAATTTACCACTTTTCCGGTTTTCTTCCTTTTCGCCTGCTTGGGCATGCTTCGGTTTTTTGAAGTATATCTTCTTACCTTTTTCAGCATTTCTTTTACTCATCTTCTGTCCAAATCAAGACTGTAAAACTACATACCTAGGCGGAAAAAGCAGAGAAGTGCCTTTTGTAAATAATTCTTTTTAAAAAATCTTTGACTCCCCCCCAATACATAACTGTTTCTTTCGTTGTCTTTCTTGTCTTTTCTTTACTACTTTTTAAAGACTCTTTTATTAGTTGTTTTCCTTTTTTGCCATGCCATATTCTCACAGTTATTTAATTTATTTTTCTGCTCATTCTTTCCTGCCCTCTGAAAATTTCCTGCTCATAATTTGGTATAAATTGCTGCATTTCTTTATTTTTTGACTTTTTAATTTTCTGTTGGCTGGAACCTATGGAGCACATTTTTAGGTTCAGTTATGTCACATGCTGATTGCAAATGCTTAAAGTCAGATAACTGTGATTAACATGCAACCATTAATGCACCAGAAACAGAATCTGTCATGTAAGCAAGAATTTTTCTGAGCTGCTGCACAGTGTTAAAGTATATGCTGTGATCTACACACTTAAATGAAAATCAATAGATAGCTATGAAATTAAAATACCTCCAAGAGATTCAGGTTCTACTGAGAGCATTCTCTTGGGGGAGTGTAAAGATTTCAGACACAAGCAAAAGCCACTGATTGAGAGCTGAAAAAAAACAGAGTTCCAAAACTTCCCTTGAGGAGGCTTATTCTGTCCTGTATCCTTGGCATCCTACAGATAAGCATCAGGCAAGTATAATGTTTTCCTTCAACTGGCTCAGCTACAGAGAAGAATTGCTGTCCTGAGAAAACATGTATGAAATGCCCAGCCTAAGATGACTCACATACTTAGAAGACCTATAGATCTTGCCTTTATCAGAGACAGAAAAAACAAATTTTCAAAGGATGGAGTGTCTGAGATGACTGATGAAATGAATTATCTAATCAATTTTCTGCTGAAGGACAAGGCAATTTCCTGTCTAGACTATATTGTAGAAGTGCTTGATACTAATTTTCAGCAAGCAAAAGAATAGCTGTCTGTGACTATGTTGTGTTCACACAAAGCCTGCAGAAAATGCTGCAAGTTTTAAAAAGTAATACTGAGCTGACTAAAAAGCAAGATACACAATAAAACATAACATCCTGCTCTCCTCAGTTTTTCTGTTGAGAGCGGGCAGTGTTTATTTCTGACTTAACAATTGAAAAAATTGTGATACTAAAGCCAATCTTGCCTCAGGTCCTCTCTTACAATGTCAAGGCTGCATGACTGAACTGTGATACTCTCCTGTCTGTTATAGCTAATTAATAGAACTATTTGTGAAATAAAGTGCTTTTTGAAAGTAAAGGTATCACAATTTAACTGACAGGTTGCTTCCCCTGCTCAGCCATTTTTGTCTCTATTATTAAACTACAATTCAAAGGACAAATTAAAACAATTCTTTTTGTTTCTGAACTGGATTTGTCTCATTAAATGTACTATTACTTTGCAAACAATTTCATTTCTTTGATTATTTGTCACATACTTGTTGCCACTATATATGTTCTACTGGGTACTTGCTATGTCTCTCTTACAAGAGAATCACCTCTTTACGTTAGTGTTAGTAGCTCCTTGGAACAATTAATTCTTGAATTGCAGCACTTCCATATGTTTTTATTCATCACATATATTCAGCTAATGGCATAACAGAAAAAAAAAGGCTTTAAAATTACAAAGGTGACTTAAGAGCACTGTGGTCTTGCTTAAGGACATGCATACTTGTCGTGGTTTCACAGTACTTTATTCTGACATCAGGAGCTGATTTCCATCTATCAGTACAATACAAGAGGAAAATTTTCAGAGGAAAAGCCAAAAGAGAAATATTTGCCATCAGTTCAAGGCTGAAGTCCTGAATGGTACAAATGCTCTGAAAGTTTTACGTGTTGAGAGTACCCAATAAATAGAAATAGATGCTAAATGCTTTTCAAATTAATCACACTAAAAAGGAGGTGGGAGTTTTTTAGGGAGTGGGAAGAAATGGGTATTGGGTTGTTTTTTTGTGGAATTTTTTCATAAAAAACACAGAGACATAAACAACTTAGATTGGAAGGGGCATATGGGGTTTATCTTGCCCAGTCTCCTGCTCAAAGTAGATACAACTCAGAAGTCAGGTCCAAAGTGGATATGCTTTTTTCTTCTCTGCATCCTGAGGCTGAGGTACTCAGGTCTTCACTGCATCTGCCTTTCTGGCCTCCCAGCTCAGTCCCCTGAAGGCAGAGTCTGGGGCAATGAAACACTGAGATGAACTGGGGATCATTAATGGAGGGAGAAGGATCAGACAGGATGGCAGATCCCATATACTTCTGCAGTCCTGGGTACCACAACCTTTGTCTCAGGGGCCAAGGAAACCTGCTCCAGAGCTGCCTCTGTGCTGGACATCCTCCCCACAACCTTAAAGTGGTAACAAGGTCACTTCACTGTTCTAGGGATCTTTTTTCCTAGCATATTACTTAGCACAGTGTTGGATATCCTTTGATAAATGAACTTCACATGAGATAAACCAATAGGTTTATAATTTCTGAGCTGCATTTCCATAGGAGATTTCTTTTCGGTGATTCAGTAGGTTGTACATTTCAGACTGTATTTCCTTGCCTTTGCAATAGTTTAACTTCACAACTACAAAAAAGGAATTTCCACGTCATTGTAGGACCAGAAAAAGAAAAGAAAATAGAAACAAAAGATCACTTGTTCACAAAGGTTTTGAAATCTTGTCCTGAAATTATGGTTATTACTGTGGCACTACTGAAAATCTGAAAGAGTTTTGCATCACAAAATGTGGAGCTATTTGAGTTAGTCTGTAGACACTAGAGTATATAAAGCATTTTAAATGCCTGAGATAGAAACAGTAACACACTTAACAGTATTGAGCACATTTTTGGCACTAAACAACTACAGATCTTATTCCTGACATATTCAATCAGTCCTATTCAGAAAAAAAATATTTTAGCTTTAGGAATAACTGTGCTGGAATAAAAAATGTGTATGGACTTCAGCGTTTAAGCCTGTGTTAATGAACAGATTAAATAGCCACTCTGGAGTCATTGGGAGTACTAGGACAAAGCTGTAAGACAGGCACCTCTCTACTATCTCAGCACAAGCAAAGAAGGTGGATTTCTGACTGTAAAAGTATTTTCTGTAGCTCAAAAGATCAGGTTAAAAGAGTATTTGAGATTTTTCAAACTTAGTTACTGTGTTTTATGATGACAGAAGGAATAACATAGGCTGTCAGCATACATCTCAAAATTAAATCTGCATGCTATGTAAAATAATACTTTTCCACTTCCATAGAAGTACTGTGGACTTCCTGAAATGAGATAGGAAAGAATAGCACAATTAATCATATTCTGATGTCAGAATATGATTAGCTTCTTTTTCAGAAGAAGAGGTGAGTTTAAGAATCAAACTTTCAACACCACTTTCCTAGTGAAAATTGTTTCCCAGTTATAACCTTCCTGTAAAAGAGTCAGATCACACTAAAGAAGCACCTATACACATCTTGCCCTTGTATCACAGGTGCAGGATCAGTGGTTGCTTAGTGCCAGAATGAGTGTGACTGCAAGTACCTGTGGAGCTAAAGCCGAGCTACGGTCACTTAGTAGAACTCATGTTTCTACCCATCTTCAGGCCAAATCTAATTCAAGGCGAATTAATTTCAAATTTTAGAGTTTATCTGCTTACAAGTCTTTCAAATATTATATCAAAGTGCCTGCCTACTAATGCAGGGGTGACACAGCCATTTTAAAATGTGTGCAGGAGCACGCGACACACACTGAACGGTGGAAGAGGCGTTAAAAGTATGGTGTTGTGTACCCAGTAGGCAAACTGATTGGCAAGTCAGTACCAGTGACATCTTCGCATTTAGCACATCGACACCCTGACTGAGCTTGGAGGCAGCGTGAGGGCAGCTCCAGCATTCCAGTGACAATGGTTTATTTTGCAGGTTATGATCATAAGAAAAGGTTAAATTCTCCTTTGTCTTGCACGTTATGCAGTCATTTAAATCTGGTGGATTGAGAGCAAACATGAATCAGAGCGGTAGTGGTGCAACTACATATAGTTACACTGGAGCAGGGCAGCGGGTAAGCTTACATCAGCTAAATCACCTCAAGAAGCTGCCTCCTCTTCCTCTCCAGGTGCCTGGTCCCAACCCCTTGACTCTCCCACCACCATGTTGGTACAAGTACTTCTTCAGCCATTCATAGATCCAGCACAGGTACCAACTGAAAAATTGGCCTTTGATGCTGGGGTGGGATATTTGTTTTAATCCAGGTCAGTTGCCCATACAGTTCCCATACAGAGCTGTGCAGACCCGAGAGCTGGCACAGGAGCTGAGGCAGCAGCACTGCTGTCAACACCAAATCACCGCCTGAGAGACAGAGTCTTGTTCCAGCAAAAGGTACGTCCAATAGCCAAATACCAATTACAGAAAAACCTGTCAAAACTGGAATTACATATGACATTTCCCATAACAGCAGAGAAAATTACTGGAATCTCTCATCTCAGGCAGTAGTTATGTGGTTGGTATCATCGGACTCCACACCTCCAGGCCTGCGTACCTGCAGGCTGGCATCGCTGAGCTTACATCCGCAGGTGGAAGTCTTGTAAAACTGCCTTAGGAGAACAGGCATGCATGCACGCACACATCACACATACACACATGTGCATGCTTTCCACAAGAGAAAAAACTAAACAAAACCTCTTAAGGTCTGTGAGGCTCTATAAGAATGTTGGCAAAATGTTTCAAAATAAACCTCAGTCACTTTAGCCTTTGCATTCTAACTGACCGGTTGCAAATTTTTGGATTGCTAAACAAGGAAAAGTATAGCAATTTTTGTTGCCAAAGACTAGTACAATGAACACACTTGACTGCCATTTCCCCAACTCCATCATGTTTTATATCCTCTCTGCATGAAACAGTAGCAGTACATTAGGTATATTACAACATCATCTGCCTTCAGTAAAAGCAAATATGCTCTTGCATTGCATAGGAAAAGTCTATGAATGAAGCTGATATAATTAATGTGCAGTTTGAACACAATGGTTATTAAATAAATAAAACCAGAAACTAAAGAGTAACCGGTGCATTACTGTGTATACGAATTTTTTCAGCCATTGGTATCCAATTTATTCTGGACTAATTATTTTTCTCTTCTATGTTAGCACAGTCTTGTGTCTTTTCCAGACACAAAGCTATACGCAGACATGTACATTTCATCCTGATGCTAGTATAGGTGATACTAGATGATGCCAGTATAGATAGAAATAGATGGTATCTCTGGACCAGATCAGAAGCTGAAGGAAATCGGCTTCAATGTATTCCTGACAGTTTATACCAGCTGAGAAACAAGATTGCTCTCTCCATGTGAAATGGAGTTTCAAAGACATGTCAGAGCACTTTTATAAAACGGCCTCAGTTTCTTCAGCAAAGAATTATCATTATATTCCCCATCTGTCCAATAGGTGCTTTTCTACTTTTTCTTTCATTTATCTTAACAGGTTTGTTGATCTTTTTCTCTTCAATTTTTTGTGATATGAAGTTGAATTTGACTTGGCATGTTAGGGTTTGTTTGGGCACTTAGAAATAGACATAAAAATTTATTTAGGCCTCTGCAAATAACACACATGTACCTAGAATGTACACACATACTCCCTATAGCCTACAGGTTCATTATGCACCCCAAATGGTTATTAAGAACTGTCATACATTGAACATGGAATTACTTAAACACCAACCCTCCCTAAATATCTGAAACAATCACCTCTCTAATGTTCAGGATCTAACCTCCAGTCTCAAAACCTCCATCAGATGAAGCACTTACTCAGTTTTTTTTTTAAGTAACTCACTCTCTTAAGAAATAGACACGTTTGATTCAACACCTCCTCAGTCAAAGTTTTCAGACCTCTGTCTCACCACTCAGGAAAACATTCTGACTGGCATAGAGAGCCTGGAGGGTGCAGCTATGATGGTTGTGTGTCTGCTGCACTGCTGATGGAAGCGGGACACTGTACAAAGGGGCACTTGGTTCCTCAGAGGCCGGAGCACATTCCTCTGCAGCTGAGAGGGAAAGACATGCAGAGGCAGGAGAGTATCCAGGGGCGTTTCCTCCTTTCTGAATCAGTGATTCTGGGAGACTCCCAGCCTGCCAGAGCTACTTTAAGGCAGCCTCTGACCTGGAGCCTGGCACACTCTGCATAGCACTGGTCATGGATGCTCCAGAGGACTCCAGGACATACAGGACTCCACACTATTTCCAGCTCTAACACAAACACAGAAAGGCTTGCTATATCATGGACCTTAAAGACTAGGATGCAGTCTGCATGGGAAGTTTTCTGAAACAAGATTTTGAACTCTAACTTTCTCATTTGAGTCTCATTCACTCTCCGCAGTTATCTCCATCCATTATCCAGATACCTCCATGTAACAGAAATCTGAAAGGCTTGTTTTATGGTCTAGATTCGAGATTATTCTTTGTCCATCAAATTAAATTTTTCTATCCTTAGCGCTACTTAGTTTCTAAAAAAAAATTACTTTTTTGCTTTTTATTGACCTGTGCTGGTTACGTGAGAGCCTTTTCTCAAACACAATTAATTACTTGCCCAAGTCCTTCCAGTTTCTGGATTCCTGACAAAATGTTTTAAATCCTTTAAAATACTGAAGTTCACCGAAGTACTTGAGCACACACTGGACCTTAAGCATCCTCTCAAGGCAACCTCTCTTCAGAGGGACTCTTAAGAAACATGGTTTAAGTACACGTTAACAAGTGGTTTGTTGACAAGAGGCTATACTGCCTTAGATCACATCCTGCTCAGGTTGAAGTCAGTATAAAATGATATTGTCAAAAGCAGTGACTATTGAATTAGTCTGTTAACCTCACTGCTTTGAGACTAATCTGGGAAAAATTCTGACATGCTTAATTTTACAGTAACTCTTCAAAAACTTGTAGAACTTTTTCCTTCAATGTTTAAATACAAGGTATCTTATATAAAGAAAAATAATTTGTACCCTCATTTCCTTGAATGCAATTTCATTTAAAAAAGGAAAAAAACCCGAACAATATACAAGGAAGCTTCTTGCCCTTAGGATGTCTTAAAATAATTAATAATATGAATTTATATCACCTTTGTCGAGCAAATATATTAGAACAAATTTTGTGCCATGGGGTGTTTGGAACAGAATGGTTAATCCCAGGTACACTGGCTAAGATCACCAATGCAAACTACTCTGATGGTACAACAACACTTATGACTTGAGTATGTTTAAAGTCTCCTGATAAGTAAATGGGGTGTTAGACTAATTAATACTTGTGAAGTTCTCTGACTGCCTAAGATGAAATCTGTCAAAAGAGCACGCTTTTTTCTTATTATTTTGCACAATGAAAAGCAAAGAAATTTACGGAATTGCAAATAAGTGCTTGTTAATCAAGAGCTTTAATTAATGAAAAATGACAGGAATTTTCTGCACTATGTCTGTAAATATCTGCAGAAATGTTAAAGTTTTTATGCACAGTTGTTGATCTCTGACTGGTACTTGACAAGCAGAGGGCTGGAAGATAAACTCGGAGAGGAGGGTGTGCAGGGAGGAGGCTGCTGCCCTGAAATGCAATGCTGAGCCTGCACCATGGACGATGATGCTACCAGAGGTGTCACAGGCTCCTTAGCTTAACTCTCACTTCTCCTCAGCTACAGCCTATTTTTCATAGCAGGTGTAAGAGGTTCTAAGTCTGGTCTATTAAAATTAAAGAGACTGATGTTCATATGTGTTCCTTTCACCACTTTATATATCTTTGATGTATAGAATATAGAGTCATTCAATGTTTGTTTAATGGCCATGTCCAAAGAACTGTTTGCTGATCTGCTCAATGAATTCTGTTCTAGTTTATAATAAATCAGGTCTTCTCTGCAGAACATGGCCATGCTCATTTTCCCTCTCCCCACATGCTCATTTCAAGGTTCAGACATTAGGCTTCACCTGAGAGTGACAACTGTGCACACATTTTTACTGAAAAGCTAATGGACCATCACATCCTATTGTGTAATTTTCTCAACATCCTTTGAATTCTTCTGGATGAAGATGAGGATGGCTGTATAGCAGGCTGCCTGTAAACCTGCAGTCCATCTCAAAATAGACCATTTGTGCACCTGGATTCCGAGACAAATGGTTTTATTTTCATTTTGTAAGTTCTCCTAGACTATGTTGGAGATCTAGCACTAAAACTTCAACACTGGCTCTCTGTGGTCTCCACCGTATGTGTTTTTGCAACCTGTCCCTGACACCACATTTCACTGATGTCATCTCTGTTTCTTTACCATGATGTGTATGAGATGCAATACAGACTTTAACCCGAGGGAAAGCAAATCTTGCTTTTGTCCACTGCTATGATTCATGGTCTTCCAAAAATGGTGCAGGTTATTATACTGAGTTTAAACTCTTGAGAGATTTTTTTCTGGAATTTAGACAGCAAACAGTTGGCCAGTGCAGTCTACTAGACAAGGCACAGTTTTCCTGCTCTGGACAAAATCTACCTCCTAACTGCAGCAGTCTGAGGAAGATCCAAATGAATGTAACCATTCCTAATATTCACTGTAGAGGGGAAGAAAGGTCTACAACTGCTTTTCTCAAAATACCACGGATAACATTTTTATCTCTTTTTATCTCTGTTAGTTAAGAAGAGGGAAGAATCTGGCAAGGTAATGTGCAATGGCCTGCAAAATATTTACTGCCTGTACAAAAAATTTCCCACAGGGAAAGTTCAGGCTTTCTAGAAGAAATCCTGCAGGAAATAGCTCCTTATCCAGCCACAAGCACCACTCACAAAATGAAGCTCTATTGCTAAACAGATCCAACATTACAGAGAAATTTATCTTTTACAGAGATTTTCTTACCTCTTACTGTTTTCTGCAGACCTGTGCAATTTTTAGTGTATCTGTGGGTTAAAGGAATCTTGGCACTTGCTGTATCAACAACCCAACTCTCAAGCTTCAGCTCTCTTATCTAAAATGCATTTTCTAACTCTAACCTTGTTATTTATATATATATATTGATCCTATATGGGAAGAAAAATGGCCAGTGCAGTTTAGAATGGCGCGAGTGCTCCTTTCTTTGATAGATTAGTCAACAAAATAATAGATTGCAAAGTAGGATTTTTTTTTCCCCACGGGTTAATTTCATTCAGTTGTGTTCAATATTATTAGAATTGTTACCACTGCATGTACCACTGTATGGCCTGTGATATCTCACTAACAGAGTGCCTATCATGTGTGTATGTGTGCGTGAAGACTGGCTATTTTATCTACTGTTTCAAATAAGCTTAAAAAAATACGCATGGAGCATTGCTTCCCTTGCAGCTGCATAGACCACAGACTCTTATTTAGTCCTGAAATATTTAGAAAAGCGAAGTCAATAGAAACTTTAAGCTTCTGAAGTTAAGAATCTTGATTTTGCAGGCCCTTTGTTTATTAACTTGGTTTGAAACATATAAGATTGTGCTCTTAACCATGCTGCAATGCTGCTGTTGAGATTACCTGAGGGGTTGGTAAGCGCAAGACTTGTCAGAAAAATCTTTCAGCAGCCTCTAGCTCTAGTAAGACAAAGTAAGTTTAACAGCGACTTTCCACCATTCTATTGGAAGCAGGCTCTCTCTTCTATGTTTTATTAAAATAATTTGCAACCCAGATTAGCTCCACTCACATTCATTTACAAGGTTCATTTACACCTTGCTCATGGCTTCTCTTGTCAGCCCTTGTTTTTCCTCACACTACTGGAACACATTACTTATGTTTTTTCAACTGTATGAATGTTTATGAGATGAGATGTACTTCAGATTTTGAGTGGGAAATTAGTTAATTATGGATATTTTGCTTTTTGAAAAAACACTGCTTTTTAGTCTGTATTTATGTCCAGGTTTAGACCTTCATCTCTCTTGTAATCTCTTGGTTAAGGCTGCAACTTTAGTCAAACTAAGGATGCCCAAAGATACCAGTTATATCAATGTTTAGGCATTAAGATCACTAACATTCTCTCAAACTATCCACTTTAAGTCTTTGGCAAAACTCTTTGTTTTCCACAAAACTAAGCAGAACCTGTAAGTTAGGTGTTCCCTGTCCCTAATTATGGCTTTTACAAATAATATTTGTTTTCTGGAACTGTGTCTAATACAAGGAAAAGGCAAAGAAGAGACAGAGTGATCACTCTAATTACATCATTAGCACTGTCAGAGTGTTTACCTGGAAGGTAGGCACAGGCCTGGGTACAATCTTGATCTGCAGGGAGAGCTGGCAGCTATGACTGTGCTTGGCAATACCAGGATAGACACCACACCCCTGGCAGTAAGAGAGGAAGCTATTTCCCTGTACTAACTCCTTCCCTTACAGCCCGGTAAGTCAACACACTTAAGAGGCACAGGAACCTTTCATTCTTGCTTGGCTGTTGGTCTCTTCATTTACCACTAAACGTATTTTTCACTAGGTTATAGGGGTTTAAGTGTCTCCTGCTCTCTTCTTTGAAGATTTTCTCCTGTGCACAGATACGGAAATGTGGTGAATCAGAGAACATTCTGCCTAATAACGTGTCCATAGACCTCCTAGTCTTGGGAGGCTCCTTGGGTTGCCCTATAACCTGTGGTTAACACATTTATTTGAGAAACTGAAACCACCTTCAAATTCCTGCTTCAGCTCAGGTAAAGGACTGATCTGTACTTTGCTGGATGCCCCCATGATCTGTGCTTCTCAAGTGCCTCTGTGAGCAGGGCTCTCAGTCTCTCAATTCTCTGCTGTGTTAAAAGTCACTGAAAATTACAGACTTCAAATTTCTCCAGGAAGTTATGAAATGTTTTGGTTGTCATGTTGCTCATCATAAGCAAAACCTTTGGGACCCAAAACAGAGTAGCAATAAAAAAGATGTTTTATGTTCCACACTCTCCAATAAAAATGAGGTAATATCTGCTTTGGAGAGAAGAATTCCAAGGAGTAACCTGAGACCCTTTGCTCAGGAGTACAGAGATGTGCTGCTATTTGGTAACATCCAATTTAAGCCTCCAGACCAGTCTCAGCACTGCAGCAGTTCCCAGTGTGAATAAGCTTCCGGACAGAGGATGAGTGAAGCCACAAGAATAACCATCTGCTGTCTCTCCACAAGCCAGTTTGCAAACTTTTTGGGGATCCTGGACTCCTGGAAGGTGCACTGCACTCCTCCTGACCTGGGGAAAGCCTCAGTGGACTTTATTTGAGTAATGACTGGACTAAAATTCTCTCTGTTGCTTTCACTCTATGATTTTGTCTCATATGTAATTAATGAGAAAATGACCTATACTCCTTCTCCCTTCTGTATGTCTGGGATAATATCCAGGCTTATTTCCTTTAGCAAATAACTTTACAGAGAGAGTTCAACTTCCTTGTTTTCCAGATTAACTCAGGTTAATTAATAACAAATTCTTAATCATTAAACTAGGGATAATTCCTTAGGGAAAAATCCCCTTTTGTTTCATCTCATTCTTTTATCATAGTCCAAAGAGAATTTTCATTTCATAATGACAAACCCCAAACAATTCTCTTTTGATTAAAACCAAAAAGTCTTATCATACTTATTCTCATGCTTCTGCCATTCCTGCAAAGCTCTGCAAGTACCAAAAACCACCCCCAAAATCACTCTCAGTCCCAACAAACAAACAAACTGAAATTTGCCCCTTTCACCTCCCCCTTCTCTCTTTCCACAGACTGAGGACTACTTGTATCTGGCATTTTGGAGCAACCTGTGAGTAAGGCTTTGAGAGATCTGAATCCAGATCTTGTATTCAGAAATAACTAGTTATGGGAACTGGAGCATATAGTTTCAAAACATATATTTTGCCTTACAGTACTTTTGGAGGACCACAGTCAAGGAATACTTACGGAATATTTCAAGCGAGTAGAAGTGTCCCAAGTTGTTTATTTGTGATTTCACTTCAATAGATTTAGTGACATTTTGGCACTGACTGACAATCTAGGTATTTAACTTGTCTAGATATAACACAGACAAGGTCATATTAATCAGCAAAGTAAACAGTGAATTTGACTTACTAGAGGCTCTGCAAAAATAATAATGACTAAAAGATGCCAGTTTTGGTTCAAGTAACTCCAGTTCCAGGAGTCTCTGGTAACAGAGGTATGTGTACATGTGATGGGTAAAACTGTGTTTGTGAAAGAGGATCATAAATCTTATGTTAAAGCAGTCTGTTTCCACCACAGCATACCTTAATGTTCATGCGAAACAGAACCCTCTTCCTAATGGCCCTATCCACAAAAAAAATTCGATTGCTTTGTGTTGATTGCTTGCTCCGGATACCAGAATTCCCTTTAAAAAGAGGCAGTTAAAGCTTTCGATTTTTGTGTTTCCTGTCAAGGCACTGAGAGAGGTGAGCAAGGTTTGGGACTGCAAATACTTTCAACCGTCTCAAAGCTTGTTACATAGGAAGTGAGGCAATTCACGGGGCAGAATACTTTGTACTCCTGGCAGCAATATCTTTCCTTGTTTAAAGCTGCCTTGTTTGCAGAAGGGCCACGCATCAGTGTACACAAAAGCAACTAAAGCTGCTGTTAGCAAGGTTCCCTAAATACATTAACTTTGCCTTGGAATGGGGCAGGGATTTACTTTAATGGTTACAGCAGGAGCAATGAGATTTTTGAATTGAACTCTCGCTTACATCAATATTTAACTTTGAGGAAGGCTAGAATTCAGAGAGATATTGCTTTTTCCCCCTTGTTTTAATTGGTATCATCCTCCTCTCCCAAGATACTTGAAGGTTGTAACGAGAAATATTTAGATCCCTCTTTCCATATTCATTGAATATACTGATATTATATTTTATTAAAGAGTCTCAAATAGCTTATATCCTCTTCTTAATAACCCTATGCATTACAAGCTTCTGTTTCCTCAAGCTACAGACAAATCCTATTACAGCGAGTAGATTAAACTGGGCCTTGACAGATCTTTGCAATTCACTGACAAAAAAGGACAAGTTGTCTTACTAATAAGACGACATCATGATCACACTAATATTATGCATCTCAGTGCTCTCAGATGCAAAAACTTTTATGCAAACCCCCTCCAGCAGGCACATTACCCAAATAAAACCCAAGCAATTTTCTTTTAACAATAAGCTAAACCATCTAGTAGAAAGAATTACTTCAGTTTCATATTGTACACCAAGGAGCCATCAGTCAACAGCTGCATGCTTGATCATGCCCTCTGGCTCCACATCCACAAGGGACTGAGCTCATCCAGATTTTCTTCTGCCACTATGAATGACGTGTATACTTTTGTGTACAAACATGAGCCCTGCACAGAGGGCAGAGACAGGGCTGAAGGGAGAGAGCACAAAGAAGCGTTTTGTTCTACTTCCTCTTAGGCTCCACAGTGTAGCAGAGGATAGGCCTCTGGTGATGAATGCAAGGGAAGAGATTCACAGTGCACAGAAAAAACAGTTGTACCCTTTAAAATTCTCTGAGCTCACTAACAATGCCTAATTCACAAGGATTTTAACCGACACTTTTTTAATCAACAGAAACCAACCCAAGCAATCAGGTGCTTTCAGTCAGATTTTAAAAGTGGCCATGTGATTTCTTCAAATTATTTGGATGTGTGCAAGGATAAAGGAAACTAGTGGCACCACCAAGAGAGTAGCAGACCAGCTTTCAGGGCAGCAGTCTGAGAAGAACCTCTTGCAGCAATTCTGTTATCCAGGATTTCACACACCTGGAGAACACTCATGACAATTAGTAATCTTTGATTCCTTGGACATCACTGCAGAAAAGTTAATAAAACCATAAATAGGATATACTTTTGAGATTCTAGTCAGACTTTCTTCATGTTGCTGTTAACTGAAAAGGGCATAAAATTCACATAGATGGAGTTATTTCAGACAGGAATTATGGCTGAATGGAAATTAGAGGCACAGTAATGAAATTTCTCCATCAGTATAAGCCCCTTCCTTTGGAAAAATTTGAGACAAGTTGTAGGTCTCAGGTACTTTTTCTGTGGAACCCCCAGGACACCCAAGAAATTTCATTTCTCCAGGCAGTCTGAATATGCAGCTGAAAGAAGAATCTACTCCTCATTGAGCAACAATAAGTTTAAAATCTTTATTAACTTATCTACTGCTGTATCTTTACCTTTCTAGAGTTACAAAATGGTACAGTGGTCATAACACTTTCTTTACAGGCTACAGTATAGACTGTTAAATGAAGACTGATAAAATAGAATGGCTTCAGGGTAAATATGAGAGAGAAAAAAATAATTTAAAAATTTAACATATAAAAAAATTAACTTTTTACTGTGTTCAACAGGTAGGTCTGAATCTCCACACAGGAGTATAAATCCATTTTTTCTGTTCTTTTTAATAGCTGTTTGGGGTTTTTTGCAACAGACACAGAAAAATGATTATGTTCAAGTGTTAGTTCAGTAAAATTTGGGGCAGATATATAAAATTTGAAACATACATATAGGATCCTGTTGCCAGATCCATTTAGTTGTATTCAAATTCATCATGTTTAGCCACTTATAATTATGTTTACTATTTAAGACTGGCATTGTCTTAGGTTTGTTATTCTCCCCCTCATACTAATCATACTTGAGTACCACTGACTTGAGTTCTGTCCAATATTTTTTGGACATGATCTTTCTGTAGACTTTATTTTTTTAAGTAAAACGTCGTATTAAAAAGTCAGGAATTCAAAGTCATGGTTTCCATGGCAACATTAAGTCTCTTACGTTGCATTGTACATGAACTAAAAATAAACATGTAATAAAGTACTGTATTTTATATGTCAAGGGGAGCAAGTGAATAAGGCCAAGTGCAAGGTCCTGAATGTGGGCCAGGGCAATCCCCAATAGAGGCTGGGCATAGAATGAGTTGAGAGCAGTTCTGAGGAGAAGAACTTGGGATGTTGGTGAATGAGAAGCTCAACATGAGCTGGCAATGAGAGCTTGCAGCCCAGAAAGCCAATCGTATCCCGAGCTGCATCAAAACAAGTGTGAAAGGACGTGATTTTCCCACTCTACTCCACCCTCGTTAGACCTCACAATGGAGTACTGCATCCATCTCTGGCGCTCACAACATTAGAAGGACATGGACCTGTTGGAGCAGGTCTAGAGGAGGGCCATAAAGATGATCTGAGGATGAAACATGTCTCCTCTGAAGATATGCTGAAAGAGTTGCAGTTGTTCAACCTGGAGAAGAGAAGGCTTTGGGGAGACCTTACAGCAGCCTTCCAGTAGCTACAAGAGAGCTGAAGAGGATGGGGGCCTAGAGATAGGACAGGGAATAATGGCTTCAAACTGAAAAAGAGTAGGTTTAGATTAGATATTAGGAAAAAATTATTTCCTATAAGGGTGGTGAGGCAATGGAACAGGTTGCCCATCCGTGGAAGTGTTCAAGGCCAGGTTGGATGGAACTTTGAGTAACCTGGTGAAGTGGGAGGTGTCCCTGCACATGTCAAGGGGTTTGGAACTAGATGATCTCTAAAGTCTCTTCCAACTAAAACCATTCCATGATTCTGTCAAATGACTGCAGCTTTCATTTTACATGCCTGGGTTTTACAGATTGAAGTTCCCAACCCCAATATTGCAGAAATGTGATTTTACACTGACACAGATCTATAATATGTAGCATCTATTTACAGCAAGTACATACAATCTGCTGGATGGGCAGCACTGGTTTACACCAGCTGAGCTTGGGACCATCTGTGCGTGTGCATTTGGGGGTGTGATGAGTCTGCAAAGGTGTAGGGACAGCACGTTCCTCTGCGGCACACAGGCATTCTGGGGAGTTCCCTTACAGCTTCAGCAGTGCCAGAAAGAGGGGGCAGGGGCACTACAGACCTTACCCAACCTGTCATTGGCATATCATCACAAATACCAGCAGGAGCAGCAACGCACTGATAGGCCAACCTGATTTTCTCTACAGTTTGCAGCCCCTTGGCAATTTGAAGGTATTCCTAAATGGAAAAATATACTAAAAAAGTAATTATAAATTCGATGCAAATCAAGACCTACGGTGTCTGGAAGTGCAAAATAAGGAATAGCAGCATAAGCAAAGAGCTCCCCTTCATATTGGGAAAGGAAGAAGTGTTTTGTATGTACTTCTTTTCTTCAAAGGGACTTAAATGCAATCAAGAATTTGTGGGCACAGAGAAATCTGTGCGCAAGATATTTTTCCTCTTCAGAGATTGTGGAAACCAGAACCCAAAGTACATAAGCAGTTACAATATTTCTTTTATATGCAAGGCATGATAATATTTATATGAAGGTATTCTCAAAATCATCTGTGTATCTGATGTTCAGTCACTGAGACAGAATTTCCTTTTACCTCCAGAACATGTTTGTACATGTTTGGTGTCCTTTGTCTTAGACCATCTCGACTTTGAAGAAGGGGTTGTTTTCTCATGCACTGAAGATGCAGCCTGAAATACCAAAAGGTCTCTAACTCATAACAAGCCTCTGAGATGCTGTAATGCTGCTAATGCATCCCATAAACCACACTGACACAGTTTTATTCGACCTACAGTTACTAAATAAATATTATCCCTTGCATAGCTCCATTTAAAATAAAAGGATATCTGAAGAGTAACTGTGGCATGAGGTGAGTTTAGCTCAAAAACAAACAACTCTTTGTGTTTGAGGTTGGTTTTTGTTTGTTTGTTTTGTTTTGAATGATCCTAAAAAATAACATTCAAAGAAAGACATAAAAACATGCATGGTGTAAGTGCTTGCAATAAGTATCATAGGCAGAAGGCAGAAAAACAGGATATGTTTGTTTCTGGAAGAGGACAGGGAGACAGTATCTTTATTACTGTGCTTTTTCATGTGTTTTGGAAAGAGGCAATCCGTACATACCCTTAGCTTACCTCATACTCAAATTTTATGAAATTAGTTTGATGTAATGGCTGTATCTTAAAAACATGATTCCTGTCCTACAGGGTAGAAGCACTTTCTGAACATTTCCATGTGACTGGTATGCTGTTTGGACTCAGTTAAGTACATTTTGACTCTGAAAGAAGGTTTGAGTCCATTTGCTACACCTCTAACATGAAACAAGGCACATCTCCTACATGTTTAATGTCCAGATTATTTAGAGGCCTCTGAATTTGTGAATGTGTGAAATTCAGATGCGTGAAATGCTTTGCTATGAGTCATCAGAAAAGAGAACTGACTTTAAAGCTCTTCGTGATGCGTGCTTGTGCTCATGATGATGGGTGAGCCTCTCTCAAAACGTTGTGTTAAAATGACACACTTGTGAAACAACAACACGTCAACAGAAAAAAAAACCCTGAAATGCTGTGACCAGCTCAACTTCTCACCTACTTCTACAGTAATTCTAACACTGCTTCTTCTAATACAGTAATTCTCAGCATAAACTCCTCAGTTTTGGAAAATTAATGACTTTTCACAGTCTTTCTCAGTTCATTTACTTAGTTAAGAATTTTCTCCCTTCTGTGGAACCACTGAATTCACTGGCCAGGTTCATGTAACAGTAAATATTCAGTGAAAAGTGTATGTCTATGTTGAGGGGCATGTCTATTTCTTCTATACCTAAGGGGCCAAAAATTAGGGGTTTTTTTCACAGGAAGCACACACCAAATATTTAGCACTGTGACATTCTATGTAACAAGCTCTACTGGTATATCTGAGGTTTTACTGATGAGTTTTCAGGAAACATAATGCTAGACTGGCCCCTCTGGAGTGTGTACCTCAAATGAACTCAGATGTAGAAACATTTTCCCTTTTCCAAAGAGAAAACTGTGATGGCAGCTGGATAGCAGAGCTGTTTCACACAGATGTTATTGAAAGCAGGGTTTGCATCCTAGATGCAAATCAACATATGGCATACTAGGTACAATTTTATTTTTCTATCTTCACTGTTACTGTCTGAAGCTATTTATTGCTGGCAAGACTGAAAGAGGAACAAGCTAGAAAGTATTCCACAGCAACTGCTGTGTAGGACACAGGGATACACCCTCTTTCGAAAGGATGATGTATTTTAAGATACCCATGGTGTTCTACAAGACTAGTGGTGTGGATCACATGTTCGTGTCTCACCTACTTCCCTGCTAACTTGCTCTGCTTCAGGTAACTATTAGAGAAGACTTACCTGCATGTACTGCAGTGAAGTAGAGAACATTCAGTTATCTTCTGTTCCTGTTTGGTAGCAGAGAGTGAGAAGTGGTGATATCTTTCTGCTCCAGTTAGCTATGTCCTGACAGAGGTGCATGCAAGCGGTCGCTTATGGATAATAAAACCCAAAAAACCATGAGAATATTTTCTGTTTGTCTGTCAGATTTTTTTAACTGTACAACTCCTATCAGACTAACAGTACATGTAAATTCAGTGTAATTGGATGTATTTTAAGACTTCTCACCTAATGCTTTTATCCCCTCTGGACCAAGGATATCCCCAGTTGGAGGGAAACAAACACAAAAACCTGTGCCGTTAGGATGTTTCTGTGGGTTAAGGCAGTGCAAACACACACAGAGCCAGGTTTCTGGCAGGACTAACCAGTCAGAACTTGGCTTGTGATTCCCTTGATCAAGCATAAACAAAATACCATTTTAACAAACTTTACATAGTGCTTTGGAAGAGCAATTCTCCATCCAGTACTCCCCCATCTCTACAATACTGACCTCAGCTATAGGGCACTCACACTTTCCACATGTCCTGCTCCACTCCTGAAGTACTCTGTCATAAGATGTCTTTTCAGTCGTTTGCCTTTCTGTTTATCCCAGGTGAAGTTGTCCAGAGTTTGCCCCTTGGGTGTTATCTCATTACTCTCTTCTTTGCTCTGAGGCCCGCAGTCCTTACTGGACATCCAACTCTAGTGTAGAAAAAAGCAAGAGGCTGTTGTTCTGCCCCCATCTTCCTGCACCCCTTCCAAGCTCTGCTTTGGCTGCCAATGCATTTTCTTCCAACCCTCTGGAAAACCTAGTAAGCTTTTTTCTTTTCTTTCTATTCTAATTTTTTATGGTTCCCTATCTATTTACATTCTGCAGGAGACTCTTGCAAATATCTCAGTCTCTTAGTCCCAAGTTCCTTACAATTCCTAATAAGAAAATATGGATATGAGAACATATACTTATTAATTCACTAATGCACATGCACTTTTAATTCTTCTCTATGTTAAATTCTTTCTTTCTGTATATCTAACTCTCTCGTTTCTCTGTAGTTCCAGGGGAATGTCTCATTTTTCATGAGATCCATGCCAAGAACTACTTATTTTAGTTCAGATCATCTGATTCTTGCTAATTACTTAAGGGAAAATGATCATGTAAGAAACACCTGGAAAGAAGTACAGATGAACTACTGGACCCCAAATGAATATTTCAGAATATTATAATTGAGCAATGTACATTTGTGACATATCAAATCTAGTCAAAGTTAGATCCTTTTACATAAAAAGGGCTACTACCAATGTTATACTTGTTTCATTTAAAAGTACTTGAGGAAATACATGTTCTTTGAATCAAATACAGGGAATGAGAAACTTCTGAGGAAGAGGTAAGTTACAGAAGCAAAACTCCAGTGTTAAGAATTACCTGCTGTTACAGAGATTCAAACTGGAGTAATGAGTTTTATCTTTCTTTAGTTTCTACGCTTTGTGGGTTTGGTTTTTTTATACATATTTGCACAGTATCTAACTGTAAATGGGTGCTTCTATAAAACAGTTCACAGTTAATAAGCTAATGTAGAGAGAAGAAATTACAAACAACTCAAGCAGCTAATATGTTGACTGTTAATTAACATGAGTGGTTCATTCAGCGTTGTAGCCAGACATAAAACCAGACTGAAAGATGAAAGGGCAATTTAGAAGAAGTCTATAGCTTACACAGCTATCAGCTGCAATATCTGAGACCTCAAATATCGGCCTAATTACAGCTCATCTGAAAGGTATCAGGGCCTTATCCTCTACAGGAAATATTAATAGAAAATGACTTGCTTTTCAAAGCCAGTAAGCCCATCTGCAGGTCCCATATCAGCTCCTGCCAGACATATATCTTTTTACACATGGGTGGTCTGTCATATGATGATTGACTCAATCTTGACAAGAAAAGGGATAGAAAAATTATCACTTTGTGCAGATATGACCACTTGTGACTTTGGCAGGTGAATCAATACAGATTGCCCAACACCAACTTAATTGCAAAAGATAACATTTTCGTCAGTTCTTCCATTTTCATAAGGACCAGCCAACATACTTACCCTTTCTGTGTTAACTAATCCCCTCACAGATCATGACTCCTGCCATATTTTGTCCATTGGGACCAGCCACAGGTGACACTAATATTCAGTGGCACTGAAGCTATCGAGCATTCCTTTGCACAGCAAAGTAATGCTGACTAGCACTCTGCTACACGAATGCAGCTGCTTGCAGCTAAGGTATTTCCCATTGTCAGCAAGCATGTCACTTTTCCACCCTTTTACTGAGGTGATATGTATGTATGCATGTTCAAAGGCAAATGAAAAACTATTCTGCCAGGATACTGGCACCCTGGACTATGAGCAGAAACGACAATGAGCAGGTAGTTTGAATACCAAGACTTTACCAAGCTTAAAAAAAAAAAGCTTTTGACCAGGTTTAGATTATTAAAAAAATTACGTAGGATGATAGTCCCTCAGACCATGGGAGGGACTAAGCCAATTCTGAAGTGAGTCTCTAAGATATTCAAATCTCATCAAACTGTAATTTTTGTATTTTTCCTCCCCAAAGGCTGGCCATTGACCATCCGACTGAGGTACGCACTTGAGGTGTTTTAGCTGGTCACAAGGACTATTTCTAGACTTGCTCATCTTGATTCTCTTGCAGAGGAAAAAATCTCTGTTCTTGCCTTTCAGAATTCATCTGAAACCAAAAGCAGGTGGTACTACTACACCAAATGGGGCCAATGCTTACTCACATTTATTTACAAAACAGATGCTTTCCAAAAGTAAGGTACAAGAAGGAACACAAACAACTAGTTAGAAGATCAATCTCTAAGCTATGTTTTAAAATAACCTTTCAGTGCACCTGAATGTCATTGAAGCAGGAAAAAAAAAAAAAAAGGAAATCAACGACTATAACCTCACTTGAATAGTAAAGAACTGGCAGATGTGGAATCTGAATATTATAACTACTAAGCAGAAACAGTAAGTCTCTCAGTGTGGGACACTTTTTTGTTTGTGTTAATTATATTAATTAGAATTAGAACTTCCACCACTCCAATTTCTTGCAGCTGTGTGGTGCTAGCTGCTATTGTTAGCACTCACAAAAAGTACTCCAACAGAGGGCACCAAGAAAATTACTTAAAATCTGAACACCCACGCAATCCTGTCACATTGGAAAGACTGCAGACAGCATAACTAATAAAGTTATTGTGCTATTTTGAAAGAATAATAGCATGTTTGAAGAGACCACATTAACCCTGTTGTAAAGTATTGATTGCACTCTATAGTAAAGGAAATGAAACAACAAAGACATACTGTTTTAATTCTTTTCCTGTTTGCTCTTGCTAGTTTTGCTCTTTTTCAATTTACACCTGTATTTGAGAACACAGAGAATGTATCACCTATGGTTCACAAAGGCAGTTTTATTTTCATAGACACTTTTTCAGCAACTTGATGTTTATAGGATTATAGTTCAATTCAAGCAAGTGGTTGTGAATATGAAAGAAATTCCCATCTAAAATTGCTTGAAGCCTGTTTATCATGTTTCCTTCTCTGTAAAAATAAAAAAAAATAGTCAATTAAAATGTCAAAATATGTCAGCTGATTGGTTCTGGACATTTCAGTTTAGACATGTTACCAAAAAAAGGTATAATTATCATTTCAGTTGCTAAGAAAATGCTCTAATTTCATGCCAGGGCATCACAAACAGGCAAAGACAGTAGTGCCTTTTGCAATAATTTGCTGTTGTTTTGAAAGCACATCTGCTTGCCTACATCTAAAACACAACGCCACAGTATAAAACTGTTATAGATGAGGCTGAGGCAAATATTCAGGATGACTTTAAGATTTAACATTTTTTAAGATTTAGCATTTAAAGCACTGGTCCTCTCATTAAAATATTCAGATTCAGTTATTTCTACTAGATTTTTTTAAACCCAATAAAAGCTACTTTCTTATTCTGTGCTAAACTGTAAATTTAAAGGCAAGAATATTAGCAGAGAATGATGGACAACACAAACACCATCTTTTATAAACACCAATACATAAAAATCAGTTATCACTCTGTCGTATTGTAAATGAACAAAATTTGTAATCAGTCTCTGAGGTGATTTCATGTATATATAAAATCACTTCACCTTTTTTTTATCTCCTCAAATGGTTCTTTTAAGAGCATGATTCCTGTAGTTGCATTTCCTTCCTTTTCTCTGAGAGTATCTGTAAAGACATTTGGCATCTCATCAGCAAAAACAGCAGATGGAGAAAGGCCTTCCTACGTGCTCTGTCAAGGGAATTGCAAGTTTAGGTGGGGTTTTAATAGACATCAAGGATTTAGTGACGTGCCAAATATTGCATGCCTTCACTGTGCTTATTATTTGTGCCTTTCTCTTTTAATAGAAATGAAAACAATTACTGTGCAGAAAACATTTAGCTTCTCTCTGAGAGTATCATACCATATGGTATGGGGGATGTATAGCTGACAAAATGAATGTAAAAATGAAGCACATACACTTCAGATGATGCTAGTTGAACTAAATTTATGCTTGAAATTTTAACTGAACTGATAGAAAAGTTTACAAATAGAAAATAACTTCCTATGCTGAAAGCGCTTCAAATAAAACATTAAAATACTTGTTAGTGAGTTTGGCTTTAGTTAAAAATGGCCTTGGGGACCAAAGAACATTTAAACAGACAACTAAGCAAGCACTGTAATGATAAGAGTGAAAATCAACAGAATTTTTCCAAATAACAGTCTTGTTATCACATGATAGCACATGAAATTGCAAACAGAGCACATACTTTTCTCAGTTACTGGGAAAAGAGATTTCTCTGGTAGGACGTGATGTTCATAGATGAGTCATGAAGATATTTGTACTGGCCATTCAAGGAGGGGAATAAAACCCCTCTTGGTAGGAAAGAAAATTCACAGCTTATATCTTGCATATTTCTCAGGGAGACGTTAAAAAAACCTGTGTCTGATGATTTAAACCCTCAGCAAATTTACCAAAGAAACCCCAAACTATCCTGAATTTTCACTTTCTGTGAGTAAATAAATGTGGTCCCAGAAAGTTCGTTAGTATTCCCAAAATCCTACAGGACATGAAGTCAGCGTCAAAATTCTCCATCAGGCACACGTGAAATGTTTGGGCTTGTACAGATTCTAGAGCTGGATGAAAAGATTTTGTAAAGGGCCTTCAATAGCCTAATGTCTTTCAATCCTTCATGGTATGAGTTCCCTCCTTGTCTCGTAGAACAGAGAAAATTTCTGTCATGCTCTAGAATTCAGTGAGGAAGTACAGAAATAAGAGAACTCCGCATTAGGTAGACCCTCATTGACACGATGACAATATTCACATCCTTGCAGCAAATCTAATCTGTAGAAAGTGGGAAAACAGAAAGAAAAAAAAGAAGATTAAATAAGATTTTGGGACTTTGGGAATAGTATAGCATTGAAATATTACTTACAGTGTTACAAAAGCACAGGGGAGTTGTACCAAGAACACTGCAGCTGCAGCAAGATCTCTTGAATCAGCTTTCAGACAGCTCAGTCAGTATCTGGGTGCACGGGGGAGAAATACGAGCTATTAATTGCAATATTAATCATATATTACCACTTTAGTATTGCAAGGAAGCATGTCACTACATGTCCAAGACCAAATGTCAGTAATTTCTGCAACTGCTGAATTCCTTACACCAAACTGCTACAGAACCTAATTTTCAGGGGCAAAAAAAGTAAAAGTATATTTCAATTGGGCTGCCTGAGCAGATCCCTGACCAAAATTCACAACAGTTGCATAATTTTAACTCGTTTTCTGAATACTAAGCACCAGGCATAGAACACAAAGAAAGGTCTTGAGGAGTTTCTCTGGTCACTTTTCCTATGCATGTTTTTTCCTGACTTCTCTTTGATCACAAGATTATTCCAGCCTCGATGTCATCCTTTCCCTCACCACTGCCTGCTGTCCAAGGACAGCTGCATGCCCAGCCAATGTGCTCCTTTTACTGCCCCCACCACGGAATGACGATTTAATTTTGGCTTCCTTGAAACAGGAATGTGCTAAGAAACCAGTAATTTACATTTCTGGTGTACCACTTTCCAAAATGGTACTAAAGCATTTTATGATTTGTAAACCTCCTAATCTACACCTTTGAAAATATTTTGCAATGATTAGTGTGCAAATAACACACTCACGTGTTCAGGGTGCTCTGCTCACTGCTCCTGAACTCACTGAATTTTATAGCTGTGCAAGAAGAGTCACGAAAACCTCATGGCATAACCCCATCAGTTTCAAAGAGGCACCAAAGCACTGAAATGAATGGGATCAGTCCCATGTACCATCAGCCAAGATTGTTTTCCCCATACAAACAAATGCAGAAAATAATCTCTTTCGCTTTCAAACAAAGGACACTCAGATGAGCTGAAAGGCTCAGGTGACTGGATACAAGACATTAAGGCATTTGTCTATGAAATACAGTTTAAATTCAGACCAGAAAGCTGAAGTTCTCAGGCATCCAGATCACAGAAACTGCCATTGCTGTGGTGAGTAGCTTTGGCAAAGACAAAGGATTGCATAACCTAAATAACTAAAGCAACCTCTAGCATCCTGGATGTTTCCTTGGGCATGCACAGTAGGGCTGAGATACACTGGTAATATGTCTCATGGAAAGTTGCATTTTTGTTAGTTGCGCCGTATCTGTACTGGGGATAAACAGAGGGCTTTCAGTCTCGCAGGGCTGTCAATCTGTCATCTTACACACACAGAGAGAACAGGTTTTGCCTTTTAAAAGAAAGAACACTGTGAACAGAAACTCATCATTAATCAAGGCTTATTTCTCCATGTGAAGAAAAAAAAGCAAAGTCAAGTCACCATCTCCACATTTGGAGCTCTATTCCACTTCACAAGCTGTGGGTAAAGAATATAAAGTAGAACCAGAAAGTTTGTCCTTAGAGGAAAAAGAAACACTTAGGTCTCTGTGTAGGATATGCTGGTCTGTGGAAGTTGAATAAACTTGTACAATACACAATGCGATGACTCACAGTGCTTGATGGAGGAGCACTGTGTGCTATCCATCAAACATTTGCTTCAAGACAATCCTTGAAACTCTGAACACAGCAGGATGAGTAGATCACAAACCTCTGTGTAATCCCTGCATGCTGCTAGGCAATCTACCTGCCTTATAGCAACAGTGGTTATAAAAAACTCTCTATGTGCTAACCTGAAATATATTAGTGAGACTGCTTATAATTTATGACTGGATAGGTAGGCTTCCATTTTGTGATCCCAAAGGCTTGTTGGAGTACTCCTTGTAAGCATAGGCCAACAGAGAAACCTATCTCCTCCAGGTGTTAGAAATGCAGATTTCATTGTAAATCAGGCATGACTCAAATCCCTGACAGTTGATGATTTAAAAATTACTTAAAATAATTTTAACTTAAGTGCTTGCTAACAATATATTCTTATTAATTTTATTACTGACAACCCTCTCTGAGATCTATAGTACATAGATAAAACAGTAATTAGTGTAGGCAAAAGCAAAGAATAATTTAGAGAGATATTAGCAAGAGCAATTTTTGGAACTCAAGGGTTGAAACATTTTCAAAATTAGGTTGATTAGTCATTGAAATCTATTATGATGCAAAGTGTTGGTTAAAGACTTAGACTCTACAAAAATAAAGACTGAATGCTTCTTCAGACCTTTAATTTAGCTGAACAGAAGTGTGGTCATTTAAAAGAGGGTATCAATGGATGACACCACTACTGATGCTGTTACACATAAAGCACACAAATGATCCATTCTAGGGGCCTTAAAAGCTAAATTTTGAAATCTCTATGATTTTTACCATTTTGAGAGATTTAATATATATTTTTGTCTTCTACAAAGTTTGAAAATGCCCTCAGGAGGGGTGCAGAGGAAAGCAGGGAGGCAGGGTGGAGACTTACGAGATCTGGCCCAATCTAGCAAACTATTATCATCAGGCATGATGAATGAGGCTCTGATTTCAGTGGGACTATTCACAGTACCACGTGGAGAACCTCTTTTGCTGGACAGAGCTCTCATTGATTATGTAACGACCAAATAACCAGACCTGAAGTGCTACAAAATGCATCATATGCATTGAAAAATAGGGGGAACAAATATTCTCTAATCTTTATACTTGTAGATGTTACTTGTAACCTCAAATGCAAAAATGTAGGTAGAAGTGTGATTTTAAGCAGACTATACTCCTTAATAAATGAAATATTTAGCACTCTGGAATTAACAATTCTAATCATAAATGCCAGGCAACCACTTTTGAACCGCTACCATAGCTAATTACTCCAGTGGGAAAGGAAACAGCAGAAAGGGTATTTCAGCTGTGCAAGGACAGGTTCTCTCTGAATTTATATTTTGTCCAAATAAAACCTGTAGTTATATGGAGTTCATGGGAGTCTTAACCCTTCCTTCTTAGGAACTGAAGGGTTTCTGATAATTGTCTTTTTCTTCCTACTGAGTAAGGTAGTGATTTTCTCCAAGACTAACGTAATTTATATTTATAGTTTTCTTTTTTTTCATGTTATCATTGTCTATTATCTCCTCTGGGAAAATGATTTAATGATATTGTCATCTTAGTGGTGTTATAACTAGTGCTGTCATTATAGTGGTGCCACATGGTGAGTAGTCATTAAGTGCTGGCACTCAGGTGGGCACTGGAAAAGGAGTAAACAACTAGCTACCTCCTCTCGCTGGTACACCAAATGAGAGAAGCATGCCAGATTATTGTGAACAGGACCTAAGAGGCATTATGGCATTTCCTGGAGACTGAAATATTCCTGACTGAGAAAACCTGAAGATCAGGTCCACTAGAAGTTACTACAAAACATTTTTTGGGGCTCAGACTCATTCATAATACCTCCTTTGAGGTGTTTGAGACTAAAAGAGAGTGATCTTCTTTGGCATATGAGCAGCCAAGAGAAGGAAAGAATAGACTAGAATGTGGAGAAAACCAGGCTGAGATCCTACAGATTCCCTCAGGTCTCCTGGACCAGTTTTGAGTTAGGAGGATAAACCACTCAAGCCCAAGCTGAGGGTGAAAAATGGCCAATCCTTCATACAGAAACACCACCTTGCAAACTCCAGCAATGTTACTTCTGCCATCAGCACTATAAAGATGTAAGATTCCTGTTTGTATCCTAAATGTCCCTGCCTAGAAGAGATGGCAGCTCAAGAACACAACAAGATAATGCAGAGTGCAACAGTTAAATGTATTGATCCAATTGTTGAATCTGGAGAAATTACCTTCGTGTAGGCCAAAGGAAGATCCATAAGCACATTTCAATCTGCAAATATTGCTGAGAACCTGAGGACTGTGGTTTGTTTGAGGGAAGGGGCATCTGGAAGGAGGTAGGCAAAACAAAGGATGTGGGCTTATTTACAGCACATAAAAGGATGGCAATGTAGTACAGTATATTTGTCACAGATGATGAAGGCTGACATTGCATTTGCCATAGGTGTTCTTGAACTGTTCTACTGTCGTCTAGCCTGTCATTGTTGAGATAAAACAGACAGTAATACAACTCAGCTGAGTAAGTGAAAGCCGTGATAATAAAGAATCATCCCAGCACAGACAGGAAAAAAAGCATCCAAGTTCATTATAAAGTCCGCCAGATTATTCTACATAAAGTGTAAAGTCATTTTCCTTTGATCTTCACTGAAAGCAAGAGAGTTTCAGAATCCAGTGGCGATACATTTTTAAAACTAAAATAAACAATTAGGCCAGGTAAAACAATTCTCTCACAGAAATGTCTGAATAAATCTTTTTTTCAAGAAACAACAAATTCTATAACAAGCTTCCAAGTAAACCTCACAAATTCTGCTCTACAAAATTTTTACATTTCAACACTCCAGACTCAAATAAAATTATTATTGAATGTATTACAGTATCCTGTTTCAGGTAGCATTGTCTTCCCCAATGCTTTTCTCTCCAACTTCTCTGATTTGTTCCTATATAGTTATTCTAGAGAAGGAAGAATCTTCCAGGTATTACACAACTAAAACTGGATATAAGAAATGTAAGTTTTAAATTTAGAACTAGGAAAAAAAAAAGGAAAAAAAAATGAGAGAAGACTAGAACAACTTTACACACAGCTTCAACATCCTGACTTACAGTAATTCGGAGTGAGTCACTTTCCATCCAGCAAAGAGACAATATGGTAATTCAACTGCCGATAAACTCTTTGGGCAGAAGGTAGCCTATTTTGGATAAGATATATATGCATTTATTCTTGGAGTAGATAGCCTTTCCGTTTTAGTAACTTATTTTAAAAACTGAGAATTGGAAACTTCAGCTCTAAAATAAAGGAACATAAAAGTAGAAACTTAGGGCTTTTTGGTAGATATCTGAAATCTTTGACTTAAAGTACACAAAACTGAGGTAGTAATATCCTAAGAACAACCAAAAAATAGCTGTCAGACCCCAGAGATAAAGTATTTACGAGTTTGTAAGATTTATTTGATGAGACTTTCCACTTTTGAAGAGAAGTTTAGTAGCAGACTTATGAAAGACTATTCTAATAGAGAAAGCTTCTGTGGAGTGACATGAACAATCACTATACCAGATATCAGTTTTGACTTGTGAGTCTGCTGTGTGTGTATTAATGTAGCTTGATTAATTTCCCTTGGGGACGAAATCTTCCTGAAACTATAGACAAGATGGCAACCATGATTTTTTAGCAATTCTAAGAAGAGAGGCCTATATTTTGTTTAGCATCTTTCCCTGCCCAGGTCTCCTCTTCCCTGCAGATAATATCAGAAAACCTCTGCCAGGTATGAACTTTCCTTTTCCGGTGGGCTGTCACCAATCAGCAGTGTAGCCACAGATACGAAGTGCATATAGCTGGGACCCAGCTTTGCTTTCAGTTGGAAAACAGTGAGATTGCAGAAATAAACATGAGCATAGTCCTGGACTTTAAATATCTTTAATCATATTCCTGTTCCCTTGAGTACAGACTGACTGATTGCAGATTCCAGTTCTTATTCCTGGCTGTCATTAAAATTTGTGAGGGTAAGGTAGAATCATATACTGGGTTTCTTCAGGCTCTTTCTTATTCAAATCATAGCCATCTCTTGCTTAACAGCAAGAACCTGAATACATTCCTTTATAATGGATAAATGTGCCAGAGCACTGGCTAATATTTTTTATATTGTCACTTACTCATGGTTGTTTATGCTCAGGGTTATTTTCCTTAGACCATTTTATATTCAGGCAGACTTCTCAACACCCTCATATGTATCAATTTCCAATTAACAAGAAGAGGTGGAAACAAAAATTTGGATCTCATAGGAGTTTGGAACACACCACTATAACACCAACAGTTATTACAGGGGGACAAATTTTTCTCCTCAAAGCCAAGCCTAGCTGTCTTCCATTTTGGTAAGAGGTTTTACAGTAATCTATATAGGACATTTATGCCTGGATAAGCCAAACAAAGTCACTACCTATCCCATCAGACCTGCTCAACACTACAGAGTTCTGCATTACTTAAAAGTCATTAGTGATTGATAAGCTTTATTTATTTCACTTCAAGGTTTTCTGATATAGGTCTTCTTTCAGATAAGACTTTGACAATATGTGCTGTTGAGGATCTAACGGTAATCTCAAGAACAATATATCCATTAAGGGAAGGAAGACGGAATTCTCAATCTGTTGTACTTCTGAATAATTAATTTGCCTTCAGGTCCCTTAATAAACTAATCACTGGATGTAGCACAACTGGACATAGCAGCACTGTGAGAGGTCTTCAGGCTACAGATGACATGCATGTCATTACTATCCCTAGATAAATCACACCATTCAAACGAAGTTGTTGAATTTTTTGTCAGTAAAGGGGCCCATGGTTTGACACTTACAAATACATTTCAGATATCTCTTTTCCATGAGATGTCTTCTCTGCAACCTCCGAGTTTTGGAAAAAAATTTTGGAAAAAAAAACTAGAAAAAGAGATATCATAGAATCGTAGAAAGGACCTTCAAGATCATCCAGTTCCAACCGCCCTCCCATGGGCAGGGATGCCATCCACTAGACCAGGTTGATCAGGGCCCCATCCAACCTGGCCTTGAACACTTCCAGGGATGGGTCATACACAGTTTCTGTGGGCAACCAGTTCCCAGCGCCTCATCACCATCACAGTAAAGAATTTCTTCCTAGTATCTAATTTAAACCTACTTTCTTTCAGTTTTCTGAAAGTTTTCTTTCAGAAGCCATTCCCCCTGTCCTGTCACTATATGTTCATATAACTAGTCTCTCTTCATCTTTCATGTGTACTCTCCTCTAGTAATGGAAGGCCGCAATTAGGTCACTCCAAAGCCTTCTCTTTTCCAGGCTGAACAAACCCAATTGTCTTAGCTTGTCCTCATAGGAGAGTTCTCCAGCACTCTAAACAACTTGGTGGCCTCCTCTGGACTTGTTCCAACAGGTCCACGTCCTTTCTGTGCTGGGGATCCACAGCTGGATGCAGCACTGCAGGTAGGGTTTCACAGGAGCAGAGGGGCAAATCCCCTCCCTTGACCTACTGACCACGCTGCTTTGGATGCAGCCCAGGATACACTTGGCTTTCTGGGCTGGGAGTGCATGTTGCTGGATTATGTACAGCCTCTCATCCACCAGCATCCCCAAAATTATATTTAAGTGTTTCAAGGCCTATCGCTTGACAGTTCACAAACTGCATGCTCTTTAAAGGTTCTCAAGACAAAATTACCCAGTTCTGCATTTCTTTATATGTACAAAATGTCTCCATGTTTCTTGTGCTAATCACAACATGCTAAGCCTGAGTTAAAGGTGGATGAAAAGTGCAACTTTAATTTGCATCATGTTGATTTTAAGTTTGTTTCTTTCATCTCTTAACTTTTTACAAACATTTTACTCACTGAATTTTAAGTGTGCATGTTACTCAATTAATCTACAAGTATATGCACGTTTACCTAATAAGGAAACAGAAGCAATACTATGTGATTTATCCTCCTGATCACAGACAACTATTAAGCCCCAAAAGCTGCTGCTCAAATGATAACTCTAGAAAACCCATCTATGTATTTTCCTTTTATATTAGTTTTTCTATCAGCTTTTTGTTTTCACTGCATCAGATTAACACCTGCAATACCTCATCCAACTCAAACATTCTCTACTGTTGGATCTTTGTCTACTGCACTTCAGTGGCAACAAATGCTCTAAGGCCATCTATCCACTTTTCTTCACACTTTCTCACGAATCTTTGCAGAGCACGTTGAGTGTCTTTTTGGAGCTGTTCCAAAACCTGAGCGAGCACCTTCAATTGAGTTCAAGCTCAGCTTTAGTGTCGTGGACTTTAAAGCTCTACGTGCTTTCAAACTACTGCAAGCAGCAGGCACAGGTACAACAAATTGGGCAATCAGTACAGCAGTAAAATGTACTTTTGCAAGTCCTCAGAAACTTCTAAAGTCTTTTTGGTGTGCTCCCCAGTGGCACAAAATAATGTTTCCTCCTATGTTTCTAAGGAGGAATATGAGCATGAAGCTGTGATGAATGGCATGTGGATAGAAGTCAACTGGTAAAAGTCTTGTAGGTAATGTGGAAAGGTGCATTTGTATAAACACATACATACAGAAAACTTGTTGCAAGAGCTTGTTCAAAACCAAGCAGTTCTGAGGAATTTGATGCCTTCATAATCACCAATTAATGAAACATTCAGATATTCTCAGTTTCAGCTCTTAGCTGTCTCCCATACACCAGCTCTTGGTGTCTCTTGCTTTAGCCAAATAGTGTCTTACAGAACAAGACCCTATTAAAACAGAGGCTTTTACAGAACTGTTTCTTTGATATTTAGACAAACTCAGGGACCAGTTTCTTTCTGGGCTGGATCCTGGCATGAGAAATGCACAGTACAACGTAATTTTGAAGAGATGGAATTCAGTAAAACAATTTATTTCAGAACAAGGCCATACTTCACTCCTTCTTGAAGGCTATTCTTATGCTATATTTCAGTTGTCAACTATTTTGTCTGCTCAAATAAAAAATAAGACAGTATTTGGTCAATAACAGGAAATGTGCTGTTTTTAAAAAATCACAGGCCATTTTATCAAAACTGTAGAAATGGCAAGCAGACCCAAGTAATATCCTATCTCTGGATAGATGGCGGAAAGTTCTACCCTGAAAGGTGGGCATTGCCAAGAATGGTGGTCAAGTGAGAATGGGAGGATCAGGATGGGAAATTATAGAATGATAGAATAGAATAATAGAATCATTATGGTTGGAAAAGACTTCCAAATTCACAGAGCCCACTCTTTGACTGAACAAAATGCCACACAGTAATCTCTGTAGTCATGCAAGCCTGTCACTAGCTTTGATGACAGGCAGCTGAAGAATGTGAGAAAAAACTGCAGATACCCTGTCACTGGGCAGTTCACCTGTTGCATGTCTTGCTCTCGCCATGTACCACAACTATCTCGGTGAATGTGGGGTACTTGTATTTAGAAGCTATTATCCAGGTCCACCTGTGCACACATGACATACATCAGTGAATCCCCATCCTTTTTAAGCCTTCTTACTGCCCACATTTGCTTCCAAAAAGCTGTATGAGGGGAAGTTGTTGAAAGGCATCAGTAAGACTCAGCATTGTCTCTTCCTCTTCAGTCCATGTGTTCAGGGTTTCTTAAGATGACAGTGTTGGCTGCTGATTCTCTGTCAAATAAGCATGCTCTCAAAAAGCCTCTGTGAGTACTAGGCACTACAATAACACATTTAATTGAAATTTGAAGTATATTTCATTGAGGTATTATTTTCAGAAGTCAAAATACAATGAAACCCCTGCCATGGGCATTGTTGGATAAGAAAACCTCAATCAATACAATTCTCAATATTCTTTAGGATCTCCAACCTCGAAGAGCCAGAACTTCAAGGCCTTGGATCTTGCTAAGGCTCACAAAATAAATGAACAGATTTTCTCAAAGGAAGCAAATGTGCAGAAGGGTGGAAAGTTGGATGGGAGCAGCAGGATAATGAGAATCCTTGACTATCCTTTTTGAAAAATTTCATTTAAATCTCTCCAAATCCCCTTTTGCTCTAGGAGAATGGTTAAAGGTTCCTGAAAAAGAAAAGAAGGAAGAGGGAAATATTTTTCCTGGTTAGGAATATGTAGTTTACTATAACATATCTAGACTTTACATACTGTTTAAATACCATAGGAACATACCATGTTAGATGTAGATTCTATCATAGAGCACTGGAATATTGCTAATTTAAGATATTTTGCTGTGAGATGATATATTGTGCTAGATATCTGTCAGTCATTACAGATATAATTAAGTGATAGCCTGTGTTAAAAAATATGTTATGGTGGGCTTAGCAACACCCAGAAGTATAATGGGAAAGTTTTAACCGGCATTGTGAAGAGGGTAGAGGCATCTAGTAGAGTTTCAAAACTAGTTTCTTGAAACTGACAGATTTATTTGACACTTTATTTAGCTATTGTAATTATTAAGATAAAGACTGTACCTTCCTTAAGTTCCAAATAGCTCTTGGGCTGGAGGGAAAGATGTTACTGTGGGGTCTCTCCATTTTTCTGCTATTATATTAGACTTGCATTTAACATACAAATTGTTAGCTCAGACACTTTTTAAAAGACGTGCAACAGGTAATATAGGTTTGCTTGCTCTTTATTGAAAGCACAAAAATGGGTAAAACATTTAGAGCTCTAAAAATGTAAAAGCTGGAGCAAAAATAAATCCATTCATGTCATATAGCATAAAAAATACCTCAAACCTGAAGTGTAAGTTTAAATATTTGTCAGGATGCCAAGTACGGTAGAAGGACACATAGAGTGAGCTATGCATAATAGTTCAACAGATGCACACGCACCTGAGGGAAAAGTGGAGTCACACGCACACCTCACCCCTACCTCTCAAGCTTGAACTCTCTAGTCAAGGAAAGAATAGCAATCAAAATCCTTTTTGTTGCTTTTTAATAGCAGCAGAATAATGGGAAAGGATGAAATCTCAAGAGACTCCTACTGGAACATATGTAAGCTATCTGGATAAAGCCCAGATGATTGTTCATCATCAGTGGGATCCATCACCTCAGAGCAATGAAATAAGCAGCAACCTGGAGCTGCACATTCACCATCACCTAACAACCTCTCCCCCACTTCAGACAATCTGCAATGCTGACCACTGGAGACAGCTGCAAGCCTGTCATGGAGGTAAAAGGGAAGGAGACATTAGTCTTCCTCTCCTCTGCCCTCTCAAACAACTCACGAGTTATCTGGCTTGAAGTCACTTTTACAGTGTTAGTTGTATATCTCCCAGCGTGAAGGCAGGCATCAGATACCCACATTCTCCCTCACACCAATATGACTTGCTACATCTTTTTCATTAAGAACAGAAATGATGATGTATCCTCAGACATCAGAAGCCGGGCTGGCACACTTCTTTCCTTCACCTTGCTCAGAACAATTTCCCACCTGGTACATGGCCCATCCTTCCTGAAATACTGGGTGTCATGAGATAATCTCACACAGCTCCCATTCTTCTTGAAGTTCAAACAAAGAGCCAGTGTTCAGTGAAGCATGTTGTTTTATAGTCCATGGTAAGCCTGCAAGTTGGTTTTCAGCCACTCCACCCAAATGAAGGACAGGGTTTTCCAGGTGTAGAGTTTTTTTTGTGTTGGGTGTGTGTGAACTACACAATATTTTGTATAACACGTTGTGGTTCACTTTTTTTTTTTTGCTGTGAAAATCTGAGGGCTTGGGAGGCTTAAAGGCAAACCTATCAATTGCCAGAGAATGGCTGGAAAGGATTTTGAATCACAGCAAACCTGTGATGAACCTGGATTGAATTTCGAATTTGCAATAAAACCTGTGAGTTTCCAGTGGTTTCAGGTTCAGTTGTAATCATTATACAACATCTCTAATTACAAGTTGCCACAAGAGAAAGAAAATTTAATAAAAAATAACTTAAAGTAATTGGGGGAAATTATGTTTATTTAAACATAAATTCCAGCACTGGTGACTTTATCTGTTATTTCAGATGCTTTTTGGAGTACTAAGCTCTGAAGCGTAAGGACCTGCAGTGCTTTTAGAAACAGAGAACGAGGCCTTTATTATACGGCATACCTGAGGTCTGGATCAGGAGAGAGTATCCTTTGTCACAACCCCGGGTGTCAGAGTGGCACAGCTGCACACAGATCTGTCTGAAAGGTCAGATAGTGATCACACGTGGGAATGATAGGATAATGGCAATACTGTTTATTACCATTCCAATTGCGAACAATGAGCTTTTAGTGGCATTAGGAGCCAGACAAGTGTTGCCAAAGAAAGAAAAACGCGAACCCTGACTCGAGGGTACAGCCAGGCTGTTTGATGCGCGCTGATAATACTACGCACGCCACCCGATCTATACCGCGTTTCCAACAGCGGGATGAGCCAACAGATCCCACCCGAGGCGTGGGGACTTTCCCCCGCAACCAGCGCCAGAGCCCCGCCGCCCCCGGCCCCGACCTCCCGCCCCTCCAGCTCAGCCAGCGCCCTCTCCCTTCCGCCCCT
>VZTE01000892.1:2613748-2779131 GCA_013397775.1 Eulacestoma nigropectus | reverse complement strand
CCCCCCCTTTGAATAGTACTTGCAATTGCATCGGGTGCATCAGTTGGACAGGCATTTGAGATCTTTATCATAGGATACTGATTGGAAAACTGCCATCAATAAAAGTATCTCCACTCTTGAGACTTTAAAGGACTGATGTGCAGTCAAGGGGCTTTTCTTCTTTTCCTCCTGATCCTCCTATAAATTAGTTTTTAATTGAGACATTTGAAATGTTGTCGATTAAGAAATACGCTGAAGCAGTACTAGTCTGAACAGATTATATCCATCCTGGTGTGTATAATTTAGTGTCTCTGTATCAGAATTGTAAAATTACGTAAGCACCTACGAGCCCTTTACCAGGGGAAGGGAAATGTACCATATACACAGCTGGTATGTTGTAGGAACAGCTAAAATAAAATATTCTCAAGCGTAATATCTTTTAATTCAAAACAATGGTTAAATCAAGGCCAGTGATTTTTGCTTTACTCTTAACTCATCGGACTAATGTTAACACCAAAGGTAACACTTACGTAAAGATTCTTTTATGAGCTTGTTCACTGGTGTGAGGAGAGTAGGAAGTTCTGATAACTTATATGGTCTGTGGTATTTTATGCTGAAAATGTGGCATGCAGCCCATTTTGGAATTGCAAGTACAAGCAGTCAGGTTGGTACTGTGGGGTATGTGTTAGGTAAGTGGAAAAGAATGTTCACTATCCTTCTGACCAAAGTAGGTGAAGCTTGTCAAGAAGTTGAACAATTGTATCTAGGAAACACAGGATTATTTTTTTTTGTTGTTGTGTATAGCATGTCAGTAGCTAGAGATTTTAGTTTCTATTGCCAAGTATCAAGAATACTGATGTATTGCACCAGTCAGAGGTTTGTTAATCAGAGATACTCAGACTTTTTTGAAGGTTTAGCAAAATAGAGTTGTTAGTAGCTGGTTCTATCATTGTACTTGGTTTAAGGTATGGTTCTTGGGCTCTTATTAAAGGCATTTGATATCCACAAGTAGAGCTATGCCCTACTGAATTTGATAACTGCCGCAAACTTTGTTTTGTTACTTATTCTAAGCCAGTCCCTGGAGTGTGCATGTGTGTTTGTGATTCTGTTGATGAGACTTCTTTATCCTGGTGTTAGTGGATGCACACACAAAGGTTTGGGTTCGTATGTCTGTTTCAGTGAGAGCCTTTCTGTAGCCTACAATTAGAAGTTTCTCTGTTTGGTTCACACTGGAGCATCTGTTTTATACCTAGTCATCTCCGTTGTTTAACATGGGTACTGCTTTACAATCATCTTTCTTTGACTACCTTCCACCATCCTCTCCGTAATATAACAGCCTGTACTTTTCCAATTTAAACTAAACCTAGCTAATTCTCAGCTCCCTTTTAATTAATATTCTTCTTGTCTGAATTGCAAGAATTGAAAACTGTTAATTTTCCTTTGTCATTAATGAAGGTATTAAGTCAGTCTGGACCTTTCACAAATCTCTTTCATTGTAATTTTATTTTTATTTCCTTTTTATGATGCTCTGTACTACTCCTGAGCATGAACGATAGCAAGATCCAGAATTCTTCATAAAAACTTTGACGTGTTTATTAAGGGTCTAATCAAATTACAGAGCATGAATTTTTTGAAAGCTGGCCTTCTTCGGGAACTGTGTGTGATAGTTTGCCGTCTGTTCTTCCTCCTAACATATTCCATGAAAGCAAATGAGAAGGAGCAGCAGCAACTTAGGAAAAAGAACAAGATACATTTTGTAATTTGTTGCTGTCTTAGAAATTGTGTATATCTTCTCCGCCCCCTCCGAGCATAATCGAGACATTGTATCTTTTGTTTTTCTCCCCAGATTTCAAATGAGAGAACCCCCAAGCAAACAAAACCCCAAGCAGCTTCTCTCTGCCCTTCTCCCCCGCCCCCTTCCCCCCAACACAGCCGTAATCCGCAATGTAATGTTTTCTGGTCTCTGTAGATTGTTTCTTTACACCGCTGCTTTCCATGACCCTTCAACTTGGGTGCGTGCCTGTCAGAATCTAGGCCAAAATGTTTTGGCAGTGTGTTCTCTGTTGAAGTCTAGCTATTCCTTATATAGCACCTCCTTTCATCTGCAACTCCTACAGTTTGATAAAGAACAAGTTCAGCTTGTTTTCACAACTCAATCACTTAAAACTTTTTTTTTTTAATATTATTTTTAGCAATTTGCATATTTTCAAATTTAAAGGAAAAAAAGGGAATATTTAAAAAAAAATTTTGGAAGAATGTTGCCAGCTTGTCAACTATCTGATAGAAATATGCATTGCACTGCCTCTGATGGTGTCCGTGCAAGTGTGGGGGGTTTTTAATTACTAAATAAAAGATATGAGGATAAAAATTCTAAATGCATCAGCTTACCTGAAGTTATTTAACCGTGCTATTTCAGACCATAGGGATAGTTAAGCATAAAAAGAACTCATTTGTTTTATGAGTTCAAGTAATTTATTAGAATAGTTATTCCTTAGACTTTTGCATGCAAAGTAGTTAGTGTCACAAATGAACACACAAGAGTAAATATTTCTAAGTTAATCTTTTTCCATTCCCCTGATAATAAAATAGTTATAGTCTGTCTTTGGGAGTGAATCTAACTCAGAAATCTGATATAATAAAGTAGAAGATATTATTTATTCAATAACATTTTTTTCCATTAAGTATACTCGCAGAGAAATATATGAAAATTGTAACCAGCATATCTCTTGTTTGTAATCATGTAGTAGAAGAAACTGAGAGCTCTTTGAAAATGTTTAAAAATACTTTAAGTAATTAAACTCAAATTAGCTCTTTGCTGCCAGAACAGCAAAAGGTACCTCAGTCATATTTTACCTTGAATGTGCTCCAATTTGCATATATACAAGATATACAAGAGACACTGGTGCAGGTAGGCATGTACCTGTAAGAGACTTATCAGTAGCTTTTTTATTTCCTATCAAGCTGTTAAAATGTATTGACAAATTATATGGAAAATGAGTGAAATTAGAAGTGAAATTATTTTCTTGCTTTCATCACCTCCTTCTCAAATGTTTTCTTCTCTTTTATATATTCAGCTCCTTCCATGGCACTGTTGGTTCACAGATCACTTGTCTATCTCTATTTTCAAGTGCCATATTACACTTATACAATGGATATAAATTTTCTAATTGGAACTTAACTGATTCATGTGAAATTGAAAACACCCAGAACACAATGACCCCGGAAGTCCTGTTTAGTCCCTTTTTTCTGAGAAATCACAATACTGCTTGATTAGTGTGGTAGTGATGTACACAGTGCACCTTAAAACAAGGTCTTGCTCTTATTTAAGATTTTCTTATGATAATTAATAAAAATTAAAAAATCCCAAGGAAGGAGGATCTGCACACAATGAGGTGAGAAGTCCACCTAGTCCAGTATCTGGTCTCAGATGGTGGGCACTTGGGGAGAGGGATTTTTGTCAAGGTGAGTGACTTCCTCTGAGTACTGTCTGTCCACACTGACAAAGACTTGGTATTTTAGTGTTGGTATTTTATACTGTAAGTGGACTTGGTAACCACAATTGTGCCTAATGACATTTTCAGCCTGTATTGCTTTTAGCATTTGCCTTGCTTTGTGGTAAGGAATCTATAAGTTGTGTGGTAAAAGCTATGGTCCTTTGTTTTTTGAAATAGCTAGTTGTATTTCATATATCCTAGCTTTTGTATTAAAAGATGAATAATAATTTCTCCCATTTTACCTTTTTCATGCTACACAGGGGTGTTCCACTCTATTTCAACTATTCCTTTTCTAGTCAGAAAAGTCCAGTTGTAGCCATCTTCTGTGAAGCTACCATTCCATATCTTCTTTTTATCCTTTATCAGCCTTCTCTTTCTGTTCCAGTTCTACATTGCTCAGAGCATCCATGAGACAGCTGCCTGATGGATTTATATAGCGCTTAATAATGATTTCTGTTCTGTTCCCTATCTATAGTGTGATCATTCCTGTCATTTGCTTGGCTTTTTTGACCATTTGTCTCACTCCTGGTTGTGAGCTGACACTTTTATGGAACTATTTCATTACTGAAGAGATGAGATATTGCATTAAATGATGATCTGGGGGATGGCTGTGCCAGTGGACAGCAGGACTCTTGGGAAGGAGAGAGTCTTTAACCAGCTCTTTTGGAAGAAGGAGAGATTTTAAGCAAGGCTCTTAAAGGACCTATGACCTCATGTTGGGTGTTTGGGAGAGTTTAATGCTTACCACTATGGTTTGTCTCTTTCTCTTTCTTGAGATGCTCTTGTTAATACAAGTGAGTTAAAAAGAGTTTAGCCTCTTAGATGTAAAGATTGACAGTATCTGGATTAACATGCAGAGAGATCTGCAGTACTGCTGTAGCGTTCTTTCTTGCTCTTGAGTCCTTATGATGTCTTTGTATGATCTCTGTTGGGTAGACCTCTAGGTCATCTCACCTCTCAGGAGCTGGTATGTGGCTGAGTGTCAGCATCTGTTTTGGTGAAATCTCTACTCTTCCTTTTGCAACACAGATCCTGTTGAATGTGTAATAGGAAACTTCCAAAAAATTACTTCAGTTCTGTTAGCTGAGTCAATTAGGACTGATAGTCAGTTCAGGCGCTGATGGAATCCCATCTGTCATGGGTTATCATGGTCATGAAAAGATGCCTTTGTAGTGCTGCTCTCAGAACTGTGTGCGCTCAGATTTGGAGCTTCATTTGCAATCTGCCTATGCTGTTAAGCTAATTACTGCTGCCACGGAGGGGGGCATTTCTGTCACTTGAGTGGCTCTCGTCTCTTTGCCTGTGCTAGGTCTGACCACCAAGTGGCCTGTGAGTGAGTTGGTTTAGCTTTATGCAAATCTCCTTGAAGGGAGGATGAGGCTTGGGATTAGTTACCTGTTGGTTCACTGGCAGATGTGTGGCCACCTAAATCTGATGTATGGGAGGATAAGGGCTGATGGTGGGAAGGCTCGATTTGACAGCTGTTATCGCAGTGCAGCTTGTGTGAGGTGAACTTGGCACTGAGTCGCACTGGATCTACACTCTGCTCACCATGCCAGCCCTTCATCCACCCAAGGAAGTACAAACAGGAGGCAGGAGAGCACGGACTGAGGTGGGAAGAGAGGCCTGGTGCTCCCTCTGGAGCTGGAAGGGCTAGACTGGGTGAAGGTGTTTGAGGTGCATTCTGGCTGACTGCACACCAACAGATGACAGTGTTATGCTAGTGTTTTTGACATGCAGCTTTGAGTAAACTGGGCTTAAATGTGTTCTTTTTTTATAATAGCTAAGGTGTTTATTATATAATTGTATAAACAAGGAGTGGCCAATTCATGGCACTTAGTAGAGAGCAATTGTGATGTCAAGCAATAGAGGACTTGGTGGAGGTGACACTTAGATACAAGGCTAGAATTAGAGGATGTTGTGACACCCAGTTTGGGGCACAGCAGGAACTGGTTTAAAGCTGGTTTCTGTGGTTTCACATCTTTCCACACATGATCTATCCTTGCCCATCCTCTGGGGTTTTTAAATAGGATTGCTCATGAGACATGCATGTGAGTAGAAGAGGAAAAATGGCCATGGTTTCTAAAGGCCAGAGTGAGCCAGTTGGGCAGTGGTAAATGGTACTGGTGACAATTCTGTATCATCTGGCTGAGCATGAAGTCCTTTTGCACCTAATTTTGTAGGTCAGAAAGGTCGTTACCTCGTGCTGCTTCCTGGTAAGCCTTGACTACAGGTGGCTTTAAATTAATTGTTTAAAATTGTGCGAACTACCCAGCTGAAGTCACCTATAATGCATACCTACTATGTAGTTTCAAGCCACTTAGTCTGCTCTTACTAGGAAGCCATGTAGTTGAAAGTTGTGTTCGCATTTTCAGTAAAAGATTTGAGGGATTTAATTTCTTGAGGATTGGTGCTGTGAAAAAGTTCAATTCTTTGCCTAGTACTAAGGTAACATGAGGTTATTTTTGTTAGCTAGTATATGAAAGATTGGACCTTTCGGTTTGTCAGAAAGTCATTTACTTCTGTTGCCACTTACTAAAAACGTGATTATATTTTTTAATTGAGTAGCAAAAGAAACCATTTCTCAACTACTGTGTCATGGAATTAATTCTACTGACTTACGAGACACTGTTGAATACTTTAAATCCAAGTTCTGTTGCAATTAAATTATGGTATGTTCATCCTAATTATTGCACACTGGTTACTCAATTTATTTTGAGGTGGAGTTGTATGCTTTCTTTTGTGTGTAAACACTTGTTCTGTAATAGTAAAAGTGACTGATGAATATTAACCAGAAGAGAAAAATATTATGAAGAAGAATTGTGGCTGCAGTTCAAATTAATTCAAAACTGCTCAAAGTTAAATTTTTGACTGGATAACTGACTTCTTGAACTATGTTTTGTATTACTACTTCTGAATAGAGATTGTGTTTCTTTGTGAGTCCTATGGTGTGGTTTATTATATTTGCTGTTTTTAAACGATTTATGGTTTTAAGTAAAAAAGAAAAAAGTCTATTGAAGCTCTGAAATTTTAGGCTGTTTTTGTCTTCTTCACTACAGTGAAAAATAAAAATTACAAGACCTGGCAGAGAGTTGTCCTGTTGCTATTAATTAGAAAAATGCTTTGATTTTATATTTTGACATCTTGTTATATCTGTGTCATGTCTCTGTGATATTAGGCTAGAGTAAGATCAAAATTGTCTTGGTTCTCCTAGTGTCATCCTATTTGCCTGTTCTTTGTAAATGTGAAAGCACTTATCAGCCATGAGAGCGCTGAAGAAATGTGACTGAGTTCATGACTAGATAAGTTGTCAGTGCTGCCTGCCATCACTCTGTTTAAAATACTTAAAGGGACAATTTCTTGTAAAAATAAAGGCAGTTTTATATTTTGTTCAACTTCCGATTCCTTCGAAGAAATGCATTTTTACAATTGTAGAATGTACCTTTCTCAGGTATCTCTCCAATTAGTATGCTTGCACCTGAGTGTTGTACGCATTTTAAGTAGATAATTGTGGTGGTTTTGCATATCAAAACATTATTGTGTTAACTTCAGTGCTGTTTGTCATAAGTTTTACAGAGGAGATAATGGTGTTGGTTTAAAAATGTTAAATAAACAAATAAACAAAAAACAAAATTCCAGTCTCGGAATTAGTGAATAGTTGGTCCCATAATCCCTTCCCCCATACCTGAAGAAAGAAGTGGATTTTTTTCACACTCCTTGTCCCTGTGATGGTGCATCCGCTTTCCACCTTCCCCACCCCGGCCCCAGGCCGGTGTATCTTTAAGCGACCTTAAACATTCATTTGTGACAGCCCCCCCCGCCCCTTTTTTTAACCTCCTTGGCTCTCCTTGCTTTTTGTTGGAAGAGTTTAATGTTGGAGTTTTGTGCCATAAGTGAAGGGAGGTAAGGTAGATGAGATTCCTTACTCAGAATGGTTAGGTATAAATAGTTGAGTATAAATATAATTTGACTTTTCATGAAATTTTTGTGTGCTCTTTTGCTTAACTGGTTAGCTGTATCTGTCTTTGTTACTGTGACAGCATGGTTTGGTGCATTCCATGTTCACTTCTCAGGCTAGAAGATTTCCAGTTAAAGAGGCTTTCCAGTCTTGCACAGCAGAAGTATAATAAAATGATTTTTTCAGTCTATTCCTTAGTCAATTCAGAAAGCCAAACAAATATTCTTCGTGCAGTTAGTTTTTACCAGTAATCAGTCCTGACTCAATTTGTGAATATACTAGAAATTGCAAACTCATTCCACAGGCTTGCCAGCTCTTCAGCATATGAATGCTTTGTGTGTGTGGTCTTGTTAAGTGCAAAAGGTCTATTTATATTAAGTTTCTTGCATTTGTAAATCTCTGTGGGATTGGCTTTCCTTTCTTGCTACCTTTTCTTTCAGATAGCATGACAAACTATTTGCAACCCCCACACAAAGAAAACCCTTCCGTCTCCTTGCTCTACTTACTTGTAAGAATGTAAGTAGATATGTAAGTGTGAATTAAGGAAAGGCAATTTCCAGGTAAGAGCAAAAACCTTAGCGTGTAATGATTTGGATTTCTGAATCAGTTGAAACGAAGCTTGGTAATGAAAGGGATTATAATTTTCCTGGTAGACACAGGCTAAATAGATGGGTGTAATGTCACAGCATGTAAAGTTTTAAAGGTGGGGTTTTTTTTCTGACTGAGGTGGCTGAAACCTGGAAGTGAGAAGTTGTTAATCAAATTGGCTTTTGTTTTAACTTCTAATATTTTTTAAACCACTTCTGTTAATAGTTACTGACTTTAGATGTTATTAGCCACTGTGGTTGACTTTTTCCTTTGATAAAGTTAGTTTAATGGTTTGATGCTTTGATTCGTCTTACATAAGCAGGAAGGTGTTGCATTCCTAGGTGGTGTGTTATTCCCAGTACTTTTTTTCCTCCCCCCCCTTTTTTTTTCCCTTCTTTTTCCTTTCATTTGAAATACCTGTATGCTGATTTGGTTAAGTACTGTAGGGTAGGTTAACAGCTCCTTCTGAGTCATGTTGAAGGCATGAAGTGCTTCCAGGTCTGTAGTTCTTTCCAGGGATGAGCGAGTTCCTGGCTGTTTTGTGTATCCTGTTGTCTGCACAGCAGCAGTTAACTACCAGACTCAGTTTATAGGTTGTTTTAAAGGCATTGAAATGGATATACTAAACAGCTTTTTTGGGGGGTGGTGATTGTTCACTCTGGCTCACTTATCTGCATTTTTGAGCTTATACTCCAAATGCTCAATTCTTTTGGTGATTTGTTGGTGTTTCTGTCACACGTTGAACAAGGAGTTGCGTTAAATGACCAGCATTTTCAAAGGGCAAGATTATGCTCTATGTTTAGAGAGACTGCACAGATGTTCTTTATGAGCATTTGAAAGAGGAGAGTCTGTACATTGCTTTAAGGTTGACAGAAACCATGTATTTTAAAATCCTTGGTTTGAGCTTTATGGGCTATGTGACGAGGCTATGAACCTGAAAGAGTAGCATTTGTGATTAATAATGACATTTGCAGACCCTAGGAATACTGGAATATCTGTTGGATTGCTTTGCTTGCATAGTGATAGTATCCAGATGCTAAGCATAAACATGTCTTTCTGTTTGCTTAAGCATGGAAATGGAAATGAAAACAAGTACTAGATAATTTGAGTTTCTGGGAAATAATTCTGGCCATCCATCTCTTTAAACAGCTGTTCTTGTCACCTGAAAGCAACTTTAAGTAATTTATGGACCAGTCTTATTCTATGATGAAGAAGCTGAAAGAATTAGAAAAATTATCTTTTAGCGGAAGTGAATATGTGATTAAAAAAAAACCAAAAAAACCCTGCTGCACTTGGACGTGAAGCATTTGCATTGTGAACCTAAACCTAAAAAAACCCCAGCATTAGCAAGTGAAGCAAAAGCCAAAGAAAACACTCAAATTTACCAAGTTTCTATATTAGGCAGACCTCAGAGGACACAGGAAGAAGTGAATGAAGTTGGTAAATGTTTATTTATTTCCCTAATAAAATAATTTTATTCACTTTTGAAGTGCACAGCAGTACTGATGTTGATTATCTAATAGACAGTTTAAGTTCTTACCAAGTACTGTTTCCTGGGCACTGCTTGTGTAATGCTTGCAACAAAGCTGTAGTGGAAATTAGTTTTGGAGAACTTCTTGCCTTGAATAATACTTTGAAAACAGGAAATCAACATAATCTTACTTTGATTTATGAAGTATAGGACAGGCATAAGTGCACTACTCCTTTGTCCTTAAAGGAAAAGCAACTGCTCTCATATTTATTGGAGGACAAAATTAAGTATTGGGATAACAATTTTGTAATAAACCATAAAGATCCCAAGTCCTCTTCCATGTTCTTCCACATCAGTTATTGTCTTGTGGTTGAGGATCAAGTGCTGTGATGGTTGGCAGCGTTTTAGCTGTGCAAACAAAATAGAAGATCTGAAGAAGAGTAGTGTAAAATTAAGAAGGGGTAGAAGGGATCTGTAAATGCATTGCAGAAATCTTGAAGAGGATGAATTTCTTCAATACTGTGCCATGAATGAGAAGGATGCCTTTTTTTCTCTGTAAGACAAAATGTGGACTGAGGATGAAAGGAAGTTAAGGCCATCCTTGTTGCTGCTCTTCAGCTTTTGGTACTTTAGGAATAACTCATGTTTTATCATCATCTTGTTACACTGGCAGGTTTGTAGGCAGTAATACGTAAAATTCTGAACAACTGTTCATGCTGTATGTTGAGTGTATTGCCAGGTGAAAGAGGTCAGAAAAACAAACCAGCCTACCTGCCTGTGGGATGAATACCTTCATAGTTAAGACTGAGTTATGGGTAAGCAGGGGGTTTTGATTACTTTCTTGATAATTCTCCAGGTTTTTTTCCATGTGCCTGCTCAGCTTTTGTTTTATTGGTGTGGGGTTTTGTAAACTCCCAGATTAGGGCACCTATATCTTCCAGTTTACTATATTAAAAAAGGCCCTGTCAAGGAAGAATCTGGGTAAAACTGGTTTCTATTTATTTCCTAATCCTTTTTTGAGACATTCTGCATTCAAGATGACTGCGTATTGTTTATCATAGTATTCTTCCTGTCCTTCTTTTACATCCTCTCTTATCTGTTTATTTACTGTATCTCAACTATAGTAATTATCTGATTAAATTTGCATTTCTTTGGGTAAGAATTAAGAAAGAGCAGGCAGTATGCGGCCTCCCTATTTAAGGAAAATGGGTCCTTCTTATAGAAAAGATTACTTTGGCTATGTTTAGGTCCAGAGAAGTTGCTATCTCCTTATACTTTTGCAGTTCAGACCACAACTTAGAAAAAGAGTGGGATTGAACCTTAGGATTTCTGTAATCTGTCAGGGGAAAAAGTAGAGAAAAGTGTAACAACATTAAGAACATTAGAGTTGCACATATTAAAAACTTCTGTCTAAATAAGTTGTAATTAAGAGGATTTGCCTTTAGCAGTATAAAAGATAAACTACCAATGATTGTATCTTCTATGTAAATGTTCAGTAATTTATGTATAGCTCATAAATGGACCCAGTGGCTCTTTGATGAATGTGTTTATACATGGTAAAAATATATAAATACTTCTAGGTCCCTGGAGTATTTTTGGTTTCTTTCATATATGATTGATCAGTTTACCTAAGACACAGAGTAGTTTGTTCTCAGACACGGATTCTAGCGTGATGGAATATAATAGCAGGAGATAAAATGCACGGGCAAAGAAGATATTCTTAATGGGGCACTGTAATCAGTGTTTGAAAACTGGCTAATGGATTGCAGAAGATAGCAGCCTAACAGACAGACAGCAAAAAAGACCATGTATGAAAATGCAAATGCATGGTAAAATCAAATGAAGTCAAAGCTTGGCTAAATGTTCTGAAGTGTATTTGTTTGCTTTCCAAAAACCTTGGAATGAAAGGCTTGGATAACTAGGAAGTCATCCTTTTTTAATTTAAACTTTTAACTTGAATGTCTGCGAATAGAAACATTAAAAAAATAATTTCCAAAGGTAAAATAAGGTTATGTTCGGGTAGAATTGTCTGCACACTTAGCTGCACTGTATTTTGCTCTTGGAATCTTATGAACTGCTACAGAAATAAGTTAGAAGGATCTTGCCAGTTTTATCTGTGACACTAGTACCTGTCAGGGCAATTCTGTTTTTGTGTCTTAGAAGGACTATGACTGTATCTGCATTGGCAAGCAATTTAGTGTAATAGATGCTGGTTGCTGAATTGAAGCATTACAGAAAGTGAGACACTTGGAACCATTGCATGTGGTGTAGCCTGGCATGGTTACCTCAGATTTCGTGGTCTTTTCCTGTAGGCTCAGTTTTTTTTCTGGTATCTTGGGTTCCTATAGTCTACTAACTTTGAATTGAGCTTCCCTGAGAAGTGTTGGAGCATTTCAGATGTGGATCTTCTGGTGTGCTCATCTCTGACTGTGCTGGTGAAGTTCACATGTACAAGAACTGTGCTGAGAAACAAACTAATGGTAAATGAAGGCAATCAAGGCATTTATTTTCTTTCTCTTTTGAACCAAATTCCCAAAACAGGTACAGCTTATGTAAAAAAAAAAAACAAACCAAAAACAAAACAACAACAAGAAAGCAACCCCCAAAACAATAGGACACTAGACAGGCTCCCTGCTAGAGAGTGTATAAAAATCAGTGGGACAAAAAATTAAAGAGGAACATGCTCTGAAAAAGTAGCAATATTTTTGAAATCATGTCTCTTGCCCTTTTCACAAACATACATCTCTGTTTTGTTTTTAAGTGTTTGGCTAGTAGTTTTTTCAAGTGGTGAGCAAATAAGAGATTAAGATGATGATGATGTGTTAATTTAGTGATGAGTGTTTTCAAGGCTGAAAAGCTAACCTGGCAGGGAAAACTGAAAGCTTGTTTAGATAGCGAAATTAAATACTGTATTCATACAGTGCTCTGTATTTTGGTGCGAAGAGTAAAGATTGGTCTCAAAATGTTTGAGGCAGTTATTATGCAGGCTGAAGATCTCTGGTTCTGTTTTCCTCTCTGAGATTCTGTTGCCCCTTGTGATACTAATATTTGAGAGACCTGAAATACTTTAGCCTCATTATGTTCCTGTGATTTCTGTTGTAATACACCCCTCATTCAGCACAGAGGCTTGACTGTCAATCGGAGAGTGTACAGTGCAGCATTATGCTTTAATTTCTTATGTTCTAACTTACATCCTAGTTTGTTACCTAGGTGTGGGGTTATCCCATCCTGCAACAGGTAAGTGAAATTTTATACGAAGCAAGACTGCACAAAATTACACCCCGCTGAGAGAACAGGTCCTTAATAAGGCAAGCATGTCAGTGTGCTTGCAAGTAGCATTGATAGTAATAACACTTATTGGTAATGACACCAATAACATCTCAACCTGGCAATAACATCAGTAACACCTATGATGATTTTGGGGGAAGTGGTTGGTAAAAGGGACCAAACTGATAGTTTTCCTGTGAAAATCTCTGAAAAGAGGTAGGGGACGGAGAGAGAAGAGTTGTTGATAAAAATGAAGTAGAATATATTAAACTTGAAAATGGAATATAAATCATAGGTAATTAAAATTAAAATAAGAATTGCCCAGAAGCAGGGGGGGAGCTGTGTGGTAAGACAAGCTGAGATGTCTGTCCCTATAGAGTTTAATATCTCACTATGTGTGAAGAGTGTGATCTGGAAATGAGATTAAAACAGGAATTGACCAGAACCAGGAGATGAACCATTGCACCTTCATGGAGATTAATATCACACAGACTAAGGAAAATGTGATTTGCAAAGAAGATAAACATGCATTCTCCATATCAAGGAGATAATCTTAGAGGACTTGGATAGGAAGTAGCCTTGACTTTCTATCAGAGACTAATGCTCTGTTGTCAAATAGATTCTTCCAAGGCCATTTGAACATTTTACTTCAGCAGACTTAGCAACAAAACTACTATTGAATGTTTTATTAATGTTGCAAAGCGTATCGTGGCAAGTTCACTCTTCTCATATTTAATCCTCTTCCTTACACGGTAACTAATAAGTAGATCAGATTTCTGATTAAGCAATGGAGGATCGATGTCATTATTGACATATGAGACAGTTTTTTTTCTACCTGTTAGTGCAATAGCTCCCAAAAGTGCAGAGTTTCAGAGATGTGATTGCCCTTTAGAAGGAGAGAAGTGCAAACTTTTCATAGTTTATCTGTTAGAAAACAGTGGAGTATGGTTTTTTTTTTTTTTTAACAGTTCAGTTAAATATTGTATTTAACACTTTAGTTGCCCCTCTTTTTCTTGAGTTCTCCAAGTGAATGTTTTCACAGAAGAAGTCAGGGAAGTATAAGTATATAAAACTAGTCATCTCAAAATACGATTCCAGATGAGATATATTTGGTTGCACACTGAGTATATCTGATGATGAAGAAAAATTTTCAAATCTTCCCCTGCATTCCCAAGTTTAAGCATCAAATCTTTCAGGCGTATAGGTTTGCTTTGGCTAGAAGTCATGTGGATGTCAGCTCTGAAAGGTGTGTGTTTCACTAGGCACTCAAAAGAAAAGTGTAATTGTAATTCATGTTATGGTAACAATACCTACACTACCACTTATTGCTGTCTTTCCATTTTCAATGCCAGTTTTTTAATGGAGGGTAACCAGTGCTCCTGGTTCTGTTGGTGGCCATCTGTTGTTGAAATAGCATGATTTACAAAGTAAGTTGTGGTGCCTCTTCTGCTGTGGTAATCAGGACACATGGGATGTTATTGCAAGCCAGAATAGTTTGGGGTTGATGATTTAATTTTGAATAGACTTGTGAAGGGCATCTGGACCAAGAACATCAGCGCACGGGCCAATCCTGGCAACAGGAATACCTGTGGGTGCAGGCTGAATAGTGGCTGGGTGATGCCCTATGAGAAAGGGGTCTGAGGTTGATTGCTGGCTGGGTATGTGTGTGGGGTTTTTTTGTTTGTTTGCTTGCTTCTGTGGTGCTTTTAGTTAATTTTTTATTTTTGTCAGCAAAATGAATGGCATGATGGACTGCACTGAGATGATTGTAGCCAGCAGATTGTGGCAAGCTGCTGTCCCCCCACTACTCAGTGCTGGTGAGGTACATCTAGAGTATTTTGTTGGGAATTGCGGCTCTTGCCCTCTCCCAGGTCATGAAGGATGTGGGAAAGCTGAAGCCTCTTGGAAAGTTACTGAGGTTGGGGCCTGAATGGTGTGACCTAGATGGTGAGATCTCCAAGGGGCACCTGAAGGGAGCTGGGCTTATTTAATCTAAAGATGAAGAGTAAGGGGATAATCTTAACAGGAGGTTGCAAGAACTTGAAGGGTGGTTATGAAGATGACAGAGACGATCTCTTTGATAGCAGCAAATAATATAGCAAGGGGCAGTAGACACAAATTACAGCTTGGGAGGCTCAGCTTGAGTACTACAAGACATTGCTCATGTGTAGAAGGGTGGTGGAGCAGAACAGACTGCCCAGGGCAACCCCTGTCCACTGAGGCTTTCAGTCCTCAGCTTGACAAAGCTGTGGCTGATGTTACAGTCTTGGTGATAATTCTGCTTTGAAGGGGATATTTGGCCTAGATGGCCTCCAGAGGTGTCTTACAAGCAACACTTCTTTGATTCTAGTAGAACTGTAGCCTGCAATTTCATGAGGTGTGGGAACTGGTCGATGCAGGTTGAAAGTGCTCCAGCCTGGCAGAGTGGCTGGTTGGTCTCTGCTCCAGAGAGACATTTTCATAACCTTTGCTCCTTCTCTGAGGAGTCAGACTGGTTTTTTTTTTTTTTTTTGGTGAAATGATATATTCATATCTAACCCAAGATGGGTTTGCAGAAACACATGGACTTCTTTGCTTTTTTCCTTTTTTTTCCCCCTCCTTTAACTCTGCGAGTTGGGCAAGATTCATGCAAACTCATTTATAAACTTGATTCACCCTGCAAGTCAAGCATGAAGACAGCAAGGGTTTGGACTTCTTGCTTGTGTTGTTTGGAAAGCATAGCTCTCCTTGTAAGAGGATATGTGGAAGTTCTTCCATGTAAGGAACTTTTGTGTTCCACAAAAGAAGCATCTTACAATTGCATTCAATGCTTGCTGAGGTAAAACCCCTCATGCCTGCTTAACCCTTGGCTTTTTAAAGGAGGTGGTGAAATGAAAAACTCCCTCTCCAACACGGAGGACGCCTTATGTGAAGTTTTCTGCCTGTCACAGACATGTCTGTAGACACATTTCTCTCTGTTGTCAGACCTTTTCTCAAAGCATGTATGAAGGTGATGTGTCCATATGTGACAATAAGGTCACATTCAAATTAAAAATTAATTTAAAACAGTTTAGTTAAATAATGTTAAAATTCTGTGTGGGTTGCTTTCATTCAGTATTAAAATGTCATATTAAAATTCAGTTTAGTATAATTCACCTTCAGTTTAGTATAATTCACCTTAGGAATGGATTAGGGTAAATTGGATTAAAGTAGACTAATTCTGGAAAAAGAGGCTATACAAGTTTTTCAAAGTGGAGTAAAATGACTTTAGAGATAATTTAGACTAATTTTCTTTGTTCCAATGTGTCATCCTATGGTACATAAACACTCTTTTGTCAAGATTAAAATAAGGTAGGTATATGATTCAGCCCTTCCTTGCTCTGCTGAGGATAAACGTCAAATCTCTGTTTTTTAATGTTGAGTCCCTGTTTTATCTTTCTCTTTTGGGAAGTCTCTGAAGGCCCTGTTGAGTCTTCTTCCTCAGTGTATCAGGGAGGTACATTTTTCAGTTTCTCCAGTGAAGTTACTTGAGAAGAAGCATGAACTCAGATGATATATTGTGCTTATTCAAGTTGAGCTGTGTAGATTGCATAGCTTTTAGTACAAGGCTATTTTTAAAGTTATCAATAAGGAAATGTGTATGGAGGGGTGTCCCCAACAAAACAGCAGTCACTTAACTGAAGGTATGGCATTAAGGTCTGTCAGCAAGACTGATTTATCATTTGTGTAGTGCTTTCTTTAAAACTTGGTTTGCTTTAGCCTCAGAAATATTTCAGATAGCTAAGGTCCTCAAGGCATCTAGTGATCTGTTTTGGGGCAATTTAAGGAATTGTTATCCATGACTGTCTGCTCCAATAATCCTGGTCAGAGCTTGAAAGCAACGTGCAGATCATGGAGAGGGAAGTGTGTTTGTGCTTCTGCTTAGCAAAGGGGGACTTAACTCCTTCAGCTGCTTTAACCAATCCAGCGGGAGTTTGAACAGTGAGCACGCTCTGTTGGCAGATTCTGAAAGGGATTAGTCTAAGTCTCCTTGAAGCTGTGTGCTCTGAAGTTGTTACAGGCAACCTTCTCATGGTTAAAAATCAAGAAACAAGCTGCTGCTTACCAAGGAAAACGTGCCCCCTCTGCCAAACCCTCAAACTCAAACACCCCACAGAATAACACCTTTGTGCATGATGTGTTTGATGTGATGTGTATTAGTATTTGTGAAACAAGCTTTGTTCATATTATCAAAACTTTTTAAGCTAATACCTTCAGGCTATTTGGTATTTGGGAAAAGTAGTTACGTCTTCGTATTTTTTTTAACATATGATAAATTGAGTGATGACTTTGTTGTGAATTTAGAATTTGGAATGGAAGACTGCTTCCATTCCAGAAGTATAGACACTTTTGTTTTGCAGAAGATCAGTGCAAAATTTTGTAGTAATTTTCTGTAGGTTCAATGTAAAGTATTAACATCCAAGTAAGTAATTTTGGTTGGCTATTGTGTTTCTTGCTGCTTAACTACAAGATTAGAAGAGAGGATTGAGTTATCTTTCATTTAGCTAGCTCAGAATTCTTCAGCCATTTCTGTGCACAAAATGCCTTCTGTTTTGGGATGCATGCTACATGTAAAGATCACTCAATGTCAATTGGTTAAAATCACATTTACTATATTTGAAGGAACAGTCCCCCATTTGAAGGGCATTCAATTCGGGGTTACGTAACTTTTGAGACTTCTGTGATTGCAGGATTTTGCTTCCACTTCTATATCCCATGTGTGTATTCCTGTGTACTGTCCTGCTCTGTCACCTTCTATTCCTCTTTTGCATGCTGTATTTTCAGTCTGATGAAGAGTTTGTTGCACACGCTGGAAAACTGCACAAGACTAGCAACCTGTTGTCATGAAAATAGACACTGAGGGCAAATATGCAGATAATCACAAAATATTTGCTTTAAAATTCTGCTTTGAGAAAGATCAGGAGCATAACTTGCTTTAGATGGGGGGAAAAACCCTCTCTTCCACTGGTTGCTGGTAACACTTCCTATTGAAATGATAGTACTGTTGACTGAGATGTGTTTTCTTTTTTTCTTTTTTTTTGGTACAGTGTATCATTGCTGATGACTCCTTGCCATTCAAAAATTCAGGAATAATGATCATTCAAATGCTTTTTAAATAGGAAACCCCACAATATTAATGAAAATGAGGAAAGAATGAGAAGCCAACAAACAATTGAAACTCCAAAACCAGGAGACTGTGTTTAGTAGGATGGCTGTTTTCATTTTTTTATTATTATTCTGTATTTTTCCCCACTCTCCGTGATTTAAAAGAACGAAGAAGAAAATGTTAAAACACTACTTATTGGCCTAGACTTTTGAATCCCATTCTTAAATACTGGCAGCATTGCATCTTATTGAACATCCTTGAAACTTTTAATTTCCTGGAATTTCTGGGGAAATGCTTCAACTCTAAAGGGTTTTTCTTGATTATTCTTTTTAAACTGACTGTGCTTAGGAAAGTTAAGCAACCCCATTCAGAGAATACTTTAGGACCACCCAAAGCAATTAGCATAAACTTTGTGGTTTCCAGGTAAAACTTCTCATTCACAAGAAAAATCTATCCCGTTTTTGGCTTGTTATTTTGAATAAAAGAAAAACTTTTACGCTTTCAAGACTGCATTTGTAAAATAATTTCAACCCTAGTCTGTAGGCTTTCAAATTGCTAGCTGAAGACTGGTTTGTTTAGAATTATGTCAACACCAAATAAATTTAAATTCCACTTGGTTTCATGTATTGGAGGTTGTTCTTTGTATGATCTGGAGCTTTCCTTGGATTCTGTAGTGGTAATGTGTGCTGCTTGAATGAGTTAACACTGCTGGCAGTTCAAGTAGAAAGAAAAACCTGAGGAGAAATTATGTTCAAGTGGGTAGCCACTTGCAATATGATACCAGTCTTGAAATTCCTAGAGCTAGATTAGTATGATCTGCTTTATTCCTACAAATACGGACCTTGGGGCTTTCTTCATTGTCAAGTGAGTATGTTGAAGTCACAGTTCACTGTGTGTTATGGATATTACATACTTCTAGCTTGAACAAGGAGGGAAAGAAATGAGAAGTGTGAATGTTTTTGTTTTCAGGCTAGCTTCTAATGTAGAGAGAGAGGCAATTTTATAGAGCATTTGGCATTGTTAGAAGAAAAACTAAAAAAAAGAAAAAATCTGCTTATGTTCAGGAAGATTGGTATTTTATTTCCCCTTCTGTGTTTCTAAGAACATCTTAATTAAACAAGAGATCTTTCAAGCATTGCTGAAGCAATGCTGCAAAATTGTTATACCTATTTTCTCTGAAACTATAATGCTTGTAGCAAATTTGTGAATTAAAAATGACTCACTCTCCACTTTTCACATGGGACAAGGAACATTTAAAATGTTCTCAATAAGGTGCATGTATGCATCCCTATGTAATTTTAACTTTTCTGCATATTAGTTTATTATTATTGCCCCTACTCTGTTTTGTCTTCTAATTATTGAGCACTCATTTGAATTGCTTTCACTAACGCAAACAGAAGGGAAACCAAGAGAGAAACCATGAGTCAGCTGAAATAATTAGTTTTCATGCTGGCAAGTTGAAATTGATTTATTCAGGTGCTATGTTTCTGCATTTTTCTAGGATTATCAACTGCGAGTTTGATTCCATCATGGGTGTATAGATTTGTCTGGCCTAATGTGTAATTTGGAGCTGATTTTACAGTGCATTTTTGGGATTTGTTGGAGGAGGGTTGCTTCCAGCCTGCCTGAAGTTTTCCAGCATCTGGAGGCAAGTGCTTGAGTATCTTGGAGTTCCTCTGAAAGAGAAACTTTGGCTGTTAGGAGACTGCCCTGGCACCAGGATTTTGTGCTTTTGCATGTCTTTAGTATTTCTGTCACCTTTCTGCTCAGCCACCTCTGAGGGTGGTAACCAACTTCCTTGTGAAGACACTGGAAGGAAAGTGGGAAGAGACTGGCTGAAGCCTGACTTGTGAGCTGTAGAAGGCAGTATTACTCATGGTAGCTTTAGGCTGTCATGAGACTTAGGGCTGAACTTTACACACCGGTTTTAGTGCTCTGGAAAGTAGGTGGTTATGGTAATTGTGTCTTCAATCCTACTTCATTTCTACAAATGGAATGTGGAAGTAAGGAATTTTTTAACTTCTCCCCAAGCTTGAGTAGATTTTGACTGCTGTCTAAATAACTTTAAAATGTTATGCATCTGGGTTAACATGACAAGCAGCTTTTCTTTTCCTGGTTTACATATGATAAGGTTGGGAGTAGGTTTCTTGGCAGCTGACCTGAATTGGCGCTTCTCTTGGTGCCTCTCTCTTCCCCTTTCCTTGGCGTGAACCTGCCTGTTCCTGGTTTGCCAGTCTAGCCTGATAATCCAGCAGGAACCTATTCCTTGAGGTGCCACTTAGCTGGAAGGGAGGGCCAGGAGCGATGCTGTTGCCACAGGGAGGCAGCTGGGCCAGGGGCCATCCTGAGATTGCAGGGTTGATTCCTGATCTGAGAGAGCTCCAGATCCTTGGCTTTGTGGCTCAGGTGAGCATGAGTCCGGGCACAAAGGGTGGAGGCTGTAGTTGGTGTGCCACTAGGTAAGGGTGACGAATATTAAATCATGCCCCTAGGTGTTCCCTTCATCTGCTATCCTGTTTATTGGCAACCCTTTCAATTTTTTCCCCATCAGACACGTCTGGGTAGCTTTCTAGGGCTTCAGAGTTAAGGCTGTGTGTTTTGCTTTAGCTTGGGTTGACTGCCTGCTGTTGGTTAGAAAGGATGAAGTGCCCACTCCATTTCCCCGGGCTCCCTGCAGTTACAGCTGCAGCTAAATGGTTGGAAATTCTCCAGAATTCTCCATCCACTTCTGGGGGAAGGATGCAATTTATTTCATTCTGAAACACTGTTCAATGCTTGCTGCCACCAGTCCTAGATGAAAACCAGAAAATCGTACACTCTCATATTCAGCCATATGCTGGTTTAACCAACTCAAATGCCAGTATTCTCTGTAAGCATCCTCTGTGTAAACCTCCTCATGCCTCCTGTGTTGTCTCCTGTGGCCTCTTTGACACTTTATTAATATCTGTTTTCTACTGCTTGAAAAGGTTACAGTGTTACTTTAAAGGGTTTTGCATGTTTGTAGTTGTGACGTTATTTTTCTCCTGCTATTTCAAGTGGTAAAAGGTCAGAATTGGTAATCAAATCTACATTCCTTCCTGGACTGAACTTAGAATGTATGCTTCCCCTTTTACCAATTATTTTGTGTCAGTCTGTTTGTAACTTTCCTTGGATAACATGTGGAAACCTTTTATAAGCATGAGCGTGCTATAGTTAGTATGCCAGCATGCTGGAAACATTTTTCCGGTTGTATTTTTTTTTCCTAAGTAGTCCTCCTTTAGGGTTAGGCAAATAAGGACGCAGTCTGTTAATGATATTACTAATTTCATGTGGAAAGACTTGAAAAGGACATGCTAATGAAAGAGTTGAAGTGAAACTATTTAATTTTTTTATTCAAGATAACTTTGAGGTCCTTCTAGATGACATTAGTCCTGTCTGAAGGTTTCTGTAGTGATTCATAAATTTGAAACCAGAGAGTATTTTTGTTAAAGCAAATCTGTAGTTTGGCATCGTAGCTTGATAAATCCTTTTTCATAAAAGTCTGAAAGTGCTACCTCTTCTAGATGAATCATCCTAATTATATCTTTCAACTGTAATTGCACGTGTAGTATTATTAGGTGGCATTAAAGATGTAAATGGTAAACATTGCAGATTTATTCTTCAGATTGTGGTTTCAGGGCTCTGTTTTCTGCTTTCTTGGTCTTGACAATGTTGTGTGGAGGTAAAGTCTGCTGCTTCTAATCACACTTTTATTTTATGAGTTCCATGTACCGTTTGGTGCAAACCAGGTTGTAACTGTAACTCTTTGAACAGAGAAATATTTTTCTTGGACTGATCGAGGAGGGATAGTGTTATGCAACTAAAACCCCAGAGTTCAGCACAGTACAGAAATTGTGACTCTCTCTAGGACTTCTATATGTGACATTCTGGGTTTTTGAAGGTGTCTGAAGTAGACAAGTGAGAGTAATTAACATAATTTTGATAGTCTGATTAACAGAAATATGTGGTCAGAGACTGCTCTATGCAGCCTGTTACTAGCACTGGTGTTACCATTAACATGTTACCATATCTGCATTTACTAGAGCTGAGGGGTTTTTGTTGTTAGTGGTTTTATTTATTTATTTATTAAATAAAAAAAAGAATCTTGCCAGTGGCTTCTCTGGTCTTAAAAGTTTACTTTGTGGAAAATTAGACAGGAAACTTGTGTCATATTCAGTACTGACCTTGAGGACGTAAATACACAAGCATCTGATTTTTACAGACTGCTCTTAGAGAACATTACTTTTTAAAAATATCTTTTCCTGGCTTAATGACCTGAATTTTTAGCATTGTGTTCTCCTAGGCCTAAACTTTGAGTCAGATTTTATAGTTCAACAGCATTTAGAACAGAATCCCTGTATTGAAACTCCATGATGATCACATTGCAAACAGGGAGAGTAGATTTGAAACTCCTTGCTTTTTTTTGGTTTTGTTTTAGTAGGTTTGGATATATCTAGAAGAAACTATAGAAAGATTCGTATTATCATTCTCTATTGTGCAGGCAAATTAGAATCTGTACTCGACTCATTCCAATTTGGGAAATAAAGGGGTTCTCTGGGAAGAGACAAACCTAGCATAGAGAGGTTGCTGTACTTGTCAGTACAGTCTGGATTTTGTCTCTCTTTATAGGAGGGACAGAGAGCACTGTGATGTATCTGAGAGGTGTTTGTTGAGTTTGTGACAACCTAATCAATATTGGCAATACTCATCAATGTTAAATTTTGTTGTTAAATACCAAAGTTCATTTTGTTGTTTAATATCAAAAATCACTAATGTTAAGTATGTAATGTTAAAGATCGTTTTGCCCATAATTGTTCAAAGACAACATTTTTTTGTTTAGTCCTTATAATATGCACTGGAGATTAACTCAGAGTTAGTTATCTCAGTGTTAATTGGAACATTAACTGTTCTACCAGCCAGACTCCTAAAAAAGTGGAATCTCTGATCTTCAGCAGCGGATGTAAAGGGTCTGTGAAGAAGGTGAGGGTAGTGTCTGGACAGATATAGTAGCATACTTTTTGAATATGGCATTCTTAACTAATAACTTTGCTACAAAATTACAGTTTTAGACTGTCCTCATCTGGAATCTTGTTGGAAGGTTAAAGCTGGTTCTGGATCTTTTAAGAGACAGGTTTTACACTATTGTCTGCTAGTGCTAAGTAAGGCATAATTTTAATGCTTCTGAGACACGTCCGAATAGATGCCTCCATTTTCTCACCCTTCCTGTTTAATTAATTTTTGTTGGTCATTAATTCTATGTCAATCCCTTTGTTCAAGAGATGGAAGGAGGACAAGACCAGTAGGATTTATTTAAATTACTTATAATGTTCCCATGGCCATCAATATAATAGCTGAATGCTTTATGAAAGCTATGAAATTTGATGCAACAACTTCCCTGTTTTTAAACGAGGTTCGTGGGATTTAATACTTTGTCTCAGAGAATGTCTGCAAATGAGTAGCAGAATGCATGACAGAAAAAGAGAAATAGTGTTGAGAATAACGCAGAGTAATGCATTTTTGCAATCTCTCATGTTACAAATGCAAAGTGTCTGTTGGAGGTAATAGAAAACATGGAATTGTAGGTGCTTACAAGCTGTAGTTACAAACGATGAAATTTAGGGGAATGGCAATTCATCTTTTTTTGAAAAGGAGTCACTTTAAAATACCTAATTCTGATTAGAATTAGGCACTGGTACTGTGCTTCATTGCAGACAATTATTCTCTCTTTTGGGTCTGCAGTGGGAAAACCTCTAGCTGAGAGCAGTGAATCATCCTCTTCACTGACTGCTACACTTTATCTGTGGAAGAAACCCTTTGAGAACATGCTTTTATATGGTCCTCTTGATTTTTTTGTGTCCTTTCACTCTTCCATTTGACTTTTGTTCTTGTAGGTAATGGAGTAAAGTTTGGAAATTGCCAAGTTTCATAACTTCTGAGCACTAGTACAAAGTCTGAGGACTTCTACTGTGAGCGGTGGTCAAAGTAAAGATAAAGAGTGAACCTTAACTATGTAACTACTAAGTTCTGGCACAGATTTAAACCTGGAACTTGTTTAAACTTTCAAATATTTCTAACAAAGCAATTTGTGAGGGAGTTTATGTGCACGCTTTTGTTGTTTCTGTAGAGCTGTAAATGTGAATGACATTTCCTACACAAAAAAAGGGTCTAATTTCCCGTCTCTAAAAAGGTTATGAACTGAAACACAAGAGAAGCTGTGAAGCAGTAGCTTAAATCAAGGAGATAAAAGAAAGAGCAGAAAAAAAGGTATAATCTGCATCTCAGTTGAGATGATATTCCTTATTTTATTCTCATATTTTAAAAGTATTTTTAATCAAAGCTTAGTAGAAAACCTTTACCTCCCTATTTTAAGTAGCAATTTTTATGGGAAAGAGGAAAGCTGGACATAGAGCAGGCTATAAGCACGTAATTTATGATCCAATGTGCAAGCACATATGAATGGAATAACATAAATTAGTAGAGGAGGCAAAAGTGCCATTTTTCATAGAGATTGAATCTACAGGACAGCATTAACATTGTAAACATTTTAGCAGAGGTCAGTGTTAGCCAAGCAGTGATTTATGGGGAATGGCATAATTTTTTTTTGGTCAACACACAAAGTAAGGTTTAATTTCCATCTGTATTTGCTTATTACTTGCTGGTGTTTCTTCCACTCCCTCCTGGTCTCTCACCCCTCCCCCCACCCCACAAGCATTCCAAAGATAGCCCAGAAATACTCTTGGGTAAAATCAACTTGAAGGCTCTGCAGCGCTTGTTGTAAGGAAGAGATTAGATTTGTTTGGACAGGAATGTAGAGTTGAGTTGCTCGTAGCATGGTGTCACGCAACTGCATGTAAATTGTTCTAACAAATGAAGTTGGACACATTTTATTTTACATGTGATGTTGTTACAAGATCTTTTTCTGTAAGTAGCCTATGTTGGAGATAGCAGAAAACATCAATTTCAGATGCTTGTAAGCCACGTTTATAAATTATGAAAGTTGTGTGAGGGTGGCTTATTTAGTTTGTTTATTTTCTTTTGGTTTTGTTTCCTTTTTTTTTGTTTTGAGACTCGTGGTTAATTTTTTTTCACAAAAAAAAAAAATCCATGTAATTATATGTGCACTAATTATAAATGCAACATTAACCTGACACTTACTGCAAAATCAATATGTTTGGCCAGATGTTTAAGTAGTGTGAATTTTGCAGGCATTGCACATGTGAGTTCTATTTTTTTTTCTGTTGACATAGAGTCTTGAGTGCCAGTCTTAGGTACACCCACAAGAAATGCACCAAAACCAAGAACATAATTTTTCTGATACATACACATACATTTTCATGTGTTATTTTTCTGACTGGAGTTTAATTTCTCTTGGAATTTCAAGCTTCATATATGCAGCAATTACCTTTAAAGCTGGGTCCAACTTATTTGCAGAAGGAAATCCCTTTTTTCGGTAACAAGTAACCAGGAAGTAAAATGAAAAAAAGCATTGGAGAAGAAGCTTTAAGAAAATATTTGAGATGAATGCTTTGCTTCTCCCTCTCTTGCACAAAAGTGTCTTTTTCTTCTCAAGGCATTTAATTGTGGGCATGAAGGGATTTTTGTTGTTCGCAGGTTGTCTTTTTCCAGCTAGCTGGGACCTATGTGAATGACGGATGGGGGAGACCTCGCCTGCTGCAGTGGGGTTTAAACTTTCTGCTGAAAGAGCTTCATGCAGCCACGAAGCTGACACAAAGCTGTAGGTATTGGAAGTGTATGGTATCTCCTTCAGTTACTGCAACCCATGAAGACCCTGTTGGGTGGGGCTTCAGGAAGGCAGGTGACAAGAAGAGATAATGGATGTATAAATATCCAGGTGAGCTCTCCTCAGCTTGCAGGCTCTCAGGCTTGCTGTAGAGCAGAAATTTTGTAGGTACTTGGTGGTTTATTTTTTGACAGAGGCAAAGCTGCTTCATTTTTTTCCCATTTCAGTAAAAAACGAATACACTCTGGGGGAAGCTGCTGTTGGGAGTCAGTTGGCTTGCGCTTGTCATACTCTTTGTTTTTGTGTCTCCTCAGTTCTTTGGTTTTTCCTTCTGCCTTGATCCACGTTTTTTTTCCTCTTTTGGTTTGGGGGAAGCAAAAGAAGCTTTAAAAAAAAAAAGAAGAGCTCGAATTTCCTTCCCCCCTCCTCCCACCCGACCCTCCCCCCNGGGTATTTTTGTTTGTTTTGTTTTCGTTTTTTTCTGCCAGTGAGTTTCTCTCAAGACCACCTCTAGCAGCTCCCCCTCTCCCCGCTTTCCGAGCATCTTTCGGAGCCGTGCCGGGCTCGGCAGGCCGGGAGGGGCCAGGAGGTGGCGGTAGAGAACACGCCGGAGCCGCGGGCGCTGGCGCGGCTCCTGCCCCCCGGCGGCGCGGCTGCGGGCGGGGNCCCCGCGGCCGCGGAGCTGCGGCCGGAGCGCGGTCCCCGGCCCTGTGTCAGCTGAGGGGTCCGCGCCCTCCCGCCCGCTGCGGGAGCCAGTGTTGGAAACGCCGCGTGTAACGAGAGGTTTTTGGGTTGGCTGGCTTTTTGTTTGGTTTTTAAAGTTTTTTTTTTTCAAGTTTGAGATTTTACTAGCCCAGACCAGGGAGAAGAGAGGTAACATAGCAATGTGTGCACCTACATTTTAATAAACATATTCCTTGAAACCCAGAGTACAGCATAGACAGTGACTGGCTGATTTAATGTTGTGTGAACTTTTCCTCTCCTAAATTCCTGATCTGTCCTCATCTATTCCTCATCTTGCAAAACTGGGATAGCTTGGATTTTGTTTAACCAGCATCCTCTTTTCCCACAGGTTTGTAGAAATTCATGAGCTGGAGGTGTGAAACTGGAGAAATGTTAAAAGTTGAGGAAAGCCCATTAGCTTTGTTGGAAAGCTGAAAGAGTTGGGAGTTTGAATGAGCAACCGTAGCAGTGAAGTACCTCCTCTCCTCCCACTTCTGTCTTCATGCTGTCATGAAAATGTAAATTTTACTTGACCAATTTAGAAGCCTGTGCAACTAACTTGTGCCATATGAGTAGTAGTTCTCACACCCTGTCTTTCCCAAGCCCGCAGCCTGCTTGGCAAGGGCCATTCTGTGCACCGTGGTACAGGTTGACATCCCTTGGCTGGTACATCAGGTGTGTGCTTGGTAACAGAGAGCACCATGCTGTTCTGCTGGTTTTGAATTCTGTTGCCCGTCTAGAGATGGGAACGGGGAATGAGACATTGGTGGTGCAGGACTGCTGTTGTCTGTAGACAGGATGTCCACAGCCTTTGCAAGGGCCAGTGTGCCCCTACACCTCCAAAATGTGGGGAGGCTGGAGCTGATCTCCTCAGCTTTTGGTGGGTGAACTCCAGGGGATCCCCTCTGGCTGTCCAGATACTTCTTAATTATCTTAACTCTATGGGGCCACCTACACTAATTTTTAGAGCATTTTGCTTATCAAATTGTGTGATTCAGTATTTTACAATCTGTTCAAGAAACAGTGTAAACAAACTATCTTCAATGTTAACTTGAATAGAAGTGTTAGTTGTGTATATTGAGCCATTTTCTGTTTCGCTCTTGAGACTTTGGAAATAGTTTCCTATCCAAAATTATAATTAGTGTAACTTGTTATTATTTAATAATTGTGATGTCTTATGTTTTCTGTCATCCGTATCTAGTGTTGAATTGCATCCACGGAAGAACAAAGCAGTTTGGTTTTTGTAGTTTCCCTTTTCTGCGCCCTTCCCTCCATTTTGAAGTTCTGAAATGCTCTAAAAGGCTCTCCTGGAAAGTCAATTTGCTGTTTGTGTTAGTTTAATGCTTAACACTCCCTGCGTGTCCTTTGTACCCACAACTGTGGAATGCTCTGCTGCAGTTGAATTTGTGCATTTTCTGACATGCAAAATACAGTGAGAAACTTCCTTATGAGAGGAAATGATTTAGGTTCGTTTTCAGCATTTAATTTTTTTGAAAGAACATTTCAGGAGTAAAAATTCAGTGCACAAAGATTTATGTCTAATCTTGTACAAGTGTTCTGATGTTGCGGTTCGATAGTTAATTTTATATTCCACTTAGTAAACTCGCAACCACTTTGGATTTTAGAACAGGACTGCTTCTGCATTTAAATTGCTACCTGCCCCCTGTGTTAAGGGGAAACCTGAGGTAGGAAGGAATAGAAGTTGGAGTGTGCTAAGTATTGTAAAAGTTAAGTGATGTAGTTTATTTTCTTCATTGTTATTTCTGTTGTTTGTTTTCTACGTTGTAGGGAAGAGTGATTTATCATCCCAAAATCATGTTCATTAATACTTTTTGTACTTTGTGCAATACAGCAAGACTGAAAAGCCTCTTTGTGAACTTGCTATTTGTCTCTAATACGTCTTTTTAGGTGACTTACTTGCTCATGTAGAATTCATTTTGTCAGAAGGAGGAAAGGAAGCTCAGGGAGGCAGTGGGAATATTGCATAGATATTTTGAGCTGCGGTCACTATTTAGGATAAAAAAATCTCCTAAGATTTTCTGGGGGCTTCCCTCGCCCCACCCCCCACCCCGCTTCCCCCCATTAAACTTGTTTCAGAAAGCAGCAAAATCACCTAACAGCTAACATTNCCCCACCCCCCCCCCCGCTTCCCCCCATTAAACTTGTTTCAGAAAGCAGCAAAATCACCTAACAGCTAACATTTTTTTTTTTTTTATGTAGTTTCCAAACTTCCAAGTTTATAGAAGTTTCTATATATGAATCTTGCTGAAGATTTCACAAGCACCATCACCTACTTTGAAGTAGTTACTGCCCTTTTGAAACCCGTACCAGAAATAGCAATAAGCCAGGAGAAAACAGGAGAAGGAAACCTTGAAGTTGTTTGCATGTATCTTGGGACTAGCTGAGTATGTAACTGTGAGGAACAAATGCCTAGTGTCAAAGCTTTGAAGAACGTTGTAAGAGACGTTAGTTAATTTAAATTGGAATTTAATTTGGCAATTGATAAGGGACATTTGCAACACGTTTGTAATGAAGAAAACAAACTTTCTGTACAGGTATGCCAAATTGCAAGTGGGAAATTAAAATTAGTTTAAAAAAAAGTGAAAAAACTGAATACTAACTGTGGCTCTAGTTGTAAATCCTTTAATGGATTTAGCAAAGTTGCTAAAAATGGGAGTCATGCATTTAAGCTACTGGAAAGAATTCTGTGGGTCAGAGAAAGTCTCCTGAGTTCTCCTAGGCACTATGAAACTTACAGGGTAGAAGCAAAGTCCATGATGGCAACACCACCCTATAGAGAGGTCTTACCATGAACAAATTTTTAACTGAGGGCTATAATCAGTGGCTGCTAACGAAAAGGAAGAGTTTGCTTTTGAGATAAGACTGGAAAATTTCCAAAAACTCAATGTGTGGAAGAGTGTGTGTGTGTGTATAAATGTACCATAGACATTAGCTGGTTTCAGTGCTGGCTGTTGTCATTGAAATGAGCAATTTCTGAAACGCTTTTTTTTCTCTTGATGCTGGTACTTACCGTCTTTTTCAAGGGTTATATCAGGAGAGGATTTCACCCAGTGCGTGCAGGAGGTCGTAGGGTATAAACAGAACAAATGTGTGGTATTGAGACACAGACCTGCATGCTAATCAGGGCAAGCCTGGACTTTGAAGGACCGTGTTTGTGACCTCTGATGTGCCTGCAGGGAGACACTACACAGACTTGTGCAGTGTTTTGAACTAATCAGGTCTGTGCAATAATACCTCTAAAGCATTACAGTGTTGGAGTGAGTCTGCCAGGATGTTTCAGTCCACAAATACCTCATCAGCATTGTCTAGTGGTGCTCTGGAGAAAAACAGGTTCTGGCTGACAGCAATTATAATATAGTTAACGAGGAGGGTGCAGCTTAAACTCAGACCTTGAGGGTAGAGTCCACTGTAATAGGATTTTCAAAGTATGTCAGAAGATATGAGATAAAAAGATATGCTATTGATAGAGGCTTTCATAGCAGCTAATCAAAGGAGGTAGTTACTATGAAGAGCAGCTGCTTATACAGAGTGCTTTCAAAGACAAATGAAGAGGTCGAACTGTGCAGTGAAGGGCAGTGCTGCACTACCCTTCAAGAGGGGGAGGTGACTCTTTAACACGTTAACAGTCCTTCTAGGGTCAGAGAATGAAAAAAAGATATTAAACCAAGGATGGCCTACTTTAATAATTTTCACTATATTCACATGCTATGCAGTTCTGAGACTTTGATGTCTATTGGCTGTGGACTGATAGATAGCTGGGTAGCATTGTGCTGGAGACACACTCTATAGAGTGCAAGGAGCAGAATATTTACCATGTTTTCATTTATTCAGATTTGGAATACCCTTAGAAGTGCTTTGATAATATGTGGAGGGGAGTGAAGCAACAACTCAGATCATCTTTGTGTATTCAATGGTTTTATTTTTTTGACATGACATGAATAACATTTTTTTTTGTTTTGTTTTCTTAAAGGTTTTATGATAGGTCCCACCTTTTTGTTTCCTGTAAACTGACTTTCTGGAGTCTCTTTTCATTATTAGTGAGATGAGTCTCAGTCTGACAACTGATTACGAGAAAGTTTGGTTTCCCATAAACCTGGGGACAGCATGTAGGTATTAGACTCACACATGTATGTGTTTCAATGCCTTAGCAGCAAAGTGACTGACTTTGAGGAGGGGAACAATGAAAAACTTTTAACCCCTGCAGGGACATTTTGTGACAGCATTTGCTGTGCTGCTAGTCCACTTGTAGTCACCAGTGCTATCTTCAAGTCTGCTGAAAACAGGTTGCCCTAATTTTAATGAGATATAAGTTAAATGGGCCAAAGTTATACCTGAAACCAGTTGTGGAACACTTGTAGACCTGTCCCCAGTCTCCTAGAAAATTAAGTTCACAGTACTTGTAGAACATTCTCTTCCTGTGGTGCCTGCAGTCCCAAAGAAGTCATAGCTCAGAGTTACATTTTTAAGTGAAATATGGTTGCAGATGCTGTTAACCATTGGAGTTCAGCTGTGCAGCAACAATGAGAAGCAGCAATTGGCGATGGTGTCTGTTCAGAGTAATGATAAAATGACACCTTGGAGGAGAAAGGCCCAGAGCAGGGTGGTGCAGAGCAATCCTAGAAGAGTTACCTTTTGAACATTTGATGGCAGGGTGTCCGTGTATCTGTCACTTCAACTACTCTTTCAGTGCAAAAAAGTAGTTTGTTGTTCTTGAGAAAATATTTTCAACCTACCTACAAAATTATTGCCACTAGGGTGACTCTGTAGGTGAAAGCCTTGACTGCCTGAAGGTGGCTTTCATTTCTGGGTTATCTACTGTTTTACTTGCCAAATATATCCAAAGGAGTGTACATTGAAGTTTATAATGCAGATGCTATAATGCAGAATTACTCTATTCTGTGGCTGGTAGTGTTGCGTCCTTCTGTGATTAGGACAGTGTCTGCATTGGTGGAGTGTGCTGTCTAGTTGGTTTTCTTCAAAGGAGAAGAAATCAATGGAATTAGGAGGGAAATGGTAGCCACCTTCAGATAAGAATTTCTTACAAGCATTTCTTTCAGATGCTTGTTGAATGTGGCAGAACTTGTAAACAGATGGAAATACCAGGCCCATTTCAATGGTGGCTGATAGCATACCTCAGCATAAGAAGGAATTCTTGAAATTCTTCTGCTAGTTGCTGTGAAAATACAAAAAAAATGGTGCTTAGTAGCCAAGAAACATAAAGTTGACCTTCTGTTATTTGTAATTCGACCTGTTATATAAACCATTTGATTGTACTAGGAAATGAAGTAAAGTTTTTTAAAACATAATCCCGGAGAGGCTAGATGTGTTCCAAAGACAATCTTTAAGGATTGTCAGCAATATTTGTTTTTGTCATCTGATATAGGAAGCAATATAACGAAATAGCTGAAAACTCTATATCTTTTCTGTGATCTGTTATGTCTCAGACCATGGAAATACCAAGAGATTTGTGTTAATGTTACTACCCTTTGAAAAGGGCAAGTGATCTACTTAAGTTTTAAAACATAGTGAGCCTACAATATTTTTGAACTTGGACCAAGAATCGCACGCAGCCGACACTCTTATGCATAGGAGATACTTTCCTGTCTACAGACTAATAGAAAACAGGAATGACTGGGGGTTTTTTTTTTCAGTGAATAAAAACATCATATACTGCACGGTACAACAAAACATGCTATAGAGTAGGGAACATTTCGTTGTGATTTACAGGAGACAATTTTTTGGTCAGTTTTAAGTATATGGAAGTGTAGAGGTGTGCAATAAGCTGTATGCACCCTGGAATTGAAAGACTTTCAGTAGACAGTTCAGACACCAGTCACTTTCGTATTTGATAGGAGACCTTCCAGTTGCAGCTTTTAACCGTCTTTTAAAATGCAAGTGAAATGAGAATGAATAGCAAATTTGATGATTGACCAAATACTACTTTAGAATGTTATGGTGTGCTAATGTTAGGATCTTAAGTGCTCAGTTTTTGGGTACTGCAGAGATTGCTTGTTGCATTATCTGAGAGGTGAAACAGGTGATCAAATCACAAATGTAAGTGTTCTGTCATGCTATATTTCCAAGGTAAGACAAAAAGAGGGGAGAAAACTGATTAGCAAAATTAAAAAAAAATATATATATAACTGATGTCATAGTTCGATTCCACAGCAAGCAAGCAAATGAAGCCTCACAAACCTACTGTGGCCTCAATCAGTCACTTCCTCTGAACAATTTATTTTAGATTCATAATTGAAGAGCTGAAATCTAATGTACCTCTAGATAGGGAGACTTGGAGTGATATTGGAAGACTCACTATAAAGTTCATCCAACCTGGAAAATTTTTTTTCTCGGTAAATAACTTCGTGTTCTGTATTTGAATACTAGTTATTATGACTTGTCATGTACTTTCCTACCCTGAATGCATCAGTCAAACATTTTTCTAAGTACATTGGAACAGACTGCAGCATTTTTTATCTATAGATTAAGGCTGAGCTTTAAATTGTTGATTTAAGTTGTATCTCTGAACACATTTTTTTTTCATCTTTAGAACAAAACAAAAAACCCCAAACTCTATATAACTTAAAACACCTCAACAGTTATGCTTATCACTGTAGACTGCACATCTTTAGCATCTTCAGATGTGTAAATGTTAAGCTAGGAAAATGACATTCCCTTGGTACCTTCATTTAGTAAAATTCCCTTTTTTCCCTCATGTTTACCCTTGCCCCTTGCTCAGCCCCTTCCCCAAACTGGTTTCTATTTGTTAAAATAATATGTAGAATTAATCACTGTATGCAGATTTGCAGACAGGTTTCTGCATGTCATGGAGCAGTGGACATTCTTCATGTAGAAAAAAGTGAAGGAGGAGGACACCTGGAAAGAAATTCACTTTCAGTTTTAAAATCAAGTTTTATATTCAAGTCGTCTTCAAACCGGGTTGAGGTTCTTAATTGTTCTCTCTGAATTTTATTTAATTATGTTAATCAAGGAATAGCTGAAGAGTAGCTAACTATTAAGCTATTCCTAATGGCTATTCTATTAATAGCTAAGGGCTAATATAGCAGTTAGCTCACTGATTTATTTTTTCCTTACCAAACTATGTCTCTTTTCCCTTGCTTCTCTTGCACTGTGTACAGCTGATCCCACTGACTGAAGATGCTAACAGAGAGTAAAGCATTTCCCACAAGTTATTCATAACACTGCTATAATGATATATTTGTTTTATGCAATATGCTTCTAGCTATGTTTAACTTTCCCCTATTTTTAGAGATAGTGCTTAGAACATTTTAAATGAGCTTAGAATCAGATTTCTTCCTCCAACATTGTATAACTGAACCCTTTAAAATTAGTGGAATATGTTCCGATAGAATTGAAACACCTGTGGCAATTGCCTGAGTGTGTAGATATACTTATCTTCCTCTAACTACAAAATATATAGGTCAGAAATGTACTTAAATACACCATGTCCATGATTCAAGTGCCTGTTATAAAATGGAGAAAACATAAACCGAGAAGTGTTGTTGATTGTCCTCTCAAAGAATGAATTTTCTCGTGTTTTTCAGTCTTTTGTTGCCTTGTTGTTTAGTGAGTCAGATTCCTTCTTTCTGCTCAAACTAAAAGCTTAGGAGGTTGAAGAATAATCTCTCAGTATGCTGTTAATGGGCTTGTCCTTGGTATGGATGCTTTAAAAATGCATTTTTAAAATGCAAGGAATTTTTAATACAGCATTGCTACTGTTGAATCCATCGTTTAGCAGGAGTTAGGGATCTTCACACATTCTGTCACCCGTGCAGTTAAGCCTTTTGATACTTGGCTTATCTGAGCCAGGAAGTTGTCTGTTTCCATTTGTAAAATAGCTGTGACTAAAGGTGGTCTTTTGGGGAAAGGTTAAAAGTTCCTTGCATTAGGAAGTGTGGCATCCTTCCGCACAGATGTAATATTTGCTGAAAGGAATTAATATGTGCTTCTGGTAGAATCCTCAGCTAGGCTGAAGTCTACCTATTCTCATGATGGATTAAAAAAGAGCCAGGGAGACTAGTCTGGCTGCTACTTATCACAGTTGGGTGAATATAATGTCCAGCTGTTAGTTCTACCTTCCAACTCTCAAATCCTTCAGTTTTACCTGTCTGCTCTTTCACTAAGCCTGTGAAATATAGATTAAAAAAAAATAGTTAGCCTGTTTTATTTTTTTGAAAAGAAAATCTGGGATAGGGAACACTCACACTTTTGTTGTTCTTGGTGCACAGATTAGGAAACGGGTTTTAAGTGATTTACTAGCAGTCAGGCAAGGGCCAGTGATGAAAGCAGGATGGGCAGTCTACAATGCAGGTGTAGAGTATGGGGAGACAGGTATGATGAAGTCAGGCCACCTTCCTCACTCTCTCTTCCTGGAGACATCTACTCCCGGTGGTTATATTCTGGATGATTTTACTGTTTCATACTTGCCTCTACAGGACTTGTGGTTTTTCCTTAATGAAGAGCATGAAAGAACTTGTAGGACTACAAAAGGAAAGATTTGTATTTTTTGTAAGTAGATCTTTCCTCTTTATAATGGCAACAAACTCAACATAGGAAGTTTTATGGGAGTAGGAAATTTACTGGGAACATGGTGGTACTGGCGGAGAGGGATCCTGAAGGATGTTTTCAATTCTTGTTGTGTAATAAAAACTTGTAGTTTTACGTATTGTGTATTGCTGCCAGAGGGCGAGCATTTTGACTTCTGTTCTACCCATTTGTCGTTTTACTCATGCCAGTGGAAGGATGAGTGGCCATGTCCTCAGACACTTTTTCAGGGACAGCGCCTGCTTATGCTCGCTGGCTTCACCAGAACTAATGCAGCTTTAGCATAGATCTTGACAGGCTTGAATGCTTGTCAGTGTTGTTTTCCTTTTATTCAAATTTGGCACCTAATGTATTCAAAGACATGCTGGCAGATCACCTAATTGAGAGTTTTGTATTTGCTTGGTTAGAAAGACTTGCTGAAATAGGATATGCTTGACAGATTGGTTGCAGACCTCCTAGGGGGAGAGATGCCATTATCAGTGGTTTAAATGCCAAGTTGTAGGAGTGTATAGCATAGTTGTAAATATGGATATATTTTCATCACATCTCAGATTAAAAATGATTTAAGCTGTGATCTCAGTCAGAAACTAAAAAATAAGATATAGCCATTTTATCAGAAAAGCGCCAATGCATATTTAGATCTGTAGTCATAGTTAAGTTTAACCTGTATTATTTCTGTCAGGGCATTTTGTGCTCTGGATAACTATTGTAAACTGGGAATCAGAAGTTATAGATGTAAGGATTTTAATGACTTTATTCATGGTCTGCTGGCACACAAAATATTATCTAAATTTATCTGATTGCTTCTCAGTTTTGTGGCTTCAAGGAAGTCGAGGAGTTGATTGAGGAATAAGACAAGCACTCTGGAAAAGCGCCTTTGTATGGCAAACTTGCTGTTTGCGCAGACTGCAGGTATTTCACTTTTGCTACGTAGTCTCAAAGGAGAATTGGTGTGTGATGCTTAGCTTGACAGCCAATTATGGGCTCTTGTGGGATTGCTAAGTGAAATTGGCTAATTGATAATGAGGCTATTTATTCTTGCTTGTACTTTGGAGTTTCTTTGTAATAACTATTGCAAGAAGTTTAGGACATGTCATAGTCTTAATGAATGTAGACAAATAAAAAGGTACTTACAGTCTTGCTTCAGCTTCAGAAAGTAATTTTTCAGCAGTCTTGATGTAGGAACAGGGTATAGAAAGCTGCTTTGTAGAAGTCTGAGACTTACTTTCAATAAAAAAAACAACTAGACAAAACTATTGGTAGTTTCTGTGAAATTTACTTGCAGTAAATTATCACGAAGGCTTTATTTCTGTGATTCAGGTAATGAGATTTTGGGCTTTTTAGTTTGAGATCATGAGTGCTTATGTGGTCCTGGTTCAGTAGTCAACACGGTGACACATGATGGGCAAAATGAGATAACGCAACATACTGGAATGGTTAATCCAAGTTTATGTTCAATTGCAGAAGAATGAAAGAACAAATACACAAAGAGAGGCTGAATCATTGTCTTGCTTTTGTAAATAACCCTTTCCCAGAAACTCTATTAACATGGTCACCATGAGGCTTTTGTGTTGGAGTTCCCATGTTGTTTTAGATTTTAAGGGATAAATGAATGAATCTTGCTGTCACCTTCACGACTGGGAGTATTAAATTAGAAATAAAAATCCTGCTTGCATAAACAAAACCATTTGCATGCTAGTGGATAATGGGATGTCCAACTTTATAATAAACTTTTATCATAGATTAAATCAGTATTCAAATACATATTAGATCTTTCATATACCACCTACCATGAACTATTAAAACCTGATGGTTCTCCTGTAGTTTTCTCCTTTTTGAGCCTAGAAGGAGGAAACAATCAATGATCATGTGGTGTCAAAAAGTCCAAGGCAATTGTAGAACAGTAATCTCTGCACCTATTTAGAGAGCGAAGAGTAACTAGTGTTGACTCACAGATAGTGTAATTGCCTCACACATAGCATAATTTCCCTTCCTCTTTTATTCCCTCAGGCCTTGCAAAATTGTTTTGTATCTTGAAACATGTTTAATGGAGCTATTAAGAAGTAATGTCTTATGTTTAGGAGCTGCACTGCTGTCATGGGATACCACCAATGAACCAAAATCACTGAGATCATAGTACAGTTCTCAATATTTAAAAACAACTTCTAAGAGAGTTTTTTTTTTTTTAATTGAGATGATTTAATATACAGAAGATATTATTGTGACAAAATGTCAGTTTGATACTTCCTGGATTAATTTAGGCTGTTAAAATCACAGATTTTTGAATTTTAAGGTATTCTGGCTGTCACAGTTGAATTAATATTTCAGTTATTACAGATGGTTAGACCTAATAAACTGTGGTGGTACTACTAGATACAGTGCTCTTCATTGTTAATGTCATTTTGGAAGATGAAAAGAAATTCTGAATATTTATGTCTCAAGAAAAAAGGCTACTATGGGATACATTTAATATGCAACTATTCCTCTAGAAATGACAGAATATGAGTGGGTTAGGCTGTGTGTAATCTGTTTAAAGGTTCATGGCGATTTCTGTTTTGGAGGATTCATGTTGTCCTGACTGAGTTTGCTTTCAGTAGCCAGGCAGGGAAGTCCAGGTCAGTGGAGTTTTTCTTTCTAAGTAGGCTTAGATGAAAAGCACGTAAGGCTTTCTACCCATTTTCTTGTGGTCCGAAGGGCTGAGAGGTGGTGCAGAGCCAGAGGGCAGCATCTGCCGTGCCCCTGCATTCTCCTATGCTTTCCTCAGATCAAATGAGTAGTAAAATAAGGGATTTTATCCTCTTCCTTCTCAGCAGTGGTTTGTGTCCAACTTCCTTGCATAGCTAAAGGTATAGGTATTTGAGCAAGTTGTCACAGGCTGAGGTCAGGGATGAACTTCAAGCCTGCCAATGACTGTAGCAATTGTATACTCTTGTGTATCCTGTGGTGCATGTGGAAAGAACCTAGTGCCTAAGTTATGTTGAAACAGGATTTAAGGGATAGTCAAGGAAGCAGGAAGAGAAGGACTGGCAACTGGTTCTTTCTTTGTTACACAGCACAAGGTTGAAGCAGAGCTACTGAGTAGCAGCAGCAAGGGATTAGAGACTGTCCTTGTTCCTGATTCTGGGTAGTGGGTAGTATCTGTACCCCCAATTACTTCTGCTATGAACTGAACTGGAGGTTATTTGAAGTTTGTTTTAAAAACAGGACGTTTTGGACCCTTCCATAATCAAATACAAAATTATATTGCCTTTGCAGTCTACTAAGGAAATGTTTTGGAGGTCTGTAAGGTAGAATAACCTGGATAAAATATCTTTGAAGTTCTCTGGGATGCACTGAATATAGAGGGAGAAAAATAGTTTGAGTTTGTGATAGTTATAGGTGTCTATAGAAAGACTTACAACTATGTCCTTGTACTGAAAATAAGCAGACATGAGGTGTTTTTTAGATTACAAGATTGGCTTGTAGGACACTGAGAAAAGAATCAAGAGACCACATATATTGTTCCTGGATGCCTGTAATCTGCCCTGTAACTGGTCAGTGTGTTTGGATAAGCTAACTCTAAGAGCTCTGCTTCCTCATGTGTAAGAAAATGCAAGTTGTGAAGAAATAAGCGTGGTGGTGGTAGCAAAAATGTGTGACTTAAAAGATACAAATCAGACTTATGAGCAACCTGTAACATGTATGAAAAGTTTGGTGTTAGAGTGTCTTGGTGTAGCTATATTTGTGATGTAAATTCAACCCTCTCAGAAGGTAATTTAAAATGGCCTTGTATCTGCACAGTATTTCGTTTGGGGATCTGCCTTCAGTGTGTAAATTCAAATATTTTTGTCATGCTTCTCATGTTATTTTTCCATCAGGTTATTGAAAGATGATTTTGACTTTTTCTTGGAAGGGTCTGCACTGTGCTTAGCTGTCATGATTTTTTTTATCTTGTTTTGTTTTGTTATCCCCCTGATCAACAGTTTAAACTTTCAGAACAGTTAAAGATAACCTTTTCAGGAGACCTTTTTGAGCCAGGATGTGTTACTAGATTAGTTTGACTGCCATCAGGTACCAAATCTGTTTCACCAGGATATGTACATTTGACTGTTGTAAGAAAAGTCAGGTTTATTTTCTTCAGAAGGTCTTTTAATACGTAGGAGTTATGGTACTGCTGCCAGTAGGAAAAGTTCAGAAAACTGTTTTTCTAGATAGAAACTTTACCTAACCTCAGAGAACAATAGCAACTTGAATGATTTTTCATTGCCATTTGTTAACAGTGTCATCCTCCCCTTCTTTACTGAGCTCCAGTCAATTTTATGTTGCCTACGTGAAGTCGGTGCCTTCTGCTTTTTCTTAGTTGACACTTTACCAAAACTACTGACCAGTAGCTAAGATGACTGTTGTTTCCCAGACATAAAAATGTAATGCGATATGCATTTGTATAATAGATGTTTGAACTCTGCTGAGGACTTGTGAAATTTGGAGAGTGTTCCCCTGTTTTGCCTTGAACCCTACGGTTAATTATGGTATCCGTTGTGAAAGGAATATTTCTGAATGATTTGCGGATGTGCTAGCAGGCAGATAGTGAGTGAAAATTTGCCATTGAAATGGTCAGAAGTTTAGTTTATGTGCAGGATCCTGAAAAACATCAAGACTTATAATGCTTTGACTGTGGTATATTTCTCTACTTTTCTGTTTTCTGATTCTTTACAGTTGAAATAATTTGTGTGCTTTAAGAGTTTACATTTCTGTTTTAAATAATTTCAAATGTTGGTGGATGCTTTCACACTTAAGAAGTGTAAGATTAAGTGCTGTATCTGATGCAATGGTACTATGTGCCAGGGAGGTAATGGAATACTGAAGAGGTGCTCAGCATTCCATGCATATTTACTTAACCTGACTGCGTGACTGGCAGATGTTTCAGGGGAGTCATCTTTCCGAAGTCTGACTCCTCTAGTGAGCTTTTTTTTTGGTCTATGTCGTTAACCTTTGATTGTATGCATTGCGCTTGACGTAACAGGGCAATTAAGTTATAGACAATGCTTTTTTAATGTCAAAGTTGTATGCCACTCAGAAACAAACCACCTTTGTTTGGGGATATAGATAAGTTTCTTTGCAAAATAGTTCAAGACTGGCAGCACACAGGTCTATTCTGTCTGTAGGAACTTAGGGAAATCGTGGAGGGTGCTTGCTGGCATTATTCTGCACTTGGCCAACAGGAGGTAAATAACAGTTAGAAGGAAGAGTGGTTTTATAGTCATAAAAAGCAGTGGTGGTAATTTTCATGCTATGTGTAACAGAAGGTGTTTAATTAGGTTGCAAGTTTGCAGTGGGGTTTTTTGGCAATTTGTTTCTCATCAAGTCATAAATCCCTTTCTTCATATAAAACTAAAGCTATTTTTGTTTGTGGTTTAATGAGCTACAGTTTATGCAACAACAAACCTATCTTGGTTCACTTAAGTCTGAATGACAATATAGAATTTTTCCTGTCCATCCTCAATTACCAGTATTGAGATACCTGGTTTATACCAGATATGTATTGAGGCACAGGAGTTGTGTGTACTGTTTGTGTAAGCAGATAAGTGGCACATACTGGAAAGGTGCATTGTTGCAGGGACCTACCTCTTAAGCAAACACAGCTCTCACATTAAGAGTAAAATACAGATATTTTGTTTACAATCACAATTTAAGCACAAAGATATGTGTTATAAATAAAGCTAAGGGAAGGTGATAGGTTAGTTAGTAGAATTTCTCTTATGTTATGGAATGCACTTGTTTTTGTAAAATTTATTGTCTTTCAATTGGGGTTTGTCTGGCAAAATTTTCAGATTTTGGATATCAAAGTGACTTTGGAAAGGAAAAGAAATTGATATATCGCTTTTTTGCAGATTGTACTTTCTGCTCTATGATTTAAGTTAATGGGTTACCTGGTTAATAAAGTTACCTAGTGACTTACCCTGGCCTTGCTGTTGACCGTGAGTGGGAAAGGAACATGTTAAGTGACAGCTGTCGTGCGAGATCCTCTGCTCTACGGGCTAGTGTTGATATTTGGTACTTTTCCATTAGCTGGAAGCGCAGATATGGCTGTCATAGCACTGAATGCTTGACTCTACATTTTTATCTCCATGATAGCAAAGTGCCTCAGAGAATAGAAACAAGTGCAGTGCTTCGTGAAGTGTGTCTTGCACAGTGTATCCCTGACCTTATTGTGTAGTAGTCCCTGATTCTGAGCCAGCCCACTCCTCGGATGGTTTCCCTGAGCTGTGGCTGTACTAAGGTTTGCTCTGTATAAGGCGAGATTTGTGTAAGGCTCTACTGAGTAGTGAGATGAAATCTGGATGGTTTTGACCAAGTGCTTACCATTTCTCTACTCAGAGTTACCTAATTTAAGTAACTTCTTTTTTTTTTAGTTTTTTTTTCTTTTATATTTTATATATTCTTGCTCCTCTTATGAGTATCTTTGTCACTTAAAAGGTCAGGAAAAATATGAAAATTTTCTAATTTCTGTATGCAATGTGAAGACTAGCTGTGTACTTTGTTTCTAAATTTGGAATGGTAAGCAAAGATATAAGCTAGTATTTTAGGAAAGAAAGAGTATGATAGTTTTATTTTGCTCCCTATCCCATCCACATCTCCTGATGTCCATTTTTGTTGTGAGCCAAGGGCAGAGATATTGACTGTAGTCAAATCAACTTCTCTTATTTCTTCTCCTCTGTGTTACGGTTTTTTCCCTGTGACCTGTACCCTTGCTCTTTTATAGATGAATGTAAATATCTTATTGTGCAATCTCTGTAAGATGAAGTAATCCCTTATTTCTGGCTCTTTTCATTGCATCTTCCACCATGCCTTGTTAAAAAAAAAAAGATATAAAACCCAAGCCTGTGACACAGAGCAGAAACATGAATCTATAAATAACTGTTAATAAATGTCTCTGGCTGAGCAATGAAAAATTATGTTAAATGTCAAAGGATTTTTCCTTTCACCTTTGGTGTAATCTTAGTGGTTATCAGTAGCAAGTATTTTTTTCCTATTGAAAACTGCTTCTAAACTGGAACATGTCAGTTTATAGGGGCTTTGTTTCACCTCATTAGAAAAGCAGAAATGCTTCTGAAGGGGAAAGGAAATATGAAGAATCCCAGCTAGGATTCAAATCAAAGCAATCAAGGCTAGGAACAAGTTTTCTAACTTTAAGAGATATAGAAGAGAATTCTTAGAAGTTGCAGGGATGCAGAGAAATGTTCTCTTTGTGCTGAAGCTTTGCTGGCTGAACAGGCTGATGCTTGTAGCTGCTTGTAATTGCTGCCATGCAGAGGTGATGCCCTCGTGCCTTCTGCCTCCTCTCGCTACACATCCGGTCTTGCCCACTTGTCAGCTGTGTAAACAGGGTTTGCCCCCCAAAGACACTGCTTTATTTCTAGCTGGTAACTAACTTACGTAAGGAATTCCAAAAGGCATTTTTTTCATAAATGATCTGCCTTATTTAAAGGGTTGGGGAAAGGAAGAAAAAGAGAAGGATTTAGGGATCTTGTGATGACATCTCCCAGCACGTCAGCATGTGTGGTCCATACTGGGTAGTGTAGGGTACAGCTGCTGGTTAATGTTCTGTCTCTAGTCCTGTTGGATAGGGTAGGATGTGATTGCTTTGGAGAGGTGGAGGGGGTGTTGTTCTATTTTTCAAATATTGGAGAAATCCTTCTTTTTAGTGCAAGGCCGTGTGTTTCCTGGTTTCCCAAGGAAGGCTCTAACTTGAGATTTGGTGATCTCTGACCACTGTGAAGAGAGGCAGCTCACTTGATACCATGAGGAGTAGATGCACAGATTCTGCCTCCTTCTTTGTGTGTGCGCCCGTGATTGATGTTTCTCATTGCTGATCCTGACAAGTGGCACTATTGTACTGAGGTGAGGTAGAGAGAAATTGTCAGATTGCTTAAATCCCTGTGAAAGCTGACAGTAGAGCTCTGGTGGAGGAAGAGGGAATACAAATAACTGTGAGGCTGATTTCCATCCCCTCCCCCCCTTCCTTCTGCCCAGCCCATGTCTTTTTGAGTATGAGGGTAACACAAGGCAGTTCCACGTGGGAAAGTTAAAGAATTAATGTACCATGTCTCAGTGTTACTGTACTGGGGCTAAACAGATGGTGTAATTAGCCTACAGCGGTGAAGAGCTATTTTTCTGATAAGATAAAAGGAAGTAGTTGTAGGTGGTAGAAGAAGAGTCTCTTAAACTGGCAGGGCTTACAATGGTTTTATACAAATGTTTGAAGTGTATGGGTCTTATAGGTCCTTTCCAATTGCCGTTATTCTTTCTTTATATTTTTATTTGTTGAGTGGCTTACAAGGGAAAAAATATTTTGTTGAATTATTTTTCAACACTTTTACCAAACTCGTCTGGAAGAGTGAAGGAATCAAAAACTGGCATTGTCTTCTCTCGCTTAATGATGATCGTATCTCTCTGGAGCAATGGGGAAAAATATCTTCCTTCCTTGATGAGCACTTGGGAGGCTGTCGGAGGATGATGAGGGTCTGTAGGAGGTCAGTTCTTGACTGACCCCCGTATGTTCTGGGTTTTGAACTTGTTTGCTTTTCATCTCTGTTTCTGGCTTATTTTTGGTTGGGATATTTTAAAAAGACAGGAGCAATTATAAATAAAAGTTAGAAGAAATAAACAAGATTAAATATGGCTTGCACATTTTGAAAAAGAAAGCGTCTGAATGAGAACAGTGGAAAAATGAAGCAATGGCATCAGGAAGAGAGGAAAAATGGTTATATTGGGAGAAATACATCCACAGCTGGATCAAGATTCAGTTTTTGTTCATTAGTTTGTAAATCCCTTGAATTACTTTTGCTTGCTTATGAAAAGATAAGAGGCATACTTGCTTTTTAATCCCAGGTCTTCACGTTTTGACCCTAAATCAGTAGGATCTCATCTATCAATAACTTAGTCATTCTGATTTCTTGATAGTTTGGTTAAAAATGGCTTCTTAGATATATTTGATAAAGGACCTGGCATTGGTGATTAGAAAATGTGGCAAAAGCATTTGCACTGAAGACTTTTTTTTCTGGTATTTTTCTTTCTTTTTTCCCAGGAAGCAGTTAGGTTTGGTACATTAGTTTTATTTGCCTTTGCTGATAGAGGCTGCTTTCTGTTGTGCAATTCTGCCTGTGTTCAGAGGATCTAATTTCTCTGTTTACTTGAAGGAGAGAGTATATAAAGCTTCCCAATATGCTGGGATATTTTCCTTTTCATCAAAAGGACCCCAAACATCCCTCAAATCTAAATTTTTTGCATCCTCTTTCCTGGAGAGGAGGTGTTTGGGGAGGGCTGTGTTTTTGGTGGTGATCTGTATTAAAATACTGCTTCAAGAATATCTGGAGGGCTGGATTCTGCCCTCCACTACTCTCCCCACCACCAGCACCCTTGCCCCAACTTGTATTCTGAAGGATACCAGAAGGTAACTGTACTCTACAAGGTGGTTTATACACTTCCTTCAAAGAATGTACCTACATCCAAAGGGAAGTGGAACAAGAGGGGGAGGATAAAAATAATAAAGGAATGCAAAAGGCTTATCCTAAACCTTGTGTAGTTGTTAATGAAACCATTAGGGCACTAGTTTATACAGTGTGGCTTTTGGTTGTTTGTTTTTTTTTGGAGAGAGGGGTGGGGGGTGTTGGTTGCTTTTTCTAAAAAGATTTAGTAGCTTTTCCATTAAAAGTGGTTGAGAAAGCATGATGATAAGTGATTTTCATGAAGTCCCTACATGATGAACATCAACTGTGTGTCCATTTTGTGAACGCAGGTCGTAACTTCTTTTAGACGATTGACGCTGTTATAGAGCTTCCCACCATCATAATCTCATTTCATCTTGCAGCCGTGGGGAATGAGCCCATCTGAGTGGATACAACCTCTCTGCACCACTTACTAAGAATGTTTCATCTAGTTCTGAGTGCTCCCAAACAGGCAAAGGGGCCAAAGAATCCCAGCAGCAGCCTTCAGGTTGAACTGCTGCCCCTCGCTCTCACTGGTGTCAGCTGCCTGCTTCCCTTGGATTGCCTGTGTTCCCTGAGCACTTTGCTCCTGGGCAGGCCTGGCAGGTTAGAGCACTCAATGGTAATGGAAGAAGATTTTTAAATTTACCACTCGTCTATACTTTGACTCCATTTTTCCGTCAAAAAGGACCATGGATTAAACAAATTGAGGAGGGGAAAAAGGATAATAACGGTATTTCAGGAAGGGGAAAAAAGCACATTTACAAGGAATTATATATAAGGTAATAATAAGTTAAGGATATTTTTGAAAGTTCATTTAATTCCTGCCTTTTGAAAAGGTTTTAACACTGTAGCTGACATTTAGGTACCTAGTTTTAATCAAAGAGAGACAGAGTTGGATTTAGGTTAAATATCATTCCTGTCAGCTCCTCTTTTGGTTTAACAAGAGTCCGTGTATGTGCATAAATACATATGTGGGTGCATATCTATTTTTTTAATATACATACTTGTGCTCTGTGTGTTGTTCATATAAAAGTAATTTTATGTAAATACAAATCAGGTGTGGGAGGATGTAAATTTCTTCTACCTTTCTTCTATGAAGATAGAAACTTGAGAAATAGTGATTATGTTCACTTTTATTTGTAAAAAGTCTACTGGAAGATTAAAAGATGTATTTATTGCATCATCTTCTGGCATTGAGAAGCATGAATAGCAGAGCTGTTCCCTCTCAGGTATTATCCTAAGAAGTTACGGTGAATCAGGAAGGTTATCTGTGCCCCTCACTTCATCAGTATCGGAAACACTGTTCTTAAACTACAGAACAAATTCAGAACACTTATTTTTTTTTCCTGGATATGTATTAGTTTATAAAAATTTATGTCCCTCTTTCAGCTATTGAATTTTATTTTCTACTGCCCTAATGTGTGTAATTGTTTCAAGTGAAGATTTTTATGAATAAAAACAAGCTTTTAATTGACAAGACTGTCAGTTTTGAATCCCTTTTAGATTGCGGAAAAAAGGTATTTTTGAGCTTGAACTCTCCAATATTCAGATGTACAGGAGGATGCTCAATGGCATTACTTTTCCTGCTAGAGGCTTATCTTCTTGCAGACATAAATACTTTGTGGATCAGAGTAGGTCCTCTGCAACTGTGCAGCACTCCTGCTTTTGAATTATGGTGTTTTCTCCACCACTGCTTGTTGAACAAAGCCGAATAAGGTTATGGAAGTTGTTGAATGTGTTGAGTTAATGAGCTCAGTGAGAGGCAAAATGCATAGGCTGAAGAGATCAGAATCAATCCTTGGCTATTGATTAAACACACCTTGCAAACCCATCTGAACTTAATCAAGTCTCTTAATTTAAACACTGTATAACTGTTGTAATTTTTTTCTTAGTTCGGTAAAAGACCCAGATGTCTGCTTTGACAGACTGAAAAAAATTTGGGCACGTTTTCAAGGTTGAAGTGCTGTCCTGAAGTTGATCTGTTCTGCATTTTGTCATGCCATGCTCTTTGCCCTGGCACAAATGTGAAACCAACTGTCAGCTTGTGGGGAACAAACACCCTGGCTGTCTTTTTCAAAAGACAAATGCATCACTTTGTAAATAATACAATGTAACATGAGTTTAGAGATACTGAAGGGCAATTCCAGAGTCGCTTTTATTTAATGTCTTTTTTATCTTTAAATACAGGGATTATTTTGGGGAGTGTGTGTGTGTGTGTGAGATAACTACTGGAAACATTCACTGAAGCTCTGTATTAGCCCATTGCTGAAGACAATGCATTTCCTTTTTAGCCGCTATTGCTTGCTCCTAAATATGTGTACAAGCTAGTTTGGCGCAAACATTTCTGTTTAATTAGTTTTGATACATTCACCTTGCTTAGTTTCTCTACTCACTGAGTCTTCCTTCCCACTCCTCTTAATGAGAGGACAAAATTACAGTCAGGATAGCAACTTTCTAGTTAAATTTATTTGCCTGTGGAGGAAGTGATTTTAATTGTGATACTTGGCTTGGTTCACAGAAATTGCTGTGTCCCTTTGCAGCTTTGCTCAGATTAGCAAAGCTGTGTTTGAAGGCCGGGGCAGCCCAAGAAATTTAGAGGTCCTCTACTGCAGCTGGCAGGTTTGGTCATGCTTTTGCCAGTATTATACAGCGTCCTTACATCAGCATATGGAGAGCTGAAAATATTTAGGAGGTTTCAATTTACAGATGTTCTCATTCTAGAAATCCACCAGAATTACCTACTTTGACAAAAAGTCCTAAATAGACTGGGAATAACTGTACAAGAGATTATTTAAGGTGCTTTTAAGAGACTTATGATAAATCTCTCATATCTTTAGAATGTAGTTCAGACTTAAAGTGAATGCTGGTCTTTTAGGGGTATATAATTTATGTTCTCATTTACTCTTAAAGGTGTATCTCAAAAGAAAAAACAGGGAAGCTTTGCTGTGATTATGTCTCAAGTGGGCTGAAGACTCTGCTTTCTGTTGTCCCCTGACAAAATATTTTAAGAATTTTGAGTAGTCAGCTTTGATTCGCTTAATACACTGTGCCTGTAAACTGCTGGGACTATTGTATTTCAAAAGGATAACAGGGATGGTATTGTGTTAATCTGGAACCACTCCTTTTATCTAAAGCAATGTAATAGCTCTCATTTTGGGGAGCTGTCAATGCTATGTGCTGTTCTCTTGTCTGGGGAGCTGCAGTAATGCAAGAGAACGGGAAAGGGTTAAAGAGTTCTTGCAAAAATGTGGAAGAGACCAGCTGCTTGTGATCTTACGTAGAAGTCTGAAAAAATCTACAAGGTTCAAATAGCTGGAGCCATTTGATTTGTCTTGGTTTTAAAACACAAAATATGTTTAGGAGGTTGGCTTTTTTCTGTTTTAGAATTTATGTTTTCTAAATAAAGTGTTCTTTTAATCCAAAACCCCTTGTCTGTAGTCGTTTTAGGACATCAGGGGAAAATCAAAACCAGAAGGCTAGACCAGGTGTGTTGATGCCCTTCTTTTGTCCTTGACATTGGCACTTTCTTTGGTACACAAACATGACATAGCCTTTCAGTGCAACATCTGGCCTGTTTAAAATGTATGCAATCGGTCAGCTGTAGGGTAAAGAAATTAATTCTTAGTCATAGTTTAAAAAATCTTAATTAAAATGATGATGAGGGTTTTTTTATCTCTGCATGTACTGAAAGTAGTTGGGAGTGATCTCATTCTTCAGTAGTCTATTGAATTCTTCTTTCTACCCCTTTTGCTTTGTGGGTGACATGTTGAGAAACACTGCTGAGGGAGTGGGTTGGAGTGAATGGTTGTGCCACAGGACACTTGCATATCCCAATCCTTCATTCTAATTAGATTTTAAAGTGTTGATACACTGAATTTCATAAATTAAAAACAACTGATGGGTGGCAAGGGAAGTGTGTGATGAGGTAGTGCATGTACTTTTTTGTGCCTTGAGGAAATGGAATGGGAACATTACATTTTGGGCAAACTCCAGCCAGATTTGTGGACAACTGGGGCAACAAAATTTTTTGAGACAGGAATAAAGAGAGAATGATTCATAAGGCAAGGTGTCTGGAATAGAGAACAAAGAAGGATGAGTCAGCAGGAAAAAGAAAAGCAATGAGGTTTACAGAGATCACAGCTTTAGAGTGAATGTGAAAGAGATTACAAAGAAGTTTGGGCTGGGAGGGAGAAGTCATATAAAAGTGTCAGGTATACAGCATTGACTTTGCCAAGAGAAACTGTAAGAAACCAATCTGGCCTTTCAAGCACTCAGGGTAAAGTATTGCCTAGTTTTCTAACACAGAAAAGTAAGTAAGCATTTCCCCCCACCTCCTGCTCTTGTTCCCCTCACTGCCCCTGCTCCCTCTGCGCACTGAACTTCCAGTCATCCTTAGTCACTGGCAGGATGTCAGTATTTCCTTAGGAGCTTTAACAGCAACTTCATAGTATCTTGAAAGTGGGTATATCTATTTATGGAAAACTTAAAATATTCTCAGGACTTGACAAAGGGAAGTTGGTAATTTAATTTATGTGTGTTAGTTTCAGGCTGAAAAAACAACAAAGTACTTTAACCTTGCATATGCTCACTTGGTACTAATAGGCTTTCTTGAACAAATGTTTAATGTGTGAACCAAGGCCACTCTAAACCTGTGGAAGTATCTGTGCAAATTAAATTTATTTAAGATTTGTCTTTGGAATTATGCACTCCATTTTCCAAATATTTTGTGTTGGAGCAGCTTGATGGGTGGGTAGAGTATAGTAATCATGGTTTGAATGGCTGTAGTTTACAGTGATGTTCTTGCCATTTTTGGCTGGAGGCAGATTTCTGTAAGAGTGGCTTAAAAGCACAACATCGCACATGTTCACATTTTGAACGCTTTTTGCATTTTTCATATTCTTTTTATATCATCTCCAATCTTGCAAAACCAAATGCTTTTGCCCTTTTCCAGAGTACGTAGAAAAACTATTTTTAAGACTTCTTTTCCATCTGTTGGTCTCACTTATTAACAGAGAAGAAAGACAGTGAAGAAGGTGGAAAGGAATACAGCAGTGCAAGCTGGTATTTAATTCAGCTCAACAAACAAGCACATTTTTAATTATACTTATGTAGTTGTTTCATTCAAAATTATCCTTAAGAAAATCTTCTTTCTGTTTTGAAGGGCCTAAAATTGTCTAAGCACGTCAGTATGGTATTCTTGACTTACATCAGTGTTTGTTAAAATAAGGGGTGATTCTTCCTCTCTCCCTCTCTGTGAGGAACATGGAAACAAAACTGTTCCTAAATCTTCAGGATTTTTCTTCTTTTAAAAAGTGCTCTTAGACAACATTTCACAACAATTTAAATTGAATTAATAGCAAACATGCTGAATGTTCATCTCTGTGTATATCCTGGCAGAATTTCAGAGAGCTGTTTAGAACCAGGGTGGAAGTAAGTCACTAAACCTTTCCAGTCAGAATTGGTTCACATTGGTTTCTCGACATCTTAAGCCAACATGTGTGCTCATAAAAGGGGGAAGCAGTATCTGCATTTTCACTAGTTCTCTGCAGTGATGGACTCAAATTTCAGTGAGCTCAGCCACTTGAGCCTTGTTTTAATTTTGAATTAATGGTGGAAAAAGGGATTCCATGCTTGCTGCTGTATGCTTGTTTTCTCTGTGCACCATCAACAATGTTTCTTATCATTAATACTAGTCTGCTGATTTTGCCTCCTTGGGAAGAGAAACAGTCTTCTTCACTATCTGGTTACCAGTGTTTCCTGATATATTTGTGAGTCATATGTTTGCTTATTTTTAATTGGAAGGAAACAGGGGAGGCCCAGGAAGCTGACAGAAACTGAGGCAAAAATGGTTTGCAGCAAGAGCTTCACCTTTCCTGTGGTGGGTGGCAGTGGATTAGCCTTTCCTCCCTCTCTTCTGCAGGGTTCAATGGCAGGAATAGCATTGCTTGCTTTTGAACTCCTGTAGACAACGGATATTGTTTGGAGGCATGATGATGACTGAGGAAAACTCTGTGTGTGAAGATGGGGTAGGATGGTGTTGGGTTAAATAACCTTGGGTCTAGCCAGGCCTTTTATCTCTGGTTACTGAAAGCTTGTTTGTGTGTGTATCTCAGAGCACAACTGTGACATGTTGCTAGTCAAACAGCGTTTATGAACTCCAATCCTTAAATTAAGGCAAGAAAATAATTATACATTTCGTAATAAATATTGCTAAATGGTAGGATTTGGGAAATCCATTCTGTTTCTAGAGTTGCTTAAAAATCATAGTGTCTTATTGTTCTTGTATAATGCCTGGGAACCTTGATAAGGAGGTGGCAAGTGGTGTTGGGTGTGCAGGTGGGCATGTTTTCTTTTTTTCCCCTTGTTGATGTGAATTTAGTCAAAATATTTCTGAGAAATACCGAGTTTAAAATTACATGACTGTCTCCAAACTGGTGAGGAAACATTTACATGTGCTGCTATCAGGATCACGTATAATTTTAATTGTATTTCCTACCTGCCCTCAATTTTGAATAGCACAGCTGGGAGGTAACTGGAAAGAGGGCAGATGAGAGGAATATGATTGTGTCAGAGAAGTTTATGAGTTCTATGTCCTAGAAACTCTTTTGTAGAATAGCAGCAGTTGAAAACTTTTGTGTTGTTTGAGATCCTGCATCCTTCATCCTTCCTATGGTAGTGGAGAACAGATTCATGGCTGAGGGAAGTTGCTTGCTAGGCAAGGGCTTCCTCCATGTTTAACTGTGTGTCCCCAGATATTCCTGCTCCAAGTGGTATCCATTCTGGCACCAGGCTAACCCCTATGCTAACAGAACTCTCTTCAGGTACTGTCAGAACAGAGTCTGTTTTGTTGTGACAAAGTCACGGCACTACTAGCTTTCTTATTATCCCTTGATCTTTGTCTAATTCACTTTGGATGCCTTCCTATGTATTCTCAATTACTGTCTGTTCAACTCAGGCCTTGACGATAGGCCAAAACAGTGCATTTTGTCATACTGGAAAGATAATTTTATTAAATGATGAAGTCAGATATCTTCATGCCAACCCCATGCCCACCATTCTAATTTTGTTTCACACTTTTTCCTTCTCATGTGTTTTTGAAAACAAAGTGTAAAGAAAGGACCATCAGAGAGGATGTTCCTGGAGTAGTAATATACAGACTGTGGAGAAGGACCCATACAGGTCAGGTCACAGTTTGCCGTACAGATTATGGAAGTAGAGTGAATCTGTATTTGGGACTGTGTGCTCTCACAAATTTCAGGTTAGCACGATATAACTAAAAGTGAATGTGTGATCAACCCCTTCATTTACAATATAGTGTAGCATTTTTTGCATAGAGCATCACTTTAATGGGGTGAACAAGCTGAGTGAGAGATTAGAGTTCAGTGAAGATGAAGGTTGTGAAACACCTTCTCTCCTCTGCCAGCCCTGTTGATGCTTTTCATGTCATTTGATCCATTCTGTCTGGACTAAGACTGCTCTTATACACCTCTGTTTAGAAAGCATTTACATCACGCAGCTTCCTTTTATGCAGTAAGTATACTTGAAGTAAAAATCTATGTAACAGCAACTGTGGAAGGTGGAGTGTGCAAACCTAGTAATTTGAAGTCATGTCGAAAATCTTCCACCAGGTTTGTGTGATTCAGATTCTACAATCTACCTATAGAATAGATTCCTGTATGTTAAGTAAAACAAGGCTTCTCTTAAAGACCTTGCTGGACTTCTTACTCTTGGTTTGCCTTTGGTCATTTACAAGCTGAGCCAGGTATTAAAGCTGATGGGGAGAAGTGAAGGAGTAACTTGAGGATCATAAGATGCAGTTAATTTCAAACCATGTAATTCAGTTTAAATTGAAACTTAACCTCATTTAAATAGATGGGCTACCAATTTAATGCAGATATACCAGCCTTCTGCTACTTACTGTCTGTATTAAAGCCTTCCCAATGCTTGAGTTTTTCAGATTGCACATGACTGGCATAGTGTAACATTGCACGGTTGCAGCCTCCCTTCTTGGTTGCAGCTCTGTAAAGTATTCTAAGCACGTTCAGTAACTTGGAATTCGGGCTTCTCTAGGATTCATCAGAGTTAAAATCCAGGCCTGCATGTGATTTGCTTTCTCTGCCAGCTTGTGTGGGGTGGCATTCCCTTGTGAAGGAAAGGGTACAGGCTACGTATGGATGATGGAGGGAATGGCTGAGGATAGGCCAGGGGGATGTTGTGCACCCACAGCTCCCTTCCCTGGTACAGAGGCATCTAGAAAGCGTTTGGGAAGTCCAGATTGCAAATTGGTACTACAGCAGCAGAAGAGGCTGTTGAAACCTTCTGGCTTTGTTTTTCTGGGTAGTTAGGAATTGTGGATTCCCCTTCTCAGCTCAAGTCTGGTCTGGCCACCTGGTGAGACTATGGAGGGCTCTGCAGCTGTTACCAGCATTTCTGCACGAGTTTTTGTTGGCACAGCTCCAGTGCTTGCAACCTTAGACCAGGGTGTCTCCCCAAAAATGGTATTAAAAGTAACAAGTGTCCAGTGGGTATTGGTGCTCACCCTCAGTAGAGCTCCATGGTCATTGGGAAGGAAATGTGAAGCAAAATGGTACCCTAGATGGTGTTGATGTATAAGAAGCTTGCTATAGGGGAGGGAGTGGTTAACCATGCAGAAAAACTGTTTTCTTAAGAGTCAATAGGCTTAGATTCCAAATACTGTTTATCCTTGTTTCAGGGCTCCATCCTCCCTTAATCTCTTACTCTGTAAAGACAAATAGGAGGGCACTTTCAGAACAAAGGTGATTCACTAAATGAAGAAGTACGCTATTTAAATTTCTTAATATAGAAAGAAATTTATTTTCTTATACTTATTATTCTCTCAAGAACATTTGCCTACTGCACTTTGGCAGTTCCTGTTCCTTCTAGTTGATTTTTGGATTAAAAAAATATATGTTCAAATATCTTACTCATTTTTCAGAATGAAAAAATTCTTGTGCCTGCTAGTTTAATACTTGAATTTGCTGTAAGAGTGAAAATTACCTTTGCTGCCTCTGTGTTACACACTGTATGCTTGCAGTATTTTCTAATAGATATGAAGCTATGGTGAGCTTTTAAAATAATTTTGAGTGGCTAGTAATCTTATATAAAAATGCAAAAGTTCAGGTGCACCCTGTTGGTATGAATGTTCTGAGTATTGTTTTTTTTCCCCACATATGAAAATAAGGATGCCTTCTTTGGGCTTAGCTTGTGAGTTCTAAGATCCGTGTAAGGTGTGTGGATCGTTTTTTTTCAATTGAGCATTTTAAAGCAGACTTGGACTAAACAACAGTCCTGATTTTAGACAGACTGAAAACCTCTGAGATCCACCACCTCCCCCTTTCTCCCTCCCTTTGTCCACATTGGCAGTAATGGCTTCACTCTGGTCCTTGTAACAAAAATAGTCTTTTTAGTACTTTGTGCTGTTTCCCTGTATTTCCTCCCATCATCTTCAGACTTGTCTAATTTTTTCTGTCCTGTACTACTTTCTCAATTATCCTCTTTGCTTGTCTGTTTCTGTACTATTTTATACTAGAGTAGCAATCTCTAATACTTCTCTCTTTTTTGTCAGTTCTAAATGAAATACATTGTGTTACATAGTTACATTTGGCATTTAATATGGGTTATTTTATATATATATATATATATATATATATATAAAAAAAAACACTCCAGGACTCTTATGTTTGTTTGGATTGTAAGGGACACAACCCTTGCATGGGAGTGCTCATTTGCAGTTTATGTCTTGACCTTTCTGACTTGAAAGACATCCTTCTCAGGTTTGAATATGTGTAGGTGTTTAATGGATGTTAATCCTGTACAAATGAAAGATGAAGAAATGTGCATGATGATATGAGCCCTTAATTCAAATTTCAACTTAGGAAAGCTTTGTATAGGCCCTTGAGAAATTTGTTACTCACTATTATGCCTAATGTGAGTACAACAGATTTTAAATAGCTTGCTTTGTTTGCTCTTCCATGACCTGCTCACTGCGATATGGAAAGCAGATACATAGCTGTCCAAGTCTGATTTGGAGTTAATCATGTTTATCTTAATGTCATCCTGAGTCTTAAAGATAGGACGCTTTGTTTAACAGTCATGTGGACTCAGTTGTCTAACTGGAAAAGGTAGTCTGTTATGTCTTATATCTTTTACTGGTGAGTTAAGGATGATGTTTTTCTAGGTGTGCTTCTAGTTCCTCTTTGCTTTTATCAGCTGGGAGCTTGCTTTTCTTCTCGAGTTAAAACTTCTTTAATTGAGAATCATGGAGCCTTCTTCAGTAAGAAAGGCAGCAATTGTTATTAAGTCTTTTTTTCTCCAATAATAAGCTCTCCCTTTATTGTTTTTGTAATTTATTTTTTAATGATTTCTACTGGATGGAGTCATTTGACAGGGCTTTCTTTGCTAGTCTGCTGCGAAGAGGCAGTCTAATCTGTGAGAACCTGGTTGTGAACAGAAATTGTTGGGAAGGTTTCCATGCTTTCAAGGGGATGTGTAGATAGTCTTCCAACGAACTTTTAATTGACAGTTAATATTCTTAGAGACAATAGGCTGGCTTAAATGCACCTTCATTTTTCTGCATTGCTCTTCAGAGCTAAATGTAAATGTTGAATGTTAATTATTCAACCACAGAAACAAATGAAGTGGTTGATTGGCTTCCAGGTGCAGTTGCTGTTATCAGGCTCATATGAGTGTATGTGAGGTGTTATTGTGTGGCCATGGTGGTGTCTTTTGGGTTAGAGTATTCCACAATGCCAACATTACATATGCTGCTGAGCTGCTGCCATCCTTGCTGGGTGAGGAGGCACTGGAAGCTGGGCTGAAAATGTGCCACAGGTAACCTTGAGGCTGTAAGGAATCTGCTGGGTTTTTTTCTTTATTTTCCATGTTAATGTAGTCTTCAGGCCCCTCACACAGCAAGTGTCACCACTGGGACCAAATGTACAGTGCTTGTACTTCGCTTCAGGGCTTTTTCAAGAGAGGTGGACAGCAACCCTTACCTCCAGACCATGCTGTTCCTTAGGCCCAAAAAAGAAAGGACACAATCACAGGTGGGGGCCTGAGGGACAGGGGTGCGATAAAGTGCTGGTGTATGCAGCTGTGCAGCACTGCAAATGCTCATTATCCTCTGCCTCCTGAATCACACTACTACCGTGGTATTGATGTATAATCACCCATATTGCGGGAAGCAGTGTTAATGTTTATTGGCTTTGTCTTTACTCTGCTTGTTCGTGCCAATTCTCATCTATAATAGAGCTTGCATAAAGACATATAAATGCATAATGAATACTGAACATCTGTACAGAGTACTGTTGAGCACTTTTTTTGTAAAAGTGTTTGGAATGCTGGCTGACTATTTAAATACTCACAAAGGAATCTTGTGATCTCACCGTGTTTTATAAAACTTGTCCTAAATATTTAAAGACAATTTTGGGCTTTCAAAAATAGCTTTATCGGATGTTAGTGCAGCTCTTGAGTTTGAATTGTGCTTTTTCAGTAGGCATGTGTTTAAAAGAGGAAAGTAACCCAGAATTATTATATCTTAAACTATATGTGATAAAATATACCTTGACTATGTAACATGTTCAGTATTTTTCCTATTGATGCTCAGCTGAATTTCACTGCCCTCCACAAAAATTCTTTTTTTTTTTTTTTTTAATTCCAATTAGCCATTAGGCTTACAGATCGTTATTTAATGGGTAGTGTATTAATGGACTTCCCACCCTAATTACGAAAATGAGTGCATCACAAATGCACTAGTCAATCAATGACTGAATGCGTGTGTTGGATCTTGAACTCTCTTCTTTTTCACTGAATTGCCTCAGATATCCTGAGAGTTTGTCTTCTAAATTTTAGTCCCATCTCAAAAATATTTAGAGATATAAGTTGTAAACATTTTGTCATTGAACTCAGTGCTATTCATTAACTGTTCTTTTTGATGATAATTGGAGGTGATTTTGTTGAATGAGTAGAGCCTTGATTGGTTCTGCCCCATAGCTCTTGAAGCTCATTAGTAATGGTAAAGTTTGAGTTGGAAATATGTGAATGTGTGTGTATTGATACCTATCTGCGAGTTAGATACATATAAAGGCACTCATATATAGGCTTATGTATATTTAAGGTACTGGCCTTTAGTGTTCTTATGCTGCTTTAATGTAAAATTCTTACTTTAGACTCAAGATATACAACTCAGCAGTAATGCATTGGATTTATGTGAAGGTTCAAACCGCAGAATAGTTTTTGAAGCTATTTTATTGAAACCAATCAAAAGATGCATACCATGAGCAGTAACAATAAGACATGATCAGGGCTATTTTTCCATTTGCTGTTCTTCTCTAAAATACTTAGGATATATTCCAGAGACCAGGCCAAAAACTCTCTTCCAGGAATAGGAACCAAGAAAGTGAAATCTCATTGAAGAACTTGAAATTCAGTAAGAGGATTAGTGCGATGGCTTGTAAACAACAATAGCAACAACAACAAAAAATGTGTTACTTAAGCAACCTGTGCCATATGACTCTGTGAACCAAAGCTGTTTTCTTTTTCCAGGTGCATCCTAAGGTATGGGCAGTGGCAGGTGGTTGTTTGCACTCTGCCTGCTGTGAGCCTATTTGGCTTATTTGTCTTCTACGTCAGGTGCCTGGCTAGAAAATCCCAGAGTGCTGAGCTGGATCAAAGAAAAAAATAATCTGTTTTAAGTTGAAATCATTCAGTGATAGAACACTGTGAATGTAATAAACTTGTTGAAAATACAGGGAGCTGGTAAAGCCTAGTTTTTACCTGGATCCTAACTGCTGGGCCAGTGGCCACATGGGCAGCTAAAGAGGTTTTGTGTAGAGGGTTGCACATTAAGTTGCTGAACGCTTTCTTTCTTTTTTTTTTTTCGTCATTGCTAAGAATGTTATGAGTCGTTGCTAAGAGTTACCCAAAAACCCCTCAACAATTCCAGGTCAAATAGACTTGAAAGAAGATTGCTGGCTATAGTACAAGGCTCGAGTGACAATAGTGCAGTAAGGCAGTATAATCCCAGTTTTCAAAAGACATCCATTTTTTTTCCCTCTCATGGGGATTGTTCTGGAAGTGCTGAATAGCTTCTTAATGAATCATAGGTTGCAACCCAGTCTGTGCCGTGTGTGCAACCCTCTTCCCCCTTTAGTCCGTTTATCACAGAGCTGACACAACACGACTCTTTCAACATAGCTTCCAGTCAATTATTTTGAGGCCTTGGAGTCAGCCAGTATCAAGAACTACTGATAAGAGTGCAGGTTTTGCAAAAATGTTAATTGAAGAGAGGGAATGCATTTTTATCCCTCCAGGCAATGTCTCCTTGAACCACTTCTGTCCCCTGCTAGGAAGAGAATATGACCTTCATAGTGTAGCAGCTTTTTGTTGCTAAAGTTATATTTCTATATTTCACTTTTTAGAGGAGCATTTGAATTCAGAAGTAAGCATTCTGGTGTCCCACAAGCAGGCTTCAAAGAGTGTGTTGGTTTTAGAAATGAAGTTTTTCCAATGTTTGAATCTTCTGAATGAATCATTGAGTTTATTCTAATGAGAATAAATGTTCTACCGTTGCCCAGCCATAGACAGACTAGATGCATCAATCAACAACTTCAGAATTTTTTTGTTTTTGAGGAAGACACTTAAGTAGATGTGTCACTGGTTTTTGGCGTGTTCTACAGTTTTATTTTTAGAATGACAATATCTACCAATAGCACTGGAGACAGTATTTGCTATCTTTTAATATTACTGAGAAGTTACGTCTCTGTATCCCTAAATAAATGTGATAACCACTTTCAGTGACTTAGGCTAGTTAAAAAAAGCATGTTATCTTACAGACTAAAGAGATGATGCATATAGCTACACACCCCAAATAAGTGTGAAAGGAATATGTCAGTGTTGTAGCAAGCAATCAGTTACTGGTTCACTGGCTTCTTGTAGTTTCAAAATCCAGAGTTTGTGTATATGAACCCAGCAGACCTGCACCAAGGAGTTGAAACAATTGTACAATCCACTTCGTATTTTGAAAAATCTGTAGGAGAAAATACCTAGTAAGTCAAACTTTTGGATTTTATGTGAATGTTGTTTTTCACTTAAATGATGTGAAACATGGATATAAATTTGAAAAACATTTCCATGGCTGATGACTTCTCCTGTAATTTTGCTTCTGCTCAGATTTTATGTTTGTGATACTGGAAATGATGTTGTATGATCATTTAACTCTGAACTCCTCCAACTGCTTTTGGAAGTAGTTTCATATACCACCAGCAATATAGTAGATTTTAATCATGCAATTGGTGCACAGCTAAAATGTAGAGATGTGCCATGCTAAAGTGATTATTGTTTCAGAATGTTACTTAACCTCTGAGGGCTACCTTTCATAATCTTTTTCATGGCTTAATCTGAATCTTTCTCATCTGATTCCTTCACTTATATGAAATAAGTCTGGTTTATGGAGAAATGGAAGTGGTAAGGAAGAGTTTCTACCTAGTGGAAGGCAATGTAATTGTATTTAGAAAGGTTTAGTCGCATAACTACGAAGACAAAGATGTAGTGGACCTTGATTTTCGATTAATGCACTAATTAAATATTTGAAGTGTGTTTTGATTTTCTGCATTTTTTTTTTCTCTGTATCCTTCAAGTGATGTCATGGCCATAAAAATATTTCAGCTTTCTGAATTTGATTAGCTGCTGTAAAAGTAGTCTTTACTTTGAAACAATCTGCTGTGAGATGTGTAGTGACAGTAAGTTGAACAAGAGGCCGTGAACTATGCAGACTCCACTCCGATAACTGTTTCTTAGGTGCTGCAGTTCTAGGCATGTTATTTAAGACACATTAGAAAAAGTATGGAAAGGCAGTTTTTTAAAACCATGGGGAAGTCCAAAAATTGTATGCTTCAGAATTTTCTGTTGTCAACAGGGCATTATTAATCTGTTAATTAAACATTTCAGTGTAAAGAGCTGTCAATCATATTCTGCCCTATCTCTCCTCCACTCCACATCTCCACAGATAAATGCTTATTTTCACACATAGAAGTTACATTTACTTTTTAAAAATGAAATATATTTTTCAGGTGTTCACGTATAGTTTTATTTCTCTATGTTTAATCTGTTTTATGGTAACTTTTCCAATGAAGTTTTACAGGTTCATTAATTTTTGTCATTGTCATTAGAATCTTTTGTCTCTTTATATTCATGACATGAATCCAACAGGGCTGGATTTAGGAATATCTGGCTGGTGCCAATAGAAGCAGTAGTTTGAATATCACTGTTTAATTTCCTCTTAAAATGGATCATTTTGCCTTTGGGGCTCTATACACTGGAAATATTCTAACCAGTTTTAAAACTGGTTGGAACACTTGCGTAGATCATGGTCTCTTCTGCAAACAGGGCTGGTTTGTCTGACCCGTTTTCTCTTGAAATAGCTCAATAAAATGACCCCAGACTGCAGTGTTAATATGCTGCTTATTGCTCTTCAAACACATTGGGAATCTCTTGTTCTACTTAGAGCTGTTCCTATACAACTCTAAATTCAAAATCACTTTGCCTTTATTTCTTCTTGTTTCAGTATAATGTGTTGTCAAGCTTGCCTTCTAAAAGGTCAAGAGGATTTGTAGGTGTGAGCACAGATTTAAGAGTGCTAATTAGGGAAACCAATGTAGAAGATACCTATTTGAGGCTTTTATCTGCTACTAAATTGAGTTTGAATTGTCTTGATTTGCGCATAAATTTGGGTCAGACCTGCAAAATTGTTCTGACAAAAGATTTGTTCATAAATCTGGTATTTAGCTGATAGCACAGTGCTCCGTATTAGGAGGTCAGTCTTCACTTCACTGTTATTACTGCTAATGTAAATCTGGCCATTTCTCTGTGTTATGTTGGCTTTTTGCTCTGGTGAGACTCATTTTTTTCTGAAGTGGCAAACTACATCAGAATGCTTTCTAACTGAGCAAAATGTTTTAAAGTCTTTTCTCCTGCTGATGTGGGGGAAAACTTACCATTAAGTCTTCATGGCAAGGAAGCATCACAACTTTTCTTTTGAGGCTTCTTCTCAACTTCTTCTCTATGGAAAACAAATCCCAAAAAGTCACCACAAATGGGAACATTTTTGGCTGGGCTGTGATATAAAACTATTGTTGTTTACTGGCTTTACAATTTTATCTTAAGCACTGAAAGTTGTCTTGTTTTGATAGGAATGTTTAACATATTTAATCCCAACGGAACTTTTTTCCTGCTTTAATTCCTAGTATAAGCTACGGCCTAAGTTACGGCCATTTTCCAGGAGTGATGACAGCTCTCTGCTGCATTTTTTTCCACTCAGATGACTAATACTGGATGTGCCAGTAGAGTGTTTTGCATCAGATATGGCTGAGCATGCTCCAAGCCTGAGGAGTATCATGTCAGCTAATATCCGGGGGCTGTACTGACCCAATGCAAAGCTCAGACTGGGCTAATATGATTTTTTTCCAATCTGGGCTTTTTAGTTCAGACTGGCCACCATATTAACACAGCTACAAAGCTTTCCAGCGGCTCAGAGTGCTGGCAGGGCAAACTTGTTTCTGCAGTAGAACCGGGACAGAGCAAGTTCCTGTCTGCCCAGTGCTCACTGTGTTTAGTGAGCCTGATAAATCACTGCTTTCCATAACCTGATGTTCTGTTGTTGCACCAAATGGCAGACCTTGGAGAAGCACCTGCAGGGAGGCCTTAGGGCTGTGGGCACATGGCTGAAGTGACAGCGGCACTTTCATCCCTTTAATAGGTAGTTAGTGAAAAGCCCACCTGCTTCTGGAGCAGCATGGGTTAATTTTGTGTGTGTTACTTAGGATGCTGTTACTGCAACACTTCCATGGTAATGAGAACACAGTTTTTCTTATTAGAAAAGGGAATCTTTTATGTTTGTGCTTGTTAAGAGAGATTTCACTGTTCTTCCCGGACTTGGCTTTGTCTCTTCAATAAAAAAACTTGTGGATTTCGGTAATTAGTGGGATTTGCACATCAATACAAGAGTAGATGGTTTTCAGGTGATGGTGACAAACCTTTAGTTGCATATGCATTGTCATTAATAAAGGACATAATTAGGCTTGGCATTCTTTACTCCATTTGCCAAATTCCTAGCCTTAGAAACCAAAATGGCTAAGCTGTTCAGATTGTCTCATTCCCTAACCATCGACTGTCAGAGACAAAATATATTTAACCATAGCTACAGTTCTTGTACTGGACACTTTTATTCTTGTTGCCTTTACATTTAGAATGCTATTTTTTTTTTTTCTGGCAGATTTTTAGAACATCCCCTCCTCTCCTGCATGCGACATCAAAAAATCCCTACTTTACTAAAACTCTAAAGTTGTTAAACTTTACTTTTCCAGTTGTAAAGTACTAACATGACGAAGCTGAAAGACTGAACTTGGTTTTCATAACAGGACAAAGCACAAAAAATATCTGCTGGAGAGGAAGGATAAACATGAGCAAACATTTTTATAGTTCATAAGAAATCTTAAAAACATTGTGTAGATAAGATCTCATTTTTTTGTCATACATGAGAACTCTTTCTTGCATATTGCTATTTTTAGCATTAGGTCAATGTATCTTCACTTCTAAGCTGAATCTATACTGACCTTTTAATCAAAAGCTAATGCTGCTGCTAATATCCTCTAGGATGAAAAACTGCTGTTCTATGTGGCCACATTTTGCTTGTAGGACAGAATACACCACTGTTCTCTGTTTTGTATTTTTGCATTTTAGTTGCTGCTATTTAACAATTAATTATAGAAATAAAATTACAATTCTTAGTATGCAGACAGGTAAGATGGAAGACATTCCCATGAGCTACGTTTGAAAGAAAAGTCAGATTGGAGAGAAATCTGTGAGAGGGATTTGTATGCAATTTGATCCCCTGTCAGCTCGTGCGTTATGGAGGAAAAATTGTGAAACCTTGATAGAAAGTAATTCTTACTCCCTGTAGCACAGTTCCCTTCCAAATTTTTGCTTTCCTCTCTCTGCTTCATAAGCAAGAAGGAAGTGCTAAATGTAGGGTAAATTGAGTTGGAGTAATTTAATGACCATTCAGTTGCTTTCACTTACTAACCAGAAGAGTGGGTGGTCAAGTAGGTGGTTCTATCATAGCTCCTGTATGTAGTGGAAGCTTCATGTTCTTTCTCACTTTCTTCCAGGAAAGTTTTGTACTTATGACACAATAATGAAGCATCCTAAGCATCTAGAATATATAAAAAAGTTTTGTATAGTTTGATGAACGTTTCAACAACAACAACAACAAAAGGTCCTGTTTTCTTTTCTGTCAGTTTGAAGCTCTCTGCTGCTCTTTTCTCACTTAGCAAGTTGTGAAGCTGTAATGAATGACTGATGCATAGCCAAAAGCATGGTAGTGACCATCGTGTCTGGAAGTTTCATGTTCTGACACTCTAGAAAAGCTAATTAGGAACAGCAGTGGCCCAGCAAGGAGCTGTTGCAGTAGTTTGCCATCAAACCTCAAGATCTATTGTGGGCTCCGAGATGAACTGAAATGGAACTGATTGTTGAGGAATTGTTAATCCACCCTGTCTTTAGAGATGCCTCAGAAAGCAGATACTACCTACTAATCTCTCAAGAAGTAATTTGAAAACAAATGAATCTGTAAGAATAACTTTGGAGTTTTTAAGCACAGTGTTATAAGATTGCAGAAATACAAGTGTGGTACAGGTAGGTCTTAATAAAAGCTAAAACTGTTCTAGTTTTTACAGGACTTGGTTCTCACAAAAATAAAGTGTAGTAGAAATATTTGGAACAGAGTATTTCAAATAGTATAGGTGAAAACCTCCAAGCCTTTCACAATAAAGCTACATTGAGTAATGCTCTATTGAACCAAAGCAGTAGCTGCCTCTATCTGATCATCAGCCTTCTATGTCAGTGCAAGGGGAGTGAAACGTTGAGCAGAAGTGTCTTACTGTCAGTGCCCCTGGGTAAATTCCATTTTATTAAGAATGTTAGTTGCAAGTATATTTTTGTTCATTCTAATATTACATATTTGATTAAAAATAAAAAATGCAGAAACTTTACCACTCTTTGATCCCTGTTTATATTAGGAGGATATATAAAGCATTTTTTTTCTGCAGAACAGTACCTGAAGAATTAGGTACAAATGAGTAGGCCTAAACTTGACTAAAGCTGCTTGTTGCTTTTGTAATTGGTATCTTTAGGCACTGACTGACTTAAGACTTGCTCATTTAATTGGGAGTTTGACATTTACCGTGATAATTTGTCATGAAGTAATTAACAACAGTGATTCTTAGTAGAAATATATTTATTGATTTTTTCCAATTATTCATTCTGCTTGATTTGTATTGATGACTTATATAAAAAGAATTCAATATCAAGTCTTTTTTTCTTGGAAAAAATAAAGTATAAAATCTAATGCTTGTTCACTGTTATCCTTCTCTTTCACATTTTAATACTTTTTTTTTCCTTTCACCATATCCATTTAAAGTAAGATGCTGCTGCTAAAGAGGAGCATCTCTCCTCCTACCCATTCCCTTCCATTTTTGACAGCCTGAGTTGAAGAAGGCTGCTGCATTAGAAGCATTACCGTGTGTGTAAATAGCCCCTGTATGCATAACATCTCAACTCAAAATGTGTGTTAAAAAGTTCTCGTAAATTTAGCATCAATCTGCACTTACGTATTCCTACTATATTTAATCCTGAGTAACAGCTAAGGCTTACTTCACATTGATTATGCATATTTCAGGCACAACTGACGAGAGGACTCTTCTTCGGCAGGGTTATGTCCTGGGGCAGAACTGTGTCACTCCAGTGCTGCTCCTCATCTTCTTTCTCTTCTTGAACTGACACTTTCTTCTTATTGAATTCTTTACATCAGCAGCAATGTTCACTGCCCCCTCCCATAGGCCAACTAGTATATTTGTATATCCAGTATATCCAAAACTCTGAATACTTTCTGTCAGCTAGTTGCTTGCAGATTAAAGCACCAGTGTTTGCATCTTGTAGAAATGTAAGAGCATTTAATTTTCAGGATTTTCCTCTTCAGAGGAAAGAAAGATGAATTTGAAGCAATTAGTCTAGCATATGAATTGGTAGCAGGAGGTTTAAAGGTGACCTGAAAATGTTGATTGAATAAACTTAATTCGTTTATGGCTGTATAATTTAAAACTAATTCAAATTAGATCCTCCTCTGCTTACTTTCTGAAATTAGAGTTGTGAATTTCTGGTTTGCAAGACCTAAAAGCTGCAAAGAATTAAATTACTGTATCAAAGAATACAGTTTTGTTCCTGACAGCAAAAAAAGACAAGATTTTGAACCCTCTTCAGAGTAGCATTCATATAAAAACTCTCAAGCCTAAGGAAAAAAGGTCTTTAGTTCTTCTTGTCTTCTGTCATCTGAACTGATTCTAATTGTCTTTCTATATTTCTAAACAATTATGATTGGTTTTGGTGATGTAGAGTTCATTTATTCTTTTATATTTCCTCTCTACAATGTACAGATGTAAGGATGATGGGGTGAGGTGAGGAAATTGCCTCACTTCATCAGTGTGGTGAAAGCTCCTTTTCTTAAAACCCACTGTATCCTGATAGTGCTATTCCTACTCTGGCAAAGGAGATTTGAGGATTAGGTGGGATCCTGACTTTTTGTGGTTTTTATTTGCTATTTGATTCAGAGTTAGTGAAGATTCTCTCTTCTGTTGTTTTTAGAAGTATTAATTGCAAAACTATAGTGTGGTAGGTAGTCACTTGTCTTGAATAATATTTGAGAACACTTATCTTGCCTAACATTTTCTTCGCAAAGTACAAGAATGGATTTGGACCTGCATGCCTTTTTGTAACTGAATGCTGAAGGAATTAAATTTTTTTCTGACAGTCAGTCTCCTTCATGTTGGGTTACCTGTTTTCTAAGAAATTAATTTATTTCTAGCACTTTTCCTCTTTAATATTTTCTAATTCTCTAATTTGTGGATTGAATGTAGTATGTGGGTTGAAGTAGATGGATTAGAAGGGAGGTAGCAAAATATTTCTGGTAATCAACTTCCAAATTTCATTACTGCTGCTGTTGATGGATGTGTGAAAACCAAACCACAGCAGTTTTTGGAAATGAAATTTCTTGCATTAGCCTGTGGCTGCTCTGGGTTGAAGCCTGTGCTCTGTGAGTTTGTTGCTTGCCGTATCTGCATGCAGATGTGCTCCAGTCAGCTGTAATGCAGCTGGGTCCCAGGCTGCCTGCTTGCATCAAGGGCTTCTCTGGCCAGCACGCAGGTGCTTTGGAAGCATCCTGAAGTAGCGAGGCTGAGTAAAACCTTGTTTCTGTGTGGCTTCTTATCCTTTTCTAATGAGTTGCCACTGACAAACTGTGACGTGACAAAGCTGGCAGTAATAAAAAACGTGATGTTTGATACCAAAACAGATCTGGGTACAATAAGTCAGATGAGCTTTCAATCTTTGTGACTGTTTTAGCAAATGCGTATTCAAAGTGAGCAAATGGCAGAGCAGTGTGACTCAGCAGTGGCAGCTGGGATAGGGATGCCATCTGTAGTCTGAAATGACACTCAGAGTAGTGTGGAGTTGCACGACAGATACGTGTAAGGTAGGTGGGCCCAGACTGATACAGGATATTCAGGCTGTGGAGTAGCAGAACTGAAGAGCAGATGTCCAGAGAGTATGAGGGATCCCTGGGTAGATCCAAAATTGCTGCTGTGTAGACTATTACTGTGATTTTTGGGCTTAGAGGGACAGTGCTGCATCCAATTTTATCAGGTGTCCATAGGACATCAGAGACCTACTGAGAGTGTTGCTGAAAGAGAACAGATGTGGATTGTTTTGTTAGAGCTCTTTTTTGGAAATGCTCTGCTACTGACTCGCAAAAGGATTACTAGAGATGGAAAATATGCCAACTGCAGAAAGAGCGCTCCGTAACTGCCAGTTTGCAATTCCTGCTTCCCTCAGGGTTAAAAAAGGATTGACAATAGTTATCCAAACAGAAGTCAACAGCATAGATAACTACTGTATGGATTGAAGGGTAACACTGATTAGAGCTTTGAAAATGTGGAGCACTAGTCTTCATACCCACTCTTATGGTCTGTTCAGTTGAGCTGTTCTTGTAGAGACTGAAAACGGTTGCTGGTGTTGCAGAGCAGGAACAGATCACTTAGGGATTATTCTGGGTAGATTTTTTAGTGGACTGTCTCAGTGTATCTTCTAAATGGCATCAGTCATCAGCATTTTCTGCTATACGTCTGCAAAACGGTGTGTCGAATTTAGGACCTCAGAACACAGCCAGTGCTAAAAATTAGCTCTGCCATCTTGACTAGTCTATGAGATGGATTATTAAAGAACCTTGCAGCAAATTCTGAGTGATGATTTAGTTCTACAAAATGTAACTCATCTTTATATAACTGATCTGAGTGTCACTGAAAACTAATTTTTTAAAATTTTTTTGTTATTTAAAGAGAAAGTGTTAAGAGAATGGAGCTAGGCTCTTCTCAGTTGTATTGCTCTCAGCTGAGCAATACAACCAGAGACAATGGCAGAAACTGATGAACAGGATGTTCCACCTGAAAAATGAGGAAGAACTTCTGTACTGTGTGGATGACCGTGCATTGGAACAGCTAGCCCAGAGAGGTTGTGGACTCTCCCTTGCTGGAGATATGCAAGAACTGACCCGACAGAATTCTGAGTAATGTGCTCTGGGATGACCCTGCTTGAGCAGGGAGGTTGAACCAGATGACCCACTGTGTCCCTTCCAACCTGCCCCATTCTGTGATTTATCCTGATTGAAGGTGATTGATTGTGTCACCAGAAGGTGATAGTTCTCTTTAGTGAGAAGGCTATAGACAAGCAAGATGTTGAGCTAATGGGATCAAAATGGTTTTGATATGCCTCAGCTTTCCCCTAACGCCTGCAGCATATCTGCTTTCCTGGATCACGAAAGTGAAGACTGTCTCTAGGAGCTTGCACTGTAGTGATGTGCCTACCAAGTTAACTCTATCTGATACTAATTTGGGCTGGACAATGAGGAGTGTTTTCCATATGACTGGTCTGTATAAAGATCAAGACAAAAGCATAATGGTGTGTGGGTCGCTAGTCACTACAGAGAAGGTGCTGACAATGCCTATCTTTTCTTTGGCTAGTAAAGGATGTGCTGGCAAAGTCAGTCGTTTTCAATTCTCCTTGCACTGTAGGTGGTATGAGATTCAAGCAGTGCAAGACTGCAGAATAATGCTATTGGCCTCTCTGGCTCTCAGCTTTGACCTGCACTAGCACTTCTTTATTCTCAACTTCAGAGATGGTATCAGAGCAGCTATTACTAAAATATCTTTAAAAAACTCCGAAAGCTTGCATTTTGTTAGCTGTCCACAACACACATGCCTTTGCCAGGTTGACTGTTCTGACTCTTGAACAGGTGTTGCTGGCCATGTAGATGAGTAGGATGGTATGATTTCCCCTCACCCCCTTTAGATACCTATGGACAACTGAAAGGAGGAAACATAGCCAACCAAAGGGTTTGCTTGCCTAAGCCTCCATGCTTTTCCTCCCTCTAAACACGTCTGCCTTATTTCTTATTCTAGCAATGGAGTCTTGTAATATTTTTTTTTTAATTGGTGCTTATTTAACCCGTCATACCCTCTTTCCCTCTAACCCTCTGTGTGGTTTTGGCTATCTAAACCAGAGGAAGGCAAATCCAACAACAAAAACAGAGGAATGGGTTTCTGCCAGTTGCTGCCATGAGTTTTGTTGAGTTGAGTTGGCTGGCTTTCTGTAAGTGGGCATAAACAGTGAAAGGTAACAAAAATAAAGTTTGTTCTTTGAAAACGGAGAGAGAGGAAGTGAAAGTGGAATGCAGCCAAAGTGATGGGCTGCAAAAAGAGTCTTTTCAGCAGTGCTGTGAATAGATAAGAGTGGGAGAAGACTCATTTGTCAAGGGCAGAGAGGAGATGCCAAGGTGATTGGGTTAAGGGGAGATGAAAGCTGGAAGAGAGTGTCTCAGAGAAGTGTGTCTCAGAGAAGCTTTTTAGTTATCCTTCAAAAATTGAGTACAGCAGCAGTGAAGGACACACAAAGAGGCTTGAAGGAAGATGTGAATGTTGAATGATGGTACCTGTAATACTTGAGAAAAGAAGTGCTGACCTGAGATCAAGTATGGAGTGAAAGAGTAAAAGGGTGGTTGTAACTTGTGCTGCCCTACTCTAAGGTTGTCAGAAAGGCAGGCTGAGGTTCAGTTTAGACAGAAGGAGACCACTTTAGATCAGTGGTATGATGGGGTCCATCCCACAGAAAAAGAGTTTGCAAATGCATTTGTAGATGAGGACACCCAGAGATGAGATGCAAACAAAAAGACCTGGAGTCTGTCTCTGTTCCTTCGAAGTGTATGCACTCACTGTGCTAGTGTGTGGAGTGGATTTGTACTTGAACTTAAACCAGCCATTCGTAGTAGTCTGTACCTGTCACTTCTTTTTTCTTAACAAACTGTGGTATGAACAAAACCATGTTCAGAACAAAACAGAACCTGTTTTTTCACTGTCTCATACTTTTTTGGGGTGGACTGTGATATGGCAAAAAATAAGGGTGGAAACTTCTGGTCACACTTTAAGGCTGTTTTGTTACAAATTGCTTATATTCCTCTGGTACTGAAGTGTTTCAATTCAAAATCAGCAAAATTTTTATTATGCTCATTGCTTTATTCATTGCATCCAGATTATGTGTTGGTTATTAAGTATTGATTTTTATATTGCATTAGAAATTTTTATGCTTTTCTTGGGCTTTGGTCTCTATGAAGTATTTTCTTCTGAATGTATTGCTCTGCATTATGTTCTGTATTTTAACCTTTAAATGATAACTTGGTAGGCAGTGCAGAGCCAATTTTGAGCTTTCTTTAAATTCTAATAGAGAAAAAATAAGAGAGAAGAATACTGCTTCTGTGGAGAGACTAGTGTTTTTATTTTAATTTTTAATTTTTAAAAAAAAAATTATTAATGGTGACAAGTGATGCAAGCATTAGGACACACATTGTCCACTGAAACAGTTCACCTTTTTTCTTCTGGCTTTAAGAAAACAAAACAAACCCCAAATGTCAAGCTCTTCAAATATTTTCTCCTTCTATGAGTTTTTCATTCTCAGATGAGATATAGTAGCAGTTTCGAAAATTATTCTTTCTAGCAGCTTATCCTGCTGCAGCCTTTCTTTCCTTTCCCTAGCAAATTGCATGCTGTTTTAGGTAATGGCAGACCAAAAAGTGAATGCTTTGTCATATAGACCTTTGTGAATATACTACCAAAGGATAACTGAAAAGATATTGTGAAAACATGGGCATGTAATACCTTGTATAAGTTCTAGTTGAATATGTAAATGCCTTGCCTAATTTGAAAAAAGAGAAGCTAATGCAATATTGAAGTGTGAGACTTTTTTCCTTTTTTTCCTTTCAAATGTTCTCTAAGCCTTTATTATTTCTATTATAACCCTTAGGAGGTGGAAAACTAGAACCACACAAGATTTCTGGATGTGGCTTATAATTTTGTAAAGAAATGTTCAGTATTCTTTTCTAAATTTTCTTCCTTTTAACTCTAGAATTATCTTTTAGCTATTATTTAGCATCAAGCTAATGTTTTCCTGAAAATATTTAATTAAGTCTTAAAATCTAAAGACTGAGTGGCAAATTTATGCTCAGACTAGTACTGGCACCCAGTCAGTGTCTACCAGGACAATTTTCAGCCATAGTTTTTTTTGCACTTAACTAATGTGCGATGTGTAACATAAAGGGATAGGTTTTCACTTGTGTGCTGAAGTGGTGAGATTGTCAGAATAGTGTTTCTCTTTTCTCCTTGCTGTGCTTTGGGCAGTGTGCCTTCAGGACATGGATGGATGATTGGCTTCAAGAAGCTATGACTTCATTGCACAGTCTAAAGTAGGTTTTATCCAACCTTCAGGCTTACGCTATTTTAAAAAGCCAACCCAGTGAGAATGTTTCTCCATTTAAGAAGTGGAGAGATTAAACACAACTTGAATCTGCTTGAAAAATACTATAATATAGTTAAGTATTCTTGTAATAGTTAGTTTTATTGAAACTCAAGTGCAGATTTGCAGATAAAAACACAAGTTTAAAGCCGTTGAGTTCAATTCCCTGGGAAGCCATAAAGTGACATTACCTTTGTTTGTTAAATTGTAGTATTTCTACTGTTCTGATTATAAATATTTCTACCCTAAAATAGTGCTTTCTCACTAGAAGTTTATACGCCTATTGCAATTTCTCTGTTGAGAGTTTTTTTAATTGCACAAGTAAAGCCAAGTTTGATGGCATATCAGTAAGTTTTGTCCAAAATGGTGTGCTGATTTGTGCTATTTGTTCACCAGAGGTCTTGCTGAGGACCAAATCTGATGGGAGAAGAGACACGTTATTTGCTTACATGCACAATTTATATTTTAAATAAGTTCAACAGCAAGTAGTGATTTGGCTACAAGATGTAAAGGAAGAAAGTGAGTTGTTAGCATAATGTGTGTTTCTCTGAGTGTGTTAAAGAGCTTTGCTGTCAGATTACTCTCTACCAATGTAATTTACCTAAAATATTTTCCTCCTTGTTAGAAAATATTTTGATAAATCTTGCTTTGCTGAAGAATGAAGTAACAACTAATACAAAGAGTAGTGTGTGAAATGAATCATCCATTTGACATTCATTTGATTCTGTAGGGCACATGTAAAGGAAGACTCAGATTTGTAAGTCTAAAAGGGAAAGGTAGAAGACAGAAGATAAAAGACAAATCTCTATTTCTTTGTGTTTGCTGTTCTCAGCTTGTTTAATATGAAAAGTTTTCATATAATTCTGGTTTTTATCTTAGATTTTCTGTGATACTTTAGTCCATCTTTAAGCATAACATTGCAGAGGACAATGTTATACTTGTCTTTGTGATTGAATAAAAGGTACTAAAACCAGTAAGGAAGTGCAGAACTTCATTTTGATACCGGGGAAAGTATGAAGCATTGCTGAGGAAAGCTTAAGATAAGACATCATTTTAATAGGAGATTATGCAAGGAGAACCCAGGAAAGGATAGGCTGCTCCATATAACCTTGATTCTGGGAAGGTGATGGAACAGCTCATGCTTGAAGCCATTTCCAAATACGTGAAGGCCATCAGCAAATACTGTCTGCTTAGACATCAGTGAGGTTGTTGACACTGTCTTCCAAACAGGGAGGGTCCCACCAAGCACCAGGAAACACTAATACATTAATGTGGGGTTTGGGGTTTTTTTGTTGTTTTTGTTTTGGTGGTTTTTTGTTTTGTTGTTTGTTTTGGTTGTTGGTTGGTTGGTTGGTTTTTTTGGTTGTTTTTTTCGTTTAACAGTGTGGGTTACTGAGCACTGGCACAGGTTACCTACGGAAACCGTGGAATATCCATCCTTGGAGATGATGTCTGGACGTGGTCCTAGGCAACTGCCTCTAGATGGCTCTGCTTGAGCAGAGGGGTTGGACCAGATGGCCTGCAGTAGTCCTTCCACGCTCAACTGTTCTCTGATTCTGTAGATTGGGGCCCAGTATATCTTGAATTTATTATTTGTTGGTCTGTATCTCATTGGATCTTTCACTAAATTTGGAAGTTTGGCTGTTTCCTGTGGGTATACAAACCTTCACTGCCTTCAAAATACATGTATGTTGTTCTTCTTTCTAACCTTCCTTTCATCTTGCTGGATTGTATGAAAAGATATGCAAGATATTAAAGTACCTGCCACTTTTCTTACTACAAAATGAGAAATTAGAGCAGTATCTGCACTTCTGATACAAAAGGATTTGGCTTTTATTTTGGCAGTGCCTGTGTGTGAAGGTATATTTTTAAACTCAATATTGCTCATTGCCCCTCTTATTCATGTGCCCAAGTTTTGTGATTCACTGCTAGCTTAATTCTTTATGTACCTTGATGTGGTTTCTCAAAAGATCTCTTCTGAGAGGTTCTTGTCGTCCTCTTGAGACTCTGGATTTATATGATGACTGAACTCTTCAATCATCTCTCTACCTTCTTGGACTTACCTCCTTCTGAGGCTTCAGAAATAACCTTTTGTAACAGCTTCTGTCATTTTCAACATCAGAGCTCTTCCATTTCCTTGCATTTAATTTGATCTTCCTTTTTGCATGGCCGTTCAATATTTTATACACAATCTTATGCTCAGTTCCCCTTAGGAAGTCCTCAGCTTTCATGATGGCCACATTCATTTTGAGCTCTGTGCCCCCATGTTCCTTGAGCTCCTTTTAATCTTCAGTCTGTATAACTTATGTACTCTTCTCTCATTTACTCATTTGTCTGGCTTCTGCACTGATGCTGTGGTAACTTGTGTTTGTTGTTCTCAAAGAAGAAACTTTTTTTTTTGTTGAATAGTTGCTCCTATTGTCTAGCTGGAAGCTTTTGTTTTTGTCTGTTGAATGAAGTTTTAATAACTGATAGAAAAAGAGATGAGTTCTAGAACAAAATTTAAATAACTTTTATTGTCCCCTGTCACACTACTTTATGGCTAAACTGTCAAAACTGTAATAGGGTGGCACTGAAAAGCAGTGTCATGGAAAGGAACCTGGGGGTCCTGGTTGGCAGAATGCTGAACATGAGTCAGCAATGCCCTGGCAGCCAGGAGGGCCAACCCTGTCCTGGGGAGCATCAGGCACAGCATCACCAGCCGGGCAAGGGAGGGGATTGTCCCGCTCTGCTCTGCACTGGGGAAACCTCAGCTCGAGTGCTGGGGGCAGTTTTGGGCACCACAATATAAAAAAGAGATTAAATTATTAGAGAGTGTCCAAAGGAGGGCAACAAAGATGGAGAAGGGCCTTGAGGGGAAGCTGTATGAGGAGTGGCTCAGGTCACATGGTCTTTTCATCCTGGAGAAGAGGAGACTGAGGGGAGACCTCATTGCAGTCACAACTTCCTCATGAGGGGAAGAGAAGGGGCAGGCACTGATCTCTTCTCTGTGGTGCCAGTGACAGGACCTGAGGGAATGGCCTGAAGTTGTGTCAAGGAAGGTTTAGGCTGGATATCAGGAAAAGGTTTTACTCCCAGAGAGTGGTTGGGCACTGGAACAGGCTCCCTAGGGAAATGGTCACAGCACCAGCTGACAGACTTCAAGAAGTGTTTGGACAATGTTCTCACATGATGTGACTCTTGGGGCTGGTCCTGTGCAGGGCCAGGAGCTGGGCTCGATGATCCTTCAGGGTCCCTTTCAGCTCAGCATATTCCATGATTCTGTGATGTGTAGTTGTTAGGCCTGCTTTTGTGGTTAAGCTGGTGGCATGATTAGTAGAGATAGAGATAGAAGCTGAGCTGTGAACTTAATTCTTCCAAGTCTTTGTTTTAGCTTTTTTTTTTTCCCTTGGAGAGTATGTTACAAAATAACCTAGCACTCAATCTGCAGAAAATTTTATGATTTCATGTACAGTTTGTAGGGCTGTCTTCATTTAGCACTCCTACTGAGTTTAATCTTGTTCTTATCCATTGCCTTTTAACAGCATATTGTGAGAATATTTAGGAGAAATGCCAGAGACTATGAAATCTACATAAGATTTTCTATAGATAAGCACTAGCAGTGTCTTGGAAAAGGTATTGTTTTCAGAAGCAGCATTGTAAGACCACATATCCATAAAAAATAATCAAAGTGAATAATTTGTTTTTGGAACCCTCTATTGTGTTCTTAAAGTCACAGAACTTGCTTGCTGGTGTTTTATTATTGGTATAGTTATGAAAATATTAATTTCAAGTGCATGATTCCACCCCTCAATCCCCCAATTTTTTTTTTATTCAAATGGTATAACTCCTTGTCACCAGTGCAATTAGTCAGAAGTTTGCTCAGTATACTGCAGGAATACTCAAGCTTGCAGCCTATAAACTGAAATATGAAATAGCTTTGGTGTTCTGTGGATATTTTAACTTATATATTGATGACAATCTATACATAATTTCATGAAACTCTTGATTCTTCTCATGGTTTCAGAAATATCTTGTGAACTGAAATGGAAATTGTCTTGGTAGCTTCAGTTCTATAAAGTGATCTGCATATGTAGGGCTGTTTGCTCTCTGCTGCCTTGGCCATGCCAAGGAAAGATGAAAGAGACATTTCACAGCTGCCTGTTGTCACCTCTCCAGCAACAAAGAACAGAGTAACTCTTTTTCCCTGGAGAATAAGAGGAAATTTAAAGACACTTTTGTTTAGATTATGTTTTGTTTAGTTTGGAAACTGAAGGACAGATAGCATAATAGAGACTGATCTTTTCTTCCCTTCCCTTCATCTCTTTCCTTTTTCTATTCTGTTCACTACTGGTAAAACATGGAAAAGATTCCTCTTGGCAGTGAATATGAAGCTTTTTGAAATCGGACATGTACAAGGCTTTTCCAGGCTGGGTATAGAGAGAGAGAGAGGCTAATTTAATAGAAGAAATTTAATAAATGGCATGGCCAGGTAGACCACATCTAGTTGTGAACCTTCATGCTCTTCCAATATTTGAGGTTAGGCTAAATGCTGCCATTAATAGTGATATCTTACCCTGAAGAGTACAGGAAAGGATGTCCACCTGTGGCTTCTTGCATTCTCAATAACTTGCACCTAATAATTATCAAATTCCCATCTTTCCTTTCTAAAATTAGTTATTATTAAATTAGATATTTATTAATAAGGGATATGGAAGACAGAAAATGAAAAGAAATATGCATAGATCAGACTTGATTGTGAACTGTTTAACATTTTTCCCCCTACTCTTCTCCTTGGTCATGGCACTGCTTAATGACTTCTGGAGGGTGGAATTGGTTTTAATTTCACAGTGGTTTTTAGCAAGCACTGATTTAGGAGAGGTTGATCCACTTCCTTGTCAGACAAAATTATGTTTATAGGGATGTTTAGATTATTTGACAGTTATAATAGCACCAATAAAAGGCCTACAACTAAAATAGAATAATGTTAATTTGGGAATAAATTGCCATATTTCCTATTTTGCTGTGGGTGTTTACATTCCATTGGTGCTATTGGATGAGACTTGAAGTTCAAGTTACTAAGCTAAGAGGGTGATTAAAACTTCCTGATATTAAGAATAAGCCTAGAAAAATCTAAAAAACCATTTGCAGGTAGTTGAATTTACTTGGCTTTTACTGCTGTTACTTGAAATCCGTTGGTTTGTGTAATGAATTCTAATACTACAAAATAAGGTACCACTCTAAGGAAGATAAATATTCTTAGTATTTAGTATGACTTCTCCCTGTAGTGGAGAATCTGTAATTCTCCTTAAGTGCAGCTCTTTTCATGGTTATTTTTCTAATATTAAATAGTGCCTCTGATCTGCTGCCTTTTTAGATGCCATAGGTTAATTAAGGTTGTTTCAGTGTTATATTTCAGTAGGTAATACTTAACATAAGCATCTTAACATAAGTCATTAAAATTTATTCTCAAACTGCATTAACATCAATTCTTAGTATAGTCTTAATAGGTGTCTGAATGCTCTGCAGTCAAGGTGTTTTAAAATGCTTATAACAGAAATAATGTAGTGCCTTTAGGAGATGAAAACATCCTGTGCTTCAAGGTGTGCTGTAATATAAACAGGTAAATTATTGTGGTAGGTGGGTGATTTTTAAATGTGGAACTTGAACCTGGATGTATACGACTGAAAAGAGACCTGCTATAGCACCTTTATACTCTTTAATCTTTGAATTCAACACTCAATGGGAGAAGAAAAAAATAAATTTTCACAGGACTTTTACCTGACATCACAGATCAATGTAATTTTGCACTGGGTTCTTGCCATGGAGCTATCTACTTTGATAGATTTAGAGCTATTCATGATGCTTTTACAGCAGCTGGTGGAGAAAAATAAAAGCATATTCTTGAATAAAAGGAGCAGACTGTTCCAACTAGTTGTTTGAGCTGAATGAGAAAATAGTATTTCATCCCTGGTGCAACACCTTCATACATGGAAGTCCCAAAAGAAACCATTGGTAACTGAGCCCTGTGTACAGGACAAGTGCTGACAAAACTTTGTTGTGTGCCTCTAGTAGAACCCTTCTCTCATGCTCTTGGTTTGTACTTTTTTTCCCTCCTGATCTGCTTATTCCTAGTGGATGAATTTCCAGGCTCACAACCAGCTCCTTCAAATGGAGGGGTGCGAACTTTGAGATACTACTAGTGTGTTTTGCATTTTGCATAACACCAGAAGTGGTCAGACGCAAAAACAGAACTCAGAACTAAACTGTAAAGTGATATGATTTTAACTGCCTTTCTATACATACCATTCTGTGCCTGAAAAAAATCCTTTGCCATACTGATAGGTTATAGGACTAAGTAACGAAGAACACTTCTAAAATCTAAATATTAAAACTGCCATACAGAATGTTTACATGCTATTTGGGAATAGTGTCTTTTAGCGAGAAATCAGGAGATCTCCAGTGCACCATCCCTGTAATGCTATTCATAATAAATGTTATGAATATCTTTAACTTAATGTTGTTGTTCAACTGACTGTTTCTATTCTAAGTAGTAGAAGTGCATAATCTCTAGGAAGTACAGTGAGAACATTGGAATTGTTAGATAAAGATCAGTTATTCAAATCCAGAAACAGTTTTCCTTTTTGTCCTGAGCTGATGAGCTTGGAGGCCACAGCAAAGTTGTACTGGGTATCCATTTATTAGTGGGAGTTATTGACACATGCTTCTTCTAGTCTTAAGCTTATTTATATTTTAACCTGGTGGAGAAAAGGTCTGTTTAGCTCTTCTTTCCTGGGTTGATATAAAAGGAGGTAGGATAAATCAAAATCAGAGGGCAATGTCAGTATCAAGTGTTGCTGCTAAGGAATTATAATTTTAACATATGTAATGTATCTTTAAATTTAAATGAAAAAATAATTTAAAATAGCTTTTTATAGGTATTTTGGGTTTTTGTGGCAAGATTTTGGTGGCTGGGGGATTACAGAGGTGGCTTCTGTGAAGAACTGCCAGAAGCTTCCCCTCTGTCTGATAGAGGGACAGGCTCCAAGACAGACCTTGGCTGAGCCTGTCAGAGACAGTGGTAGTGCCTCTGGGGTAACAGATTTAAGGGGAAAAATTTTCTGTGTGACAAAAGGTTTTTTAAGGTTTGATGTTATTTTTCATTATTTTACTCTGATTTGATTGGTAATAAATTGAGTGTGGTTTGCCCATGATGGTAATTGGTGAGTGACCCACGGGCCTTTCAAAATATTTTTCTCTCCCCTGAGGAGGGGATTGATAAAGTGGCTCTGGTGGGCCACTTTAGGGTGAGGTTAGACTTTTCAGGGTCTAACTCCCACAACAGGTGACGTGTAAGTTTTGACTATATGATCTTTATTAAATCTTCATTAAATTTTGGTTAATTTTGGGGATTTTATGATTAATTTTGAGATTAAATTTAGGTTAATCTTGATGACCTTGTTATTAAGCAGAGCTTTAATTTATTTTCTGAGAGTTCAGTGTGGGATATTAATCTTTCTTTTTATAATGAACATTTAAGATTCTTTATCTTTCATAAATGAAAATGGACATGTAGGCAGGAAATTTTTTGAGGCTAGTATGATTTATCACTTATCTTTTAGAAGGACGTTGAAGGGGAGTGTGTGAGTTCTCAGTCTGTTTAAGCTGAAGTTGATAACCTAGTGAAGCTTATGAGAAAACATAGTGGATACAGTGAATTGTTGTTTTGCTTGGTTTCTGTGAAATGTAAATGTCTCCCTAATACTTCATGAGCAACTGAGCAAATTTGATTGATCCAAAATACAATTAGTAGTTTGACAAAATAATCAGAGATATTAAAATTCTGTCTTCTTAGCTTTCTATTCCAGCTGTTGGTGGTGTTTGTTTCTGATGGACTACCTGTTTTTTTCTTTTTGTTTGTGTAGCGGGTTTGGTTTGCAAACCGGGCAGAAACACCAATTTAGTGTAGTGGTTTGATCACATGCTTTTCACTTTGTGAGATAAGGATGAGAAGAAATGCAAAGCAGGCCTAAAACTTTAAAGACTATAAAGAAGTTTATTACTAACAGAATTTAAAGTAACAAGAAATAAAAAGAAGTGAAAGCAAAACCCTCTTCCCTCCAGCACTCTCCAAGCAAAAACTCCCCCCCCTCCCTCCAGCACTCTCCCCTCCTTTTACCACCTCGCACAAAAGGTAACAATTTTTGGTCAGTGTTACAGTCTTTAAAAGTCTCTTTCTTATGCTTAGGGAAAAAAGGTTCCTTCTACTGATGCTGCAAACTTCTGATTTTTTTTTTCAATCTCAGCAGTCCACCCGGGAATTACCTACTGAAGTGAAATCTCTCCCATGAAAACTCCACAGTATATTCACACTGCAATCATGGGCCATCATATGGGGTTACAAGTCCTTTTAAAGATGAATTCTTCCAGCCCAAACACAAAGGTTTTCTTTTTCCAATCTCTTTTAAACATAAATTATTTCAGCTTAAACACAAGGGCTTCTCTGCTTCTTCACAAACTTCTAAAAGCTGCTTCACAGCTACATGGCCTAGCATAGGCATTCTCTTACATCTTCACAGGCTGCAACATGAATTTTCACAGGCATGGATTTTTCATCTCCCCATACTTTTATAATGATTTAAAGAGTTCAGTCCTCCGCAGCTGCTAGAAGGGATTTTAAGACTGGCGCCGGAACGCACACGCCCTTTTCTCCCGCCGCCATCTCAGCGTCGTCCCACGTGACTGACTTTCTCTTTCTCTCTGACCGTGCAGCCTCCATGTTCTTCTCCCTCACGTCTTTCCCCACGGGCTGCGCTGCTGTTCAGTTCGGTGCGAGCTGTGCAGGCTGGAAAAGGAGGCTCCGCTGGTCCCACTGGGTCTGCGCGGGCTGCAGGAGGGGGAGAGGAGGCTCCCCCCCGGGCTGCATGAAGGGGGAGGGGAGGCCCCTCCTGATTCAGAAGCCGAGCCGGGTGAATTCGGCTATCGGGCAGCCCATAGTTAGTTTAGCTGCTTGCGGCTCTGAGGGAAGGGAGAAGGGTGAGGGGAGGGCAGGCAGGAGCCCAGGCCGGGCCCGGGCCCGGGCTGGGCCCGGAGGCCGCCCGGGGCTCGGAAGCCCCCGCTTCTCCCTCAGGAGACCGGGAACCAGAGAGGGACTTCCCGCCCTTGCAGGGGGTTTAAATATGCAAAATTCGCAAAAGCGCATTGGCTTAAAAGCTTGTCAATCAACTCAGTTTCAACCCATGACAGTTTGTCTTTGATTGTTGAGGGTAACTTGATGGCTGCTGCCACCTCTGCAGGTGTGGCAAGTTGTGACTCTGGTTGATGCTGTCCCATCCAGCTCTTCTGGGCCATGTCCTGATGGCAGTGTTGTTTGAAGGGAGGAGATTCTACCAACTGCCTTGCATCCCAATCCCTCGGCCCACATTAGGCTGCTGAGGTCAGACCAGTCTGGTGTATTACTCTGATCACTGCTGCTGCTGCCGCCATCTTTTTCAGAAGCATGATAATAGAAATCTAAAGTAAATATGGATTTAGGTACTGCAAGATCCAAGAGCATTTGAATGTCAGCACTGTGTGCTTCCAGCCAGGAGATTGAGCAGAGGTGAACAAATCACTGTGGCAGGATATGTGTGTTGGTAGCTATGGACAAATTGCAGTGGCAGGGTAGTATTGAAGAAAAATTTCAATTTATATATCAGTGGTAGCTAAAGGAATGTGATGGTGATATGTAACGGGACAGTGGTTGGTAGTGAAGTACCATTTTATTGAGTTTTGGGGGAAGTTACAAATGGCTTAGTAGGAGATTTCTGACTTGTCATTTGTAGGATATTAGTGGACTGTTGTCAAAATGTTAGGCAACAAATATGAATAGGTATTTGAGTTCAGCTGCTGAACTTCATTGGAAGGTAGTGAACGTTCATCAAGCTGATCCACTATCTTCCCTGAGCAGTGCTGTTACCTTATTGTGGACCGTGGCCCAGACCGTGGCTGAATTAGGGTGCTAATAAGTCCTGGCCTACTGTGTGCTTTTGTCAGATGTGGTTTTACGTTGGAGTGGTTTAAGATTTGATTTAAAATGCATACAGTTTTTAACAAATGACTGGGAACAAAATATATCACTGCAGGTTTCACCCACCTACCACCTCTTCTCCTTGTGTTTTCCACACAGCATGTTGCACTAGGTTTGTCTCTTACTGCCTGGAGTTACCAAAATAGCATGCAGGCAATTGACTGCTAAAACAGAGAAGGAGACGTCTAAATTTGCTTGTGATTTAAGTCTTAAGGAGTAGTCTGCAGGGGGTTTGAAATGCTTGGCTTGTCTCGTGTAGTACTGGATAAAACACTACAGCATTAGTTGTTTACTTGCCTTGAAAAGTCTCAGTATGCTGGTATGAGGTAAGGTGGCGGTGTGCTCCATGAGAGGAAGCCATTGGTTCAAGCAGTTATTACAGGGTTGGTTTTGTAGTGGGTTGATAATCTGCGCCGATAAACTTTGCTCATGTGTATATGATAAACGCACACTTGCTTGTTCTGTGGGTGCAGCCATGAGGTTGGGATTGCTTGCTGTGTATTAACAGGTGCATTGTTATTACTAATCAGAACCCTGATAACTAAAATTAATAGTGGGTACAAAGACAAGCAATTAGGGACATTCATCTTCTAAATGAGTCTAAAAGATTCATTGGTAGTTTAAATTTATATACTGAGGGCACTTAAACCATTAAAAAGGGTAATGGGTGCCCTGCAGGCATGTGCTTCAAAGCCATATGTCATTTCGGTGCTGGGACAGCAGACTGATAACTTCCCTTTAAGGGAAACTGCTATTCATTTATCAATAAAATGTTGAAGGAAATGTACATTTTTTGCTGTAGAATGATCATAGAAGTGTAATGTAAGTTAAATCATAATGCAAGATTTATATTCTAAGTCTTTTTGGCTTTATCATAATAGATGTTAATTAGAAAAGTCTCTCACTGGTAACAGAGGGCACTGGAGTTGGGACTTTGAAAAATATAAATATTTCTCTGACACACAAATACTTCTCTCATGCCTTGCAGTCTTTGACAGTGACACTGATGTAGTAACCTACAGGGAATGAGATGTTGGGGCTTTTATGTTGCTGCTGTTGATGCTCTGCTCATGTTGTCACAGGGTGATGTTTGAGCAAGTTTTGTTAAAACAGAGATGAATGTGAAGTTTTAAGGGTTTATGGTACAAGGATTTAGCACAAATTTTGCTTCAGCGTAGAATTTTCTTTCTCTCCTGATGTCGTCCTTGCCAACTGAAACATTGGTTGGCAGGTAATTCTGGGGGTGCCTGGATATGTATCTGGCAATGGGTTTTGGTGATGTAGGATTATCTAAAACTTGGTTTTGTCATTCATTCAAAATGACAAATACTTTTGCAGATTTGTGGGAACTATTTGAGTTATTCCTAACTGAAGATGCAACATGATCTTTTGGTGTGGGACACGGTGCAGATTTGCTTATGGAATTTAGTAAAAGGAAATTCCTCTTCCCTAAATATGAATGCTGTTTGTGCAAACTCCTTGCCTGTTACATGATACTTGAATATTCTGTTTTGAGTAGGTCAAAAACATTTTCATTCTCAATTTGGTGGCATACATGCCCATTCCTCCTTTCCTTTTCCTCTGGCCTTTCTGAGTTCCACACCATGTATGTCTTGTACAGAGGGCAGGAACGAGCACAGGCTGTAGTTCTTGATGGTCCTCAATCTCCCCTTTCCTACCTCCAGCTCATTTGCCTCTGGAGTGTATGTGAGCTGGTGAGACCCTGGCAGGCATGGAAGAGTGTTGGCTGTTTGTGCTGTGGTGGTGACTCATCACAGGGCAACACTGGAATTTATTGTAGTAAGGGGTTTTTGTTTGTTCTCACAGTACTTGCCCCATATTTTGTATTTAAAAAGTCAGACAACAAAGTTAATACAAACACCCTGTTATTCTAGAAGTGTCTTAGCAAAAGGAACTTTTGTTGTGATAAGCGTTGTTATTTGGATTGATGTGCCTGAATTATTGAGGACAGGGAGAAGAGGATGCAAGAAATATCTCCTCTAACTTTTAAAGATCGTCTATAGTCTAATCCTTGGGTTCTTATAAAACTTTTCTGGATTAAAAAATACTGCCTAAATAATGATAAATGCACTGTGTTTTCTCTTTCACTCTGTCCTGGTATTGCCTTTTGTTTTTGAGCAGGAGGAGCAAACTCTAGGGCTGCGTGCCATGAATAGAGATAACAGCTGCTGCAGAATTGTATGCATGACATCTGTATTTTCTTGCCTTTATGCTCTGCTTTTTCCTTTGACCAGGCTCTTTTGATTCCTTTGTTTCTTCCTTCTCAAACCTTGATCTTTTTTTTTTGTGATTGTCATGCTTTCTTCTCTCTTTTTCCCAGCCTACTTAATGGCCTTGAGTTAAGAACAGACTAAAAAACTTTCTGAATGAGACAGGGCAGACATTACTGTTCTACATGGGAATTCTGTCTTCTTTTTTTGCCTCCCATCACTTACATTCCTCCCATTTTTCTTTCTGTCTGTCACTTCTCTTCACAACTTTTGTTGTAAGATTTTCATATCTGTTGTTTGTGTGACCCTGAAAAAATGCCTTGCTGTGCTATGCTAGACTGATTTAGTAAATCAAGATTACACAATTCATTCTTCAGCAATTACTTAATTTCTAAGTAATTTTAATTAATTTTTCTGACAGTTTCAGGCACAGTATTTATCCTTGTTGTCAGTGTTTGGACTGCTTATGCTTTCAATGCACCGGAGTTTTTGATTTTCATCTTTGAGCTTGGTCCATTATTTTCAGTTTCCCCCGTGGTTTAGATGGCATGTTGCTTTTTGTCACACAAACACTGAGATAGGTTTCTCTTGGATTGGTGACTTTAGGCTATGATTTGCTCTGAAAGACGGTGCTCTTGGGGGAAATTGCTTGTACGGAGTAGTGATGTTTTTACCAAAGAGAGTGGAACACTGATGGGTGAGTTGTTTGCAGGTTTTAGCTTTGTAAAAGCAAGCCTGTGAACTGTGGTACAAGGCTGTGTGGGCACTGCAGTTGTGGTGGGCTCCAGAGAAACACTTTTGCTTGATTCTGGAAAGATCTCTGCTTTTAAATAAACTAATAACAAGTTTCTTCTCTAGGAGGATGCACATTCGATGATGGTCCTGGGCCCTGTGACTACCACCAAGACCTGTATGATGATTTTGACTGGGTACATGTCAGCGCTCAAGAGCCTCATTATTTGCCACCTGAGATGCCTCAAGGTGAGAAACCTCACAGATATTGAAGGATAAGTTTCCTTATAAATTTAGACCCTCACCGACTATGGCCTCAAGGCCATGCTCTGAGATCCCCACTCTAACCGTGATAATGGAGGCAAGAAGAAACAAAAATAATAAATATAAGTCCCCCTTTAAAGCTGGGATGAGGCATAGGGAAGGGAGAAAGGAAGCCATAATTTCCTCTTTATTCTGTGTGGAATTCCTGTTGACCTTAAGTCAAACTCTGTGTTTTATATGACAGCTAATGTATCGATTCAATTATTCAGGTAGGCACTAGAAGAAATGGTGAAAAAAGGGATACATGCAAAAAACCCATACACTGATTCTTTCCCTCCCCTCCTCTTCCCCCAACCTCCTATCATCTGAAGGTAATCAGAAAAGCTTTGATTTATGGAAATATTGCTGTTGTTAATTACTATTTAGGACAGGTAATGAGTAACTGAAAAGGCACAGCCTACATGACCTTGCCTACTCACCTTTGATGAACAGCTTAATCGGCGCTTCCCAGACAGCACGATATGCTGAGAGAATGAAAGCATTTGAAATTCAGCTACATTTTCCAATTAATAATACATTAAGTAATTAATCATGCAGAGGAGGATAAAAGGTCATGGCTATTTTATTTGTATCTAAAAGATTTTTTGAAGTGAGGTGTGTGTGGAGAAGGAGTGGGAAATGTTGCCACACAGAAGTAACCTCACCTCTGCACTGTTCCTTTCCCTGCTTTTTTATACCATTGTGAATTATTAATGGTAGTTGATCTATATAATTTTACTCTTTAACTGCTACCTAGCTGGGTTCCCCCTGCTTTGGAGTCACTGATACGAGCAAGTGTTACTATGCCCAATAACTTGCAAAATAGGTTAATTAAGCAAGACCTACACTTTATTTAATGGACTACTTAGTGCTTCAGTTTTGCGTAAGGAAGAATAAATTTAAAGCCTGAAGCCTCAACATTTGTGATGGTCTTATATTAAAAAAAGTTCGAAACAATATCTCCCCTAGTAAGGCTGAAATATGTTGCTATTCAGTTTGCATTTTTCAGAATCTACATGTTTTTTAATAAAGGTTGGAGGTATCTTAATTGTGATAATGGAAGCACCATTTTGGGAAATTTGGGTATTCTCAGACCTTTGGCACACCTTGTCTAGGAAGAAGAGCAGTTTAAGGAATTGTATTTTGAATGTTTCTAAATGACAAGTTAGCTTCTTGCTTATCTCAAATAACATACCTGTCATCCTTAGGCAGTTTTCAGAGTTAAGTGACTTAGTGCTCTCTGGTATGTGATTTCTGTTCAGTTCTGCCATAGACTCTTTTTTCTCTGAGTGTAGCACATGGGTTCTTTCAGAGGAAGTTCTTTTTTTTGCATCTGCACGCGAAATTGCGTCTGCTCAATAAAATCTGTCAGAATAAAGGAATTTTTCAGAGATAGTCCAAAACAGATACAGAAGAAGCTCTGTTATTCTTTTTTTCTTCCTTTGGTTAGAATGCTAGACTTCTTGTGCCAAGCTTGATGTTTGGTGACTGAGATGTGGGCTAAAACTAAGCCTCAAATCTATTCTGATTGGATTAGCTTCCCCTTAAGAAGATCAGAGTCTTCAGATTCTGAAGATGCATGCCATATCTAAATATTTAAGTTCATTTATGTTTGAAATAGCATGATTTTAAATTAAGTCTAAAAAGGTAGCATGGTTCTAACATGAGTGCTGAATTCTTCTGGTGGATCTGCAGGAAATGGAACAGCAAGAGGTTCAGGCAAAAGCAGAAGGGAAGTAACTGTGTGCAGTCATCTGCTGTGCAGTGTTTTAACATTGGTGACCCTTCCTGATTACTGTTGAAACTGTAGGTTTGAAAGCATTCTACAGCTCATGAAGAAGTTATCCAAGTAGAATAAGATATGGTAATGAGAGTATAGATAAAATTAAACTGCTGCAGTTTTCACTTTGAAAAATGCTGTGTTTTCTAACCTGTAGCAGTTAGGAATCTCTTAGGGACCACTTTTTCCTGTTCAATGAGTGAAGGAGAGCAGAGAAGGGAAGGACTACTCAGAAAAAACTAAGCAGCAAAAAAACGGAAGTCCTAGGGTAGGGTCTGTTTTCTTCCCATCCATTCTTCTCGGGCTCTGTAATCCTTCAACTAGGCACAAAGCTCCTCGATCAACACCTTTTCTACATGGACACTCTTTGTAGTGTTTGGAGCCCTTGAATATTACACCTCTTTGGAATACAAAAATATCGGGACTCCAGGTATAGATTTGTCTCGGGAGGGGCACTGTTTTATCACTATGATAACAAGATAATACCCTCAGAGTGAGTATGCAGCTTTCAGGGCTCTAACTTTACCAGATTCACATGGAATCATTGTAGCTGTAGAGGGTTATACTGAATTTTAAAATGACAATTTTCAGTCTTCAGTACCTTCAGAAAGACTTATTTAAAAAAATCCCAAACAACAAAACTCTCCAAAATAAAGAGTGCAAGAGAGAATAGGACACGCAAAAAAATAGTAAAAGGGAAAAAACTGACAATTGCTAATGTTATGGCAAGTGCTAAATTGACAAGTGCCAATGTTTTATTTTTGATTCAAGAGGAGTGGTGGTTTAAATCAATGTTGTGCTTTGGAGAATGATGATGAATCATGGGAAATTTCAGACCTAATGGCACGTGCTTCAGAGTGCTATGAAAATATGAAAACTTCTCCTAATGGAAAACATTTTACAAGTGTAGCAATAGTAAATGCTATTGGTAAAGCAAGTGTAGTTACCTGTGAGTAATTCATGCAACTTCAGATTTGTTTTTAGACTGACCTACATTGTATTTCTCAAGCCGTGAGCAGATGCAAAAGCCACATATCTCCTGTCATGGGAAAAATAAATGCAGTAATAATGATTAATTTCAAAATAAAGTGAACACTTCAGGCAGGTGCTTGAGTACAGCTTTAAATACCAACTTGTGAATTGTCCAAACTGCAGCTTATATGATAAAATCTTTGGATTAATTATTAAGACCTGGGAAAACACCTGATTTCCGCCATTAGCTTTCTGAGAGCACATGAAAGCAACTGCGCTAGATCAAGCTAAAGATCTGCTGATTTTGAGTGTAGCCATTAGCAGTTGCCTAGGCAAGAACGCAGAGGTAGGACAAATAAATGCTGATCCATGCCCTGACTTCTTTCCTACTTTCCAGCTGTTTGGCATTTAGGAACATTCTCAATTAGAAACAGTCTTAATTAGTAATATTCTCAAGGAGTCTATGGTTTTGCCCTGTCAGCCTTGTCTGTTGTGTTGGCTCCTTGAAGGCTTCAGGTATCTGCTGTAGACCAAAACAGAGTGCCAGGTTTTGTTACGGAACATGGGGAAATGCAGCTGTTCTTGCTTCTTTTGGACTTGCACATGACTTCTCTTTTAAACATGTTGGTCTTACTTACAGGAGGTATGCAAAGGTGAGTAATAATCCTCTCCTCCCACCCATTCATTTTTTTTTTTAAATACCTCTTAAGTAAAACTGACGCTTTTCTCTGGACCTTCATTCCTATGTCAAATGGTCCAAGACTACTGAAATGTTCCACATGTGGAAATGGCTCTGCAACTGTACATCTGCATTTTGTGGGACGCAGGGTTGGTAAGCAGGTGTTGTATTTTTGTAGACATGGTGACAAAAAGTGAAGTCCAAATATTTACCTCATGGTCTTTGTCCCTCTAAAGAAAGACATCTTCTAGATGCTAAAGCAAACCCTTTAGAGCATGTATTATGTTTTCATGTGCTGTTTTTATACATCATGCTAAACAAGATAGAAATTGGAGAATGCTCTTAAGCTGAAATCCAATTTTGTCTATGGATAGTTATTTTAGGGGATTATTCATTGTGTGTGGATAAATTAATTTTGCAGAAGACAGAGTAAATAATAGTGCTTTCTTATACCACTGGAGATGTGCAAAGGGGGATTTTATCTATATTAATAATACATTTACTGATGGTTTTACCCCTTGATAGAGCAGATAGGTTATTTACCCTGTTTGCTTTGACTGTTAAAAGCAACATTACTCTGAGGCTATGCAAGGTCAGGGCATGAGAGCCTGTAATGGGCTGTGTGATGGGAGCCACTTAATGAAGGGCTTTTTTAATGTAAGGGCTATTACCCTCCTGGTTACAAATGCATTTTGAAGAATATCTAAATTATAGTGGACAATACTGACGTGCTGAGATGGACATCTTATTTCTGATCTCTCAGATGGATGATGTGCCGGAGTTGGATGTGTGCTAATTTTTTAAAATTGTTTTTATAGAAATCTGAGAAAACGAAATTAACAGCAGTGGGGAAGGTCCTTAGCTGCACTTGTCATCTATCATGACTAAAGAAAAACAGATTAAATCTTTAAAGGTGTTCCTTAGTATTATAGAGTTTTGCAAATGCAAACTTTGTGTTACAATGAAGAGTATTGCAGAAATAATTTTTTCACTTTACAGAAATTATATATAACCTGTTATGCTGCCCTGTTAAAGAATAAAACTAAATTCACTACTCTGAAAAAAAGGGAAACAATCCTGAAAAGTAAAACATTAACATATTCTGGTTTAGGTTGATATTTTGGGGAAAGACTACATAGTTATTTCAGAATGGAGAATGTATACAGTGAAAGGTATTGGAGATGGGAGGAAATATGTTGACAAATAATCTTAGGCTCTACTTTCATGGTTCTTTTTTATGGTTTTTAGATAGAATGTCTGGCTGCTCATTACCACATCATATCATACCCAGAGGCATTCTTGTGTTTCTGCCTTCTCCCAGTTGTTTTGATGTGCATGTGGTTGTGTACTTGTGTGGATTGGAAATAAAAAAAAAAAAAAATACGCAGCATGGGTCAGTTTGTTAGCCCAGTTAGCTCATCATGCATCTGTAAAAAGATTTGCCATGCTCGTGCAGCTGATGAGGACCATGTTGATGGTGGCATGAGTGGGTACAGGGCTTGTGTAAACCTCTAGGGCACCAGAAAGAAATATGAAAATTACATTCTTAGATTTGTGTGCAACTTAAATGTTCCTGTACAAATAGTGTTGAATATTTGTTGTGATCTGAAAGGTCAGTTGTGCTCTATTTAAGTTCTGCCTTGTACAGAAAGAAAATAACTTTTGTGTCGCCTGCATGACCCAAAATGAATTTCAGCACAGGACCAATGTAAATGTATATGAAATGTATAACTGAGAGAGGGGAGCCAAAAGGTCATGAAATTTGTGTTTTAATATAGATTTCATATGGATGTAGCTCAGGAAGGAAAGCTGTAATGTAAATGTCATATAGATGAGACTTCTGGCCTTTTACTTCACTTAAACCTGAATTTTTCTCCTATAAAAATGAATCCACCAACTCATGAATTAATTTAAATTATATGGAAGTATAAGGGTATAGTCAGACGAAAGCTAACCAGGAAGCAGTGTCTAGTGAAAAAAGATGTGTTTCTTGAGGCATGGAAAAGATTGAGAGCTCAGCAGCAGGAGAACCTTCACCATGTCCTGGGTTACTGAGCTCTTGCACAATGATGCTACAACTTGCTGTTTTGTGTTACAGAAGGGTAAAGTTCAAACAGGGTGTCTTCCTGGATCTCTTTATTTTAGTAGAGAGGCGTACAAAGTTTACTAGTCCACTGAGCAGCTGAGAACTGAATTTTCAAGATTTTGCTTCTCTATGACTTGCTTAATTGGTGTAAAAATCAGAGAAACTGTGTGAAGGAATTTGTTGACTAGTCAATAGATTGGCAAATGCAATCCCGGAATGTAGAGGTTTTAAAATTTGGTAATTGAAAAATTATCTGGATGATTCATTACATTATAAAATAAATTGCAAAAGCTTGGGTCTGTGTTTGGAGCTGCTAAGAAATTCTGGTTGTCTTTCCCCCATCTACATTTCTTTATGTGATAGGATGGAAATGTTTAATTTAAGGTGGCTGAATTCTTTTTCCTTGAATGCTTAAGTCTTCATATTCTCCTTCACCTCAAAAGTTGACTGATATTTATTTCCTGTTTAACTTGTCAATGCACTGCAGAGCTGAATTTATTTGAAGTACTTCCTTGATCAGAAAAACATATTTTCCTGCCTTTCTTGTTCGCTAAACCTTGTGCTTGCTTTTTTGTCTGTGTTATTTGTTAGTAGCAACTTGAACAGAAAGAAGCCTACCTTGTTAGTCCAGTGCAATTAATGTCTGCCTAAAGAATACGTGTAAACATCCTGATCCTATTTGGCTCATTCAGTACAGTGCACTATCAATCTATTGACAAATTCCAAGGATTCCCTGTTGTTCTCAAATACACTTGACTTGGTGTAAAGTGACCAGTGAAAGGGCACAGGGAAGGCTTTATAGATATTGCACAATGTATCAGTGTTTTTATACAGATAAGCCAATTTTTCATCAAGAAGTTTAGGCATGAGTTTAGTAAAGGTAAAGCTTTTGTACTAATAGTAATGGCTCTGGCATATGTGTAAAAACTGTCTTGGGTTTTCATTCATTGGTACAGATTTCTTGTTGAATTTGCACAAAATTACTTCACCTTTAAGGCCAGCTGCTATACCTGCTTATCTACAGTGATTTGGTTGGTTTTGCTTTTTCTTTTCCTCTTCTAAGTTATAATACTATTTTGTTCAGCCTTACCCCTTCTATCCAGTGTAAGCTGTATAAAATGCAGCCTTCTGAGAAACTGCTCTTTCTTTTTCTTTTTCCTTGTTCTTTTCTTTTCTTAGTTCAATATTTGAACTATATTAGTATGTTGTTCTGAATCTGGACTACTAAATTAAGACAAGAGGAGAAACCTGTTTGTTATAGATAGAGTTTCAAAGTAGTAGGTCAATCTTGGACAAATCCACCTTTGTCATCCTGATACCATCAGAATATTTGTAACAGTATTCTTGCTTGTGAGACCTTCTGTTGAGTGGTGCAGCTTTCTGCCTTCTGGTATCTGTATCTCAAGGAGTTCAAATGGTATTGGCCAGCACTGTGAGCAGGGAGAAATGACCAGTTCTGGTCTACTCTTGCCACTCTTGGTCAGGAGCCTGGGCTGTAAGTGGAAGTGTTGCGTTGCTCGTATAAAGTCAGCTGCTACTTTGGGAATTGTGAATATCAGTAAGAGGCATTACCTAGAACTGCTATTTTGGTAGCATTGTGAAGGGTGAACAAAAAGCAAAATGGTGCTGTTCTGGCCTTTCAGAACTGAAGGGAAAACAGGGTTGAATAGCACCTTGGTAGCCTGGAAGGTGTTACAGATTATTTGAGGCATTTAGAGGCATTCAGAGTGGGCAAGGCTAGAATCCCAAAGCACAGCAAGGAGCAATGCTTGTTTGGTTTCTCACAGTTTACCTGCACAGAGAGGAGCAAGCCAGCCCTGCTTTTGAGTAATGTGTTTGCCTGTTGTGCCATTGTCCTACCATCATTTTCGCTCTCAGCCTGCTTGTGTGTGTGTATATATGTATTTATTTTTTTCTCCTGAAGATAACAGTTGCCTCACCTTCAAATTTTCTGGGCTGTTTTGGAGTGCAGTGAAGGGTCAGACCCAAGTTAAAGTGCTGCCGCTCCTCACGTGGCTTCATTTGGCTCTGAGCCTGGGCAGAGCTTGTGTGCTCCTGCTCAAAGAGCAAGGCACAGGGTCAGCACATCTGGTAACCTTGAACCCTCTGTTTGGCACCCTTTGGCTGGACTCTCTCATAGAAAAGATGAAAAGCAGACAAGTGGTGTACGTGAAGTTATTTTGTTTGCATGGCTGCTTCATTTTGCTGTAAGTGTAGGTGGCATCCTTCCCTGTCCCTGTCTACATCTGCTCCTATTCTTTAGCTTTATGTTTCTGTAGGTTGCCCCGACTGGAAACCTCATTGCTCTGCTTTCTGTTCCCACTCACCTGTGTGCAATTTTAAGCAATAATATGACCACATCTTGTCATGTAGGAGATGGAGAAGAAGCCAGATTAGAAGTAGGGGAAAAAAGTAAAATAATTTTACTATTTGGAAGAGGATAAGTAAAAACAGCACCTAGGAACTATTTGGGGAGGAGAAAGAAGGAAAAATACTGTGATGTATGAAAAGGATTGGTGTTCAGACAAGATGGAAAAAAGCCCTGTAATTGAATGAGTAATGTACAGTGGTTGCTAATGCAGATTATTGCTTCTGAAGCAGTAAACTTCATAAAGAAATGCCATGTATTTCTGTGGCCAGGGTGCTGTGGTAACCCTTTATGCATGGGTACATCCCCTTCCCTGGGCTAACTTCTGACTTCGGTCACAGGCTCTTAATGGAAGCGAAGCTGTGAGATACTTCGAATTCACTGCAGAGTAAGAGCATTCTCAGTTTAGAACAGGACTTGTTATGCAACTGTGAACTAATATCAGATTTACCTACAAATCTATAACCTGAGCAAGGACAGCCCCAACAACAGAAGTAGCAATGCCCATGAAAACAAACAAAAACCTTTAAGTAAGACGAGATAAAATTCAGTAAGCCACATAATGGTGAAAAAACAAAAGGGAAGTGATGCTTTGTACGTTTTCCATGTACGGTGCCTGAAATTTTCCTGTCTGCTTAAATATTGATTTCTGAGGTCCAACTCTTTTGCTGCTCAGCATGTAATTTATGTTCCCTTGTGCTTTTGCTGCAGGTCCATGCTGATGCAGCAGTCATTGATGTTTGTTAATAATGACTACAGCTGCAGTATTAATAAAATTATTATTTTATAGAACAGATTTTGAATCAACTGAGAAGATTCAAACTTTTCTTAGGTTGTGGTGAGCTAATGGAAAAATTACAGGTAGAAAACCGCAAAATATTTAATTTGGGCATTTGTATCATTACTTACTATAGATACTTGTTCATTTTGTTTTTATTGAGCTAGTTAGTAAGGCTTGTTTCATCTATTTTTCCTTTTTCTTTTTTTTTAAACCTTTTTTCTTTCTTTCCCGTCACTCTCCCCCACACCCAAACCTCTTTGCTGGGATAATTTTGTTCCCTTTCCCACCTTGCTACATAGAAATACTTTGAAAAGGCAAATCTGTCTTATGAAGGTTACACAAATCTCATTTCTGAGCATGTAGGCTGTGAAGAGGCAATTGCTGAGGTGGTGCTTGTTAGGGAAGGAGCAGGTTTGTGTCAGGTACAGGAACAGATTCAGTCGTGTTGCTTTGCTTTGCCTTGTATATGATGTTTGTGTTTGTTTCTGAATCTTGTTTAATCATTAGCATGTGTAATGTTGCTTACACACACACACCGACATTCAAAGATGTCTTTTTTAATTTTTGTCTCATCTCCTTGAAGGAGTAACCTTGTTTAAGTATGTTTTAGAGTAGATTTTAGAATATTATTAAGAAATTAAATCCATTGAGGACATGACCGACTAGAAAAATATTGCTTTTAAAAATGCAATACATCATTTCATTCCAAAACATGTTGCTTCTGTCCAAAGGTGAGTGGACTTTTATCAGATTTAAACGGTAGTTAAAATTAGCAAGCAGGAAAACTTGAATTAGATCATACATTTTTAATTTGTTTGGCATTTTGCATACTGTCTATCTTGGAGAGGAAAAAAGCATATTTTTCCCTAGCCCTCTAGGACCCCCACCCCCATACCCTCAGCAGACTTGAAAAAACACCAGTCTTCTATCAGGACCCTACTTTGTGTGGAGAGGTATAATTAAGTAATACTCTGAACTAATAAAAGCTCAAGGGTGGGGTCTTTTTATTTTTTTTGTGAGTGATTTTGCTTTTTATTTCCTGAAGATAACAGGCATTTGATACTTTTTTTTTTTCAGAGGAAATAGCTTTTAAATCTTCCAGTCTCTTCTGCAGCATAATCACAGCTTCAGGAAAAAGAAAAGAATAAAAATGTGGAACTTAGAGGTATGCTTACGATGTACAGTGCTGGACTATCCAGAGGTACTCCAATTAACCTTGTGTTCCTGAGGTGGGAGAGGTGACCCAGCTCTCTACCTGTTGCTGAGTTAGCAAAACCCCCAAACTTCCTTGTGTTCTTCTGTCTTTTTAAAGAACAGTTCTCAGGATTTGACAGCTGTTTAGTCTGTTTGGGATCAAACTATTTTTAGCTTTAAAAACCTAGCCTTGTATAAACATGAACCAGACGTACTGTACTCTTTTACAGAAAGTCAACAAACAGTATGAACTAAGCAACTTCCTCATGCGTTTGTGTTCTCTTAACTTATTCTCATGAATGAGGGATCCATAAGCACATGATATACAAACAGAAGAAGTTGTTGTCATTAATGTTTCCTCTTTGGTATAGCTGACATCTGCTAACATAGCCTTTACCTTCCTCAGCATCTCCACTGTGTGTGCCAGGCTTATGGCTGGCTTTGAAATCTCCCTACTTGAGGACTTTCTTGAAAGAAATAAAGAAAACATGCAGCTGAGTGACATTTGCAGTGACATTAGGAAGTATCCCTTGTACTAGCAGTAGAGATGGCTTCCTGTGTCTGTTGGTTACAGTGCTTGGGAGCAGGTTGTCTTGGCTCCAGGCTTTGTAGGTGGTCTCTTATCACTTTCCTCCAGACTGGCAGTAAGAGCTCTGCTTTCTAATTAGACTGCAGTTGCAGGTAGATATTAAGCCAGTATAAGTTTCCAATTAGGTTGCAGCTTCACAGGTCACAGTGAGCCAGCCTAATACCTTACTGTTGAGTAAAGGGATTATTCTGCTCATCTTTACTCCCTCTCCTCCCTTGCCTTCATGTTTCAGCTAGCTTCCTTAGCTAGCTTTACTCATCAGAGCCCACTGAGAGCTGATATAGCTCATTATCCCCAGTAAAATGTTATTGTTTTTCTGGATTTATCTGGCTTAGTGAATTGACTGGACTCGAGTCTGACAAGCATCACAGCCAGCAGCACAAGGGAAGGAAGGAGCTGAAAGGACAAGTGGCATGAAAACAAGGGGAGAGGCAGACACAGGGAGTTGTTAGGTCATGCCACCTGTAAGCTGTAAACAGCAGTTTGTGTTTTGAATTTTGCGATAAATATAATCTTAATTTCCACCCTGTCAGCCCCAAGTTTTTCATTGCATGGTCCTGCTAATGCCTTTGTATTGGATCTTGTCTGAAATCAAGAGATGAGTCTGTTCATCTTATGAGTAAGACAATTGATATTTGCATTTGTGTGTAAGTGCTCTCCCCATATGTGGAGAACCATGTAAGCAGCTTCTTTGGAGGATTCAGACAGGTTCATACTTTTGAGTATGTTGATTGCACACTCTTGGAAAACATTCTCCACTGGAATTCAATAAGTGTATGAGGAGGAGGAGGTTACCACCAACCTGGGAGCAGGTGATTGCACGAAGACAACTGCTGCATCAAGAAAAACCGGCCGATTTGACAAAGAGGTATTTGTACAATGGCTTAAAGAAAACATGGGTAAAAGTGTACAATGAACTTCCTAGACAAAAAAGTCTGATGATTTCCTCTAGACTAAATAAATTTTGTAATCCAACCAGCTGACCTAGTATGAAAAAACCTCCTTAAAATTACTATGTAAATTTACTTACATTGTATGAAATTCATGTTACTCACAAGGTACACAATTTATTTTGCATATATAATTTATATTTATATAAAATTATATTCATGTAATATTCATGTGGAATTTATATGAAGATTTTGATTAAGCAGTGTGAAAGAAGCAAAGCTGCAAAACAGTGCAGATAGCTTATGGGTAAGGATCAGAGAATAAATCGGCACAGGTGGTATTGCTGTGAGTGTCTGCTACAGCCTATCTAGAGCAGGAAACAGATGAAGCCTTCTTTATGCAGTTGGTGAGAGCCAACCAGAGATGCTGCCTTCACAAACAAGGAAGAGCTGTTTGAGTATGTTTAAGGGCAGCATCAGCTGAAATGATCATGAGCCTTGAGTTTGAGATCCTGAGAAGAGTCCCCAAGGCTAACAGCAGAATTACAGACTTGAATTTTGAAGAGCAGATTTTGACCTCTTCAGGGACTTGCTTGACAGGATCCCATTGGGAGGTACCCTGAAGGGCAAAGGCGTTCGAGAGAGTTGGTTGATCAAGGACAGCCTCTTGGAGCACAGGGATGGACTGCTGCCTTGTAGAGAGAGTTAAGCAGGCATGGCAGAATGGCATTATGGATGAATAGAGCCTGTGCACTACAAGAGTTCACAGAGACAGAAGCAGGGAGAGGCTACTTAGAAGGATATAGAAAAATTGCCTGCTCCTAATAGGGATGGAGTCAGGAAAGCCAAAGTTCATCTGGAATTCAAGATAGAAAAGCAGCTGAAGTACAACAGGAAACGTTTGCTCCATAAGTACACTGGCAGCAAGAGGGAGGCTAAGGAGAGAGTGAGCCCATTGTTTAGTGAGATTGGGGACCCAGGGACAAAGGAAAGAGGATGTACTTGACGTCTTCTTTGCTTCAGTTTTCAGCGGTAAGGCCTTATCCCCAAACCTCTCAGGGTCTGTGAGAGTGAGACTGTACCTGAGGAGATGGGGACAGAGGGATTACTTAACCACTTGGACATGCACTAGTCTGTGGGAACAGTTGGAAAGCATCCAAGGGTTGGCAGATATTGTGAGGCTGCTTTCCCTTATCTTCAAAAGTTCATGGCACTTGGAGGAACCTTTGCAGGACTGGGAAAAGGTAGTGTCACATCAGTTCTTAAAATGGATTAGAAAAAGGATACAGGGAACTACAGATCATTATAGGAACAGTTTCCAAACACATAAAAGGCAAGAAAGGGAGTGGTGGGAGCAGCCAAAATGGATATGAAAAGGACAAATCATACCTGATGAATCTTACTGCTTTCTGTAGTATGAGGTGAACAAGGTAGCATGTGTCCCATATCTTGGCTTTAGTAGGCCTGTAACACAGTCTTTCATAGTTTACTTTTCTCTGAACTGGGGAGTTACGAGCTCTGCAAATAGATGATGGGTGGAAAATTTGCTGAACTCCCAGATTCAAAGCTGAAATCAGGGGTGCAAGTGCTGCTGGTGGTCAGTTTAATGTCTTTAGTGTGCTAGAGGGCAGGGCTGTGCTTGAAGGGTCATGGTCAGGTTGCAGAAGTAGACTGACAGGAACTTCATGAAGATTAACAAGGGGAGATGGAAGGTCTTGGCCCTGGGGAGGACCAGCAGCCTCATGCAGTAGTATAGGCTGGGGCCAGCTAGCTGAACAATGGCTTTGCAGAACCTGGGAGTCCTGGTGGAGCATGAACCAGCAGTGCATCTTTGCAACAAGAGTGGCTGACAGCCTCTTGAGGCTGCTGGAGTACACACAGGCCATCCTTCCCTCCTGCTCAGCACTGGAGAGACACATATGGAGGGATGTGCCTGGTTCTGGGCTCCCCATGACAAGAAAGGCATGGGCATGCTAGAATGAGTCCAGGAAAAGGCTACCAAGCTGGTCAGAGACTGGATCACAGGACATTCAAGGAGAGACTGAGAGAGCTGGGTATGTTCAGCCTGGAGAAGAAAAGGCTCAGAGGAGACCTTATTTGTGGTCTAGAAATGCCTGATTGGAAGATACAGGAAAGGTAGAGCCATGTGCTTTTCTCATGGTGATAGGATAATGGGCAGTGGACACAAGTTGGAATATATAGAAAATTTTGGTTTGTTTTTTTCTAATGAGTGGTAAAATCAGAGCAGATGCCCAGAGGTGTGATAGGCCTGCTGTGTGGTTTAGCCTGATCTGAGCAGTGTGTTGGACTAGAATGGCCTCCGGAGGTGCCTTCTGACCTGAGCCACTCTATGGTTTCACAAAAATAGGTATATGAGCATGTTGATTAAGAATTAATATTAATTAAGGACTAGAAATTAAGATGATGAAAACTAAATAGGAAAAATACACTAGTGAGTTGAACAAGATGGAGAATGGTATGAGTTTTTGTCTGCCACAAATTGGTATTAGTAGTAGTACAGATCTGAGGGAGTTGAGAGTTCTGCTTAGGAATAGACACTGTGCAATAATCCTTATTCTGGTAATAATGTTTCGGCTTTGGGTAATAGTGTACTTTCTTCTCCTACCGGTAATTGGGATATCAAATGGCAACTGCTGAAAAAGAAATACATGTTACATCTGTAGGACAGGGCAATATCCATGCAGGACCTTTTGAATGAAACCCTTGATTCCGGATTTTTTCAAGCCATTTAAGATGACCTAGATATTTTTTTTTTCTTAAAGACTGTAGATTAAGTTTTTGTGCTTTTCTCATTTCAGTGTGATGGTGACCTTGTTGATATGATGTTGTCATTGCATGAGCTTGCAATGGACTTTTTTGAAGACCAGAAACTATCCAAAACTTTTGGTTCTTTTTAAGATAGTCTGCTTGGGAAGCAGTTGATATGATATTGACAGAAGAGCAATATCAAGGGATGAATGAGGCTTAAAGGTGGCAGCATTAGTAGATTTTTTTGTTGTTGTTTTATGAAGGTAGTGTTTTATTCACAGAATATTCTTTGTTTTGATACCTGTACTCAGTCAGCCCTTTATGACTAACTCTATTTGTGGGACTGCAGCTCAAAAAGCAGTGACTAAAAGGGTCTCAGGAGTGACAGAAGATTTTACAACCGCATACGGATGTAAGTACAGTTGGGGTGTAAATTGTTGGTGGGCAGATGTAATTGCATCTGTAGTGAGCATTTGCCCTTGTGATGTTATCTATTTCAAAACCAGCTGCTGAGAAATGGGAAAGAACAGAGAACGGAACAGTCAACAGTGTTAAGAATTTGGAAAGTGCCTCTTGGCAAGACTGAAGAGTGACTGTCTCTTGAGTCAATCTGGAAGAAATTTCAGCCCTTGTGAGAAGGGCCAGAGAGTGGCTGCATGAGAAAAAGGTTTAATTGGTGATGACTATTTAACCCAGCCACCAAAGACACTGTGTCTAGCAACTGCAAACAGAAGTGATATAAAATCTTCTCTGCCCTATTTTAAACATTTCTTTTCTTGGTGAGGGAAGTTAACATTAAAACAATTCGGGTTACTTTAGATTTCTTTGTTGCTTGTTTTGTCACTTTTTAGTTTTCTGTGGCTGTAATTGGTCTATTTCAGATCTTGGTTTTGTAGCTTGTTTATGTATTTATTAGTTTCCACAAGTGCAACTGAAAAAAGAACTATTTATTCAGTCTGAAGTAGAGAAGTGATGGCATGGATGTGTGTTATGAAGGTGCAAAATGAGTAATGAGCTGGAATGCAAACCCCTGAAGGCAGCCAGGCCTGTTTCTTGGGAAGAATAGTTTATTCAGCCAGGAAGTTACTCGGTGGAAAGATTTATTTGCTTATTAAATTTTATATTTTCAGAGTGTAGCAGCATTTTAAATTTTGTACCATGGATTGCCAAAATTTTCAGATTTGTAAACCGGGAAATTGTGGTGTGTCCAAGAATTCAGCACCATCTGCCTGGATCAGGATCACCGCTCACCAGCCCAGGGCTCCTGCAGCCTGCTAACCTGTCCATCCCATCTTCTAAAACCAACCACCTTCTCTGTGTTCTTCCCCCACTACCTTGAGACAGGTTTCTTTTTCTCCAAGCTTCATTCAGGTCTGAGATCTCAGGGGGTGACCCTACCAGCACTGTGCATCAGCAAGCAGGTCTGAGGAGTGGAGTTGAGACCTAGTACAATGGCTGTGGTCACTCTTGAAACCATGTGTATCTTAAAACTTTATTCTTCTTTCGCCTCTTTCTCTTTGATCCAGTGTAGGTGGATCCATTGATCCACTGCAGGTGTGATCCCCAGATGTGAGAGGTCACAGCACTACTGGAGAGACATATGAATGCCTCCTTGAGGGACTTTCATTATTTGTATATTATTACATATTTTTTATGTAACATTCATATATTTAAAGAAGGCTTCAATAAGATTTTCATAAATAAACATCACATACAAAGCTGCCCAAGCCATACCTCCAGCTTCTTGGTTGTGGAGCTTCATGTACTATTTAGAGCTTGTTTTAGAGGTAGCAATATTTTACAGTTTCAGCCTTTTAAGAAAGAGGAGCAAAAGAGCGTTTACTTTGTCATCGTGACAGCTGTGGCAGGGGTGTATTTACTGAACAGGCCCTTGTTAAGCCAGATTCAAACAGATACCTCAGGTAGGCTTCCTGATGTCAGCTAATTGGTTACAAGACAGCAAGTGAAAATTAGGGATTAGCGAGTGTTTTAACTTTTCCATGAGTAAATCAGAAATGGTGAGATTGTGAGGGGAGAACACATCGAAATACTGCATTCAATGTATTCTGCTTAACTTGAGCACCAAGTTCCCTTACCAAGAGGAGGGAAGCAGTATTCATCCAGATATGTGCTAAGTGTTTCCTATCGACTTCTGAAAAGGAAACTGGGAAAAAAAGAAGTCTTTGCTGCTCTTTTTTGAGTCACATGCTGGCTGTTTCTGGATTGCTTGCAGACTTTAGCTGACTTTGCTGCTATGAGACGCTTTCAAATATATCTGACTTAAATAGATGAACATTTATCTTCCATGTGCTTTTATAGCTTCTCCTAAAACATTTCCTGTTAACAAAGATATTTGCATGTAAATGTTTATCTCTTGCATTCCATCTGCTCCATCTCTTTCATCCTTAAGTCAAATTCTAATTATGATAGCATTGATGATTCTTCCCCAAGGAAACTGTGGTATCACTTATATAGGATCTAACATTTCTACAGCAATATTTGAAAAGGTAAATTTGAAATTTTACTTGGTTCTTTTCTTAATAAAAATTGGATAAGTTCAGGGAATCAAATTTCATGGTTAGGAGTATAAAAGGGGGAATCAAAAAGTATTTTTCGCCTTTGCTCAATAGTGTTGTACTGAACTGAAGAGAGATGTAACAAAATTAATTGTTGCCATAACGTAAAGGTACTGAGTTTAACAGATGAATGATGTTTATTTGCTATAAATCTCAATGTTGTTCAAATGTACAGTGGGTTATATTGTTTTTTATTTTATTCAGGTGTCCTGCATCTAGCTTTTATTCAGAAAGTTAAATAAAGCAGAAAAAAAAATTGTTGTAAAAATAATGAAGAAAATTGTGTCTTGGACTAAATTAATGTATGGGTGCTGGAATCTTGTGGAACTAAAACTTATGATACTCTTAAAATATCCTAGCAAATTCCTCTTTAAATATTTGCGTAAAGGTTTTTATAATTTACCTACCCATAATCCTGCAGATAATTGCTCAGGATACTGCAGTGTGTTTGCAGAAGAGATGATTATAAAATATAATTCACTGTGTAGCACAGTTGCAGATGGACAGTTATGAAGACAACCATCCCTAAGTCCTAAAGCAGCTACTTTGGGGGTGTGGAGAGTGCCACATCCCCATCACCTGTTTATCTTCCTTCACACTGAGACCTCACATGACTTGTTAGAAACGTACTGAAATCTTTTGTGGTTAGTTGAGCATTACAACCAAGAAAACTGACTTAAAGGAAAAAACCCTTAAGTGTCAGCTGAAAATAAGACCTGTTGTGTCCTTCCATCCCTTCCTCCAAATATAAACTGTAAATGTGGGACTACAGACTCTTTGTCTCATGATTTGCTTTCTTTAAAATTCTACTGTTGTACAGTTACAGAGAAAAAGAAAATCCGGTATTAATATAAAACTGAAAGTTGTAGTCAAGGAAGTTTATTGACAAAAATATAAGTTCATAAGCTAATGGACTGAATGTTTGAATTATTTGGCAGGTTTCATAAATATTTTATGATTTTGTCTAAATGTTCGTATTTTGAAGTAAAGTTTGAGAAATAAAAGCATGATCTAATCTAAAATGCAAGTATTTTTTAATGTAGACTACTATACTAGTCTGCTCTCAGATAATTTAAAAAATAATATGGAATGTTTCATGCTAAACGTAAATCTAATGTTGCTTTTAATTCATCATTTACCACAGCAAAGTCTTTGTTCTGTAATATCATCAGCATATTAGTTCCCTGTAAGATCTAAACCAGTATAGATCTTGGAAAAACAAACTTTGATCAAAGATCTGAACTTGAAATACGTGTATTAATTCTTCCTTTAGACTTGATAGGATAATGAATATTTTTTTTGTGTTAAACAAGAAAGTTAATTTTATTATTTTTAAAAACCTACAGTAATTTGCATGCTTCCCTAATGCCTTTGTACTTGATTGAAATTTACAGTAGAAAGAAAAATTATACATAATGATATTTGTCTTTGACCTTACACGTTGATTAGAACCAGAGATAGTTGCCATTTTATTTCATTGCCTAAAATGATAAAAAAAACATTGATTTTGTAGTTTGTCATTTCATAGCCATCCCTTCCCCTTTTTGCTCTGACTTATCTCCATCCCTCTCCCACTCTCCTGAAATGCTTTTAGCTACCCTTGCATCGGTAGGCACAAGGTCATACAATAAAAGGGCATCTAAAGCTGCAGCAACATGACTTCAGTGTTTCACAATCAGTTTGTTTGCTTACATTAATACATGTGCACAAGATCTTAAGGATTCTGCTATTCCTTTCATTTCTTTCCCTCCCCCAAGTACCTTCCTATGTGCTAAATGAGACTAAGTGATGCACCAAGGAAGCCTGAGGCAAAAGAACTAGCATTTTTCATACATATTTGCGCTGCTTATCAAAAAAAATTAATGACTCGAGTTTTAATCTTCTCTCAATTTGATGAGATGCGAGCCATTTGCAGAATTCTTAATTGACCTTTGAAATATAATCAAGGAGTTATTCACAAAATTAATTCTTCTGAAAAGAAGTCCTGAAGACTAAACCCTTCTAGAGTAGGTGGGTATATTGGAATGCAATGTAAACAAGGAGTATGTAAAATGACCTAGGGTTTGCAGGATGATTTGTTTGCTGTTTATTTACAGAAGGCTGACTTAACATATAATGTTCAGGGAATTGTTCTCATTGCTTTACAAGCCAGGGCATATAAAGAGTTAACATTGCCATAGTAAATGGCAAAATTTAGGTCAAATGTTATTTGATGTGGAATTTGAGGTTCTGTCATAATGAGGGAGAAGACACAGTGAATGGCTTTGACTTACATTTTTTTATGGTAAAATTGATGTGATGAAGGCCAAGTTATTGATGCTTTGAGCTTCATAAAACAACAGCCAATGTACTTCTTCTGAAGGAAATAAAAAGCTAGATCACCAATGAGAATAATCAAATGTTTTTATGGAAAACTGATATTTTAAGCATTCCTTTGCCCACGTGTTTTCTTTCGAAGACCTGCTTAAATATACAGTTCTTACAGGATGCTTCATTTTCACTTGTGAGCTTGCTTTCATCCAGTGAGCCCCCTACCTGACACTAGCACAGTGGCACTTCTAAATCTGACCAATCTAAATCTTGCAGATCAGAACTAGGAAACTGGGAAATCTTATCAATGTAATTGAGAGAGTGTAATGAAGACTGATCCAGGCTCTTCTCAGAGGTGCCCAGTGACAGGACAAGAGCCAAGAGGCACAAACTGAAACAAAGGAGATTCCTTCTGAACATCTGGAAATGCTGCTTTACTGTGAGGGTGACTGAGTACTGGCACAGGTTGCTCAGGGAATTTGTGGAGTCTCCAACCTTGGAGATACTCAGAAACTGCTGCACACATCGTCCTGGGCAAGCACCTCTAGGTGACCCTGCTTGAGCAGGAAGTTTGAACCATATGACTTCCAGAGGTCCCTTCCAACCTCAATCTTTTTTTTTCTGTGAAATCTTTGAATTTTGTTTTCTTGTTTTCTGTAACTGTAAAATACTTTTATTAAGATTTAATGCTTCTGAATAGCAAGAAAAAAGACTTTTCCAGCTCTGAAAGTGTTGTCTATCTCTTTTAATGTTGTGTTCTGTATACATGAAAGCAGATTTGATTTTGTGTACAGTTCTGTTCGGAACGAACTAGAAATTCATTGGAAAAACATTTCTTTTTTAAGTGTTGCACAGCTGCTATTGTTGCCTTTTTCTGGTTTTAAAATTAAAAGCTAGACAAGGTTAAGGGGAAAAGGGGTTTTTTACCTTGGTTTTTATTTAAAGATCTTTAGGTGTACTACTTTGTCCAGGTGGAGTGTGCCGAAATGTACGCCGAAATGCACACTCACAATAGAACGCGCATACAATTTATAGGCCTTGCAAATTAGCATATCTATCAAAGATTCCTCAATGAGAGGCTTGAATGAACTTCTTGAGGAATCCCTCCCTCAATAGGCTTATCTTAATTTACAGGATGTTCTAGCGAAGACCTTAGTTTTTCAGGATAGGACTTTCTGGCCTCCAACTGCGAGGCATCTAGGACGTTTGGTTTCTTGGTTTAACGGAATATTGGGCCTAGTTAAGTTATCAAACTTAAGGAGTTACAAGTACGTGGGCTAAAAGTACTAAGGATACATAAAAGTTATATAAAAGAATATATAAAAGGAGTATAAAAGAAAAGGCAAAAAATTATCATGGCATCATTATGATTCCTGTGTTACTTTTTCCATCTGATACTGGCACTGGTGCTCAGACTAAGCTTAACTTCAGCACAACATCTGCACTTATGCCACTTTATTTTTTGTAATAATAACAATTTTAGCTTGATTCTTCTGATGGATTTCTCATGTTGGCAGTGTTAATTTATATCCAGTTTCCTGGGGCGACACAGACAGTTTTATTACTGTTATGACTTTTCATTATAATGAAAATTCTACAAAAAAGTGGCATGCATGTCAATATTAGAGATTTATGAGAGAGAGAGAGGAGGCAAGACTAGATTTGTTCAAATTTTCTTCAAGCTTTGTCTAAGTTTGGGGTTTTTTTAAATCAAAATATAGCTGTAAAAGAAATAATTACTAAAGTTTTAATCTACTCGGAGATAGTACAAGTTTGTAAAATTGCAGAAGGTAGTTATAATTTTTTTTAATGTTTTTCAAGTTTGATGTTTATGACTTGCCATATGGTATTAAGTGTATGCATAAATCGCAGTGCATTGTGCCCTTAACTGGTGCGATATAGTAATTTCAAATCTTTAAACACTCTATTAAGGGATAGAGATTTTGGAGATTTTTTGCTATCTAAGAGAAGAGAGCATAATTAAAGGAGGTGCAAACCCACGTTTATAAGATATATGGCACATCTGGCAGCTTGTGTGAAGATAAAATGTTTGTTTGGCGGTGGGAATGCCTGCAATTTTATCTGCCAATCTGACACAGTAGGAGTTTAACTAATGAGGTTGCTTAGCAAAAAGTGCATCAGGAGGAAGTCAGGGTTAAAAATAAGCATACATATGAAGAGAGAGCAAAAGATTTATAATGGATATAGAACTGTTCCAAGTTGTTATGGCAACTAACATTTTAGACCCATAATTACCTATTAACAATGCTGCCAATCCTACACAGATTGCATTTTTGTTATGTGCTTTTCTTCAATATTTTTTTTAAATCTTGAAATATTGCCTAAAATATTCAGTCTTTGAAAGACTGTCTGATGAAGGAAAGTCCATATATTTTCTTTTTTTTTTTTTTTGTACAACTACATTGAATAAAACCCCAAAACTTAAGGGAATAAACTAAAAAAAAAAAATAAATACAGGAAAACTCTGTCTGGTTTTGTTACTGAGGCATTTTTTCCCCCTAAAACCTGAAAAACAGATGTAAAGATGTAAATCCTACTATTACTTGTTGCTGACACTTAAATTACGATCTTTTTGAACTTTTTAAAATCAAGGTAATAATGCTCTATGACAATTTGTAGGAAAACCATTGAAAATATATAGACATAATCAATTAATAACTAGAAGGCATAATTTAATTATTTGCCCTAATTGTCCCACAAGGGAGAATAAATTTAATTTGTTCTTGCCACCCTTTGAAGCCAGCTTTTTTTCAGAAGGTCTATGTAATAGATGTTATGACAAATAAAATGTAATAAACTTAAGGGTGTAAGCTCTTCCAAGAGAGAAGAAGGATTTTAAGTATGGGCTTTTTTCTTAGCAGGATTTTCTTGTCTCTGAGGACTTACTGTGCCACAGCACTGTTGTAAGTTTTGGTATAAACATAAGTTTGATCAAATCAAAATAAAATGTTAGTGACATACACGTATTTGCTAATTACAAGCTACCTTGGAGTGGTCATAATGTGATGTGTAGTCTGCCTTGAGATTGGTCGCACTTTAGGCTTTTTTTTTTTATTTGAAGAGAGCAGAAATCTACCTTTTTTTTTTTACCCTTTCCTGATGTATCTACTTCCTGCATCATCTGTGCAAGAGGGATGAGACAAATAAGAAGAGATAGTTATAATCTAGAACTTGCCATTTTTCTAATCAAGTGGGCCTGGAGTAACTTCAGTTATTTGAAAAAAGTATGAAATTTTGAAGACAACTCAAGGAAAGTAGACTTCTCCAAAGATGTGCTTAGGTACAACCCTCTAAATTTCTTTCAGGTGGAGCTCTGGCAAGGCACTGTATATTTAAGGAATTAAATTATTCTGCCCGTCTCAAAAACTGAAATTGTCATCCTAAATTAATTAAGTGCTTTTGTGAGCACCGCCTTGCTCACTGACCGACAAGCTTTTCTTGACTAAGAAACAAGCAATGCTAGTATAATTAATTCTTCTTCCAGATCAGACAACTCCATGGTGATGTGTCTTTAGCGTTTTAACCCTTCAGTTTTTCGCATGTGTGCAAAGACTGGGTTGTTTATGTAGCATGGAAAACCAGCGGACCTTAAATTGTTCAGGTGTTGCATAAAGTTCTTGTAGTGTTGAAGAAGACTGGGTTGTGTTCGCCTGTGTTTTTTGAAGGTTATCACTAATGTCACTGAATGGTTTGATTTGCATTCATTCCTACTATGACAAGCATAAGCAATTGTTTAACACTCCTGAGTTCAAGTGTGTAAGTATTATTTAGTATAATGTAGTAAAACCTCTTTCTTCTTGTGCCTTTCTAGTAAGGGCATATTTGCAATAAAATGAAGACAATTGCTGTTGGTAAGTGTGGTGTTTGATATATTGTAGGTATGTGCACATAAAATGGTGACATCACGTTTTCTGGCCATTTGGAAAGTAGGGAATTAGGCTGGAAAGAAAGCTGGCAGCCTGAGTTGGGAATGCAAGCTTTGTCAGCCATGATTAAAGAATGAGGTTCCCAGAAATGCTCAAGATCTTATATTTTTATGAAATGTATTGGAAGTGTGAACTATGTATCAATGTGGAAAACATTTAAGAGTACAAAGCCTGGAACATTAAATGCAATTCTGCAACCACGTCTGTCCATGACAGAATTTTAGTAGGGACTTGCTAAAAGCTTAGAATTTAATTAAAACCCCAACCTTTTTGTGAGATGTTAGAAGCTAAGAGCTTGGAGGAGTCTCTTGAGGACAAGCAGATATTGAAGGATTAAAAAGAAAATTCCAGGTCATCTTATTACAGGGAAGATGAACGTGTTATTTTAAATGCGTGTACACAGTAGAGGAGTTTTTGTATAGGAACATCTATGGCTGTGTTTACAGGAAGCCCTCGGGTACTGTCCACTGCAAGGAATCACTGGCAGCAGTGAATAATGTTCTGGGAATTCAAAAGAAACTGAAACTGTTAAATTGTGGAAGTATTAGTCTGACCGTTGCTGACACTTGAAAGTGTAAAGCCTGGTGCCATCCTTTGGAAAAGGCTGGAGTAGGAAGGAGGAAAAATAGACTCATCACAATGGGAAAAGTTATCAGTAGCATTTCCACAATATATACTGTGACCTTTGCTGTTCCACATCAGAAATGTTTTGTGAAAGGAGGTAAATTCTGGGACTAAAGGTTTCCATATAAAATAAAATTATTTAGGATGATTAAACTTGCATCATATTCCAGAGAGCTACAGAAAAATCTTATTGAGTGGCTGGATGATATCAAAATATTAAAGTGTGTGAAGTACAATGCACCAATTGTGCTTCAATTTAGTTATTCAAACTTTTGAGAAAGTCTTTGCTTACTGCAAGAAGTGCCTGGCGAACAGTCAGATACTGAGTTACTGTGGAAGTTATGGAATGGGAAAATGGAAAGCATTTGTAGGCTGCAAGAAAATTGCAGTTTTGTCCTGCATGTAGATGCTACAGAGAGAGACTGGTTTTATTAGGATTTACTTTGCTAAGTTGGAGGGGGAAAAGGCCAACAATTAGTAGTGCTTCTTTGTCCTAGGCAATTTTAGGTAGTTCTATGCAATCAACCTGTTGGTAGTTGATGCTTGTGCAGGTGACACGATCTTCCAGTCCCACTCCGTTTTAGTAGCACCATCTCTGCAGATCTACGTTGCCATTCTGGTACCTATCTGTTAAATCTTTTTTCACTAATTTGTAATGCTATTGCAAGCAAGCAGGAGACATGTGGTTAATGAGAGTGTGGTCAAGTTGTGGGCTTGGGCTGATGCAGTCTGCTTTACCAATGGTGCTCTCATGCCTTCACATGATCAGGACTGGGCTGAGTATTATCTGAAAGGATACAGAAAATTTAAAAAGATAAAGAAGCAAAATAAATAACGAAAAAAGGATAAAGAACAATGGCTCTGTTTTTACCTTTACTTGAAGATGATTAATTTTGAAAAACAGCATGTAGTGTAGAGGAGCTTGAGCAAGAGAAGTCAGAAAGCAAAGCATGTGTGCTTTCAGACATTACATATAACCATAAACCAAACAGTGTATACGAATACAGAATAGTTTTTCTTAGAATATCTTTAGTAGGGTGAGACAATAAAAGCAAACAGCACAACATAATGAAAGATGATATGTGTGTTTGAGTGTAATAAATTTTTTTGACAGATGAAATTGCTGGATGAACTATGAATGGTAGGACTTTCAGCATGAGAGTTTGGTAATATACAGTGGCTTATGATGTTTCTGTCTGGCTTGCTGGAAGAATGAACATGGGAGAAACTCAGACCTTTTCTTATGCTATTCCTTAAACATCCCAAATGGCCAGGGCCACAAATATTATTATTTTAATGTTTCATAAAATAACATAAGGGATTATTTCAGAAGCTCCTGCCTCCTGCTTTCTCCAGCTCTATCCTGGCATGACTTGGAGAGAAAGTGGCAGGTTGTACACTGCCTTTGGGAAGCTGGCCTTCTAAGTATCTTGAAAGTCTGACTCTTTTTCAAACAATAGGGATGAAAATTATTGTAAAACTGATTGTTTCTGTGGTGGGTAATAACAGGACCTGGATATTCTCAGTTTCATACTGCAAGACTTACTGGCAGCTGGTAGAGGTGTGCTGGGAACTAGCTTGTAGTCGTGGATGTTGCTTAAAAGATTGGCTCTTACCTGTAAGCAAGAATTGGCTCATATTCTGCTCTTTTGAGGAAACATGATTTATTGCAGCACTGTTGTTGTTTGGTTACACTTTCTGAAAGGTGTGGGTCCTTTTTGCATTTAGTGATTCTTTAATTTATATAACACCTTCAGCATCTTGGATTCGGGATTCTTGAAGTAGAGGCAGCTCAGGAGGAATTCTGAGTCTGCATTCATTTGATGAAACAATCTGTTTTTTGTTTTTTTTTTTTGAGTGGTAAGTTACATAGTTCTGTGGTGTCTTGAAGGTGGAAGAAGCCTTGTTGAGTAATCAGAAAAGTATGAATCATTGATTAGTTTATTTATATAGTCAAGATACTATTTTCCATCTAGAAGTGAATAAAAATATACTTTTATGGTAACAGGGTAACAAATGATATTTAATTTTTAAAGTTTATTTAAAAGCCTTTTCTTTTTGCCTTTCCTTCCTCTTTCTGCACTGGAAAGCATGAAAGCAGCATTCAACTTTGGTTTTCATTCATTTAAGTTGTGAATTTTGGTTCAGATAAAAATATTCTATTAAAAAAACCCCAAACAGAAGTGTTGACAAGCTGTGAACAGACAACCGGACAACCGTGCTTTCTCATTCCTTTCTACTACACGGAAGATTTGATAGTCTCATAAAGAGTTTATGCAGGAAAAACTCTGGATGTTGTTCTTTTGCCCATATCTTCTCCTTCATGTTGAAAAGTTAGACAGCAACAGACAGCTCCTGAAATTGCGAATGCCAGAGGGGGATGCATCTTCAGTCTCACCATTGCCAGCCATAGAGTGGTAGCAAGGGACAAGAATCTGGTAGCCAGATTCGAAGAAGCTGTGCATGGCAGTTGGCTCATTTATGTATCCTAGGCATCTGCCTTTGTAAGCTTCCAAAAATAGTGAGGTCTTTTGTGCATATGCTGCTTATTCTTTTGCACTGAGAAAATAAACAAAGAAGCAAAAAGTAGCATCTCCCTAAAGAACATTTTTATCTCTTTGTTTCTGTGCACGTTTTTCCCATTACTATGCTTCTCCTGGAATTTAGACTGTAGTTTTTTTAGGTTAAGGAACAAGTTTATCTGTACCAAAATAGCATATTCACTCAGTGTTTCATGTAATTCACATTTTGTAAATAAATATTTTTTTAGTTGAGTTGCATGGACTGGAGAGGATGTCTGATTGAAATGTGGGAAACTATTAGTAAGCATCTAAAGTGTAGAACTAGCAAGCTGCACGTAACTCATTGGAGATGATTCTCTTGTAGATCTCTGCAGGAGCATCTAAGTTCAAGCAGCTTTTAGATATGAGCATATGCATTTGAAGGACTTTTCTCATGTCTTGAGCTATTAAAACACATTGGTCAATGGGAAGTGTTAAATGGTATGAAATAGTGAATTAAAAAAAACATCGCTTTTTGCATTCAGTGAGTATTTGAAAAACTTAAGCATTACCATTCCTTGCCATTTGTAGTAGTCTGGAGGGTGCTCATGCTAGACAAGAATTGTTTTTTTACAAGTGTTCATTTCACAGGTTCTTGGTTTTTGCTGGTTTTGCAAGAAGATTTTATCCAGTAATAAAGTTAAGTGGTAATCTGTTCTCTATTAGATTCAAAGGTTTTATAGACTTGATCAATGGTGAGTGTCATGAAATACACGCTGAAATTGTTTTCAGTGCATTGTTGCCAGCCCCTGTTGGTGTCGTTCTGCTCCCACTTCCTAGGGAAGTGAAATTTCTTATATATTCTTGAGATTAGTAAATTCTTGAATATTTTTCAGAAGGACTTGAAATTCAGAGGGGAGTTCAGGTTGGGCAAAACAGCTTAGTTTAATGTAAGTAGTCTTTTATTCATTATATGCCTAGGATGGACAGGGGCTAATATTATTTTAGTTTTCTGTGAAACATATTTTTCCAGAGATTTTAGTGATTTGATTTATTTGAGGTTAATATATAGGGCCCAATTTAGTGTCATGTTGCATTTGCCTGCCTAAGGGAAGCACTGTGTGTTGAGTAGGTTCTATTAGGGAAGCAGCGTCCATGGACAAAATGTTTCTGGGGGAGACTCAGAATTCATATGAGCCAGAAATGAGCCTGTGGTACATTGAATCATTTCAGCAGTGAGGCAAAACCTTGCTCAGCAGAAGAGACACCATGGTACACATGCTGGAGAACGAGAAGATGAAAGATAAATCTGACACTTTGTCAGAGGTGAAAGATTTTATCTTTGTCTTGCAAAAGGTTAGTCTTAGGAGTAAGTGGGAGAGGTTGCATGAAGAGTCAGAGGTCTGGTGATACACTGAATTAAGGGGTCCAGGGCTGTGTTTGCTGCGCTGCCCATTTCTCCAACTGCAGTTCTCAGGTATGGTGCTGTTAGCGCTGGTCTCACAGTTGCTGAGAATTATTTTTTCATAGAATATAAATAATAACATATTTTAAAGGATTGGTAGTTCTTCAGCATGACTGTTTGATGTTGGAGGAATGAAAGATGTGTTTTTATCACCCCCACCCTCATGCAGAGCTTGATATGGGGATTGGTTATGGATGTGGGTTATGTATGAGGCATATTTTATTTGAAGAAGTTGGAACAAAAACCACCGTCATCCCCCTAATGCCCCTGCCCCCAAACACTGTAAGTAAAAGTAGTTCCTCAAAATCTGATTTATTATAGAGTCTTAAATCAAGAATTTAAAATTGCCTGGTTTTGAGGAAAATAGTCGTCATATAGAAGCATACCATTTTCTTTATATCATTTACTTAATACTGCTCATTATTGCTGCATCAAATACGTGAGAAAAGGGTGGTTTTGCTGGTGTTATTTTCCATTGGGACTTAGTCTTTCTGAAATCTGAGAATTTTTATTAATCCCCCTAATACTCAGAATTATTTTTGAATGAAGTAATGATTTATCTTCAACCAGCCAGTTAACTCTTGTTCTCTGCCCTCTCTTCTAGCTGGTTCTCCTTGCTAGACATCATTTTCTTTTTTCTGCCCCTCTACATTTTGGACTTACAGTTTTGCTTTGTATGATTGTCATATATTAGTAAGAGAAATAAGACATTTAAGAGTGTCCTTCTGATTTTATTCCAACAATTTTAAACCCTTTATACCTCCCCCTAGTCCTTTGAAAAATACCCATACAATCATTCATTTTTATATTCTCTACAGAATCATAGAATGATAGAATGGTTTGAGTTGGAAAAGACTTCAGAAAAACTAAAGTCTTTTCCAACTCTAGTTCCAAACTCCCCTATGATGGGCAGGAACACCTTCGCTAGACCAGGTTTTTCAAAGCCCTCTCCAACCTGGCCTTGAGCACTTCCAGGAATGAGGCATCCACAACTTCTCTGGGTCATCTGTTCCAGTGTCTCACCAGAGCTGAGCCCTTTTAAGATATATATAACAGCATCAATTAATATGAAAGATAGAAAATTATTTAGGTTTTCTTTTGTTAAAATTGAGCTAGAAGTGGAATAATTAATAAAATTTTTCAGTTGCACTTGTGCATCTGAAATAAAACTACATGGATGTTACAGACTTTTCTTGTCTATACCTGAACAAGCACATCAGAAAAAAAAAATTTAAAAAAACTACTCTTCAAATGAGATATTTAAAGCAGCCCTCTAGTTGCTTCCACAGCCTTTCTGCAAAGACTCAGAGAGGGACAGATCTTCAGAATACCTGCATTGGTGTCAATGTGTTCTTTCTGCTTCATTCAGCCCTTCTTTGGGGAAGGTTGAGGAGAGCCCAGAGCAGGCTTTGCTTGGGTCTTTTAAGGCTATTTGTATTGTTCACAAAATATTTGAAATTGTTTGTAGTCTAAGGCCTAATTATCTAGCTATCCACAGACAAGGACTGGAAGAGTTCCCAGTTTAAGCTTCTCTTTTAGTTGTGTGCCTGCGCTTAGATGAAACAAAACCCTTAAGTACTTTGTTTTTATTGCTTATTTGCTTAGTGTTGTCTATGAAACTCAAGTAACAGAGAGGTTTTTGTGAAGCAGATACTGGCCTTAAGTGTATTGAAGTCACTAAATTCATGCTATCTACTGAAGAATTGCGTTACCAGATATTTACTAACAGCAATCTTGTTTTTGAATTGGTAGCCTAAAAGTGGAAGGTTTTGCTTTTTAAACATGGGCAAGGCCTGTGTATAAGAAAGGCATATCCCAGAACTCTTGAAATATAATATTACAAGAGTGTTGCTTTGAGAAAAAGATCCTCTCCAGGTTTAATGTACAAAATAATTTAGTTAAAGCTCTATTTTAAGAGGACTTTAAGAGGTTCATTTTTCAACCTCCCATACTGTGCTGCTGGACTTGGTCAGGTTGCACACTGCTTATCTTTACTTAGACTATTGCTGTCTTTCTCTTGAACCCCTCTCCTCCTGCTTGTCTGCCTTTTCAGCTATCAATCTTGCACCTAAAGTCTTAAATTTCCGACATTTCATGTGTTACAACTGTGTTTCACCCTTTACTCTCCTTTCCTTTAATATTCCTTTGTTTGTGATACCATTGTTCTCCATTACTTTGAGATGTCTCACAGCCATGTATCACAAGCTATCTTGCAGAATATTATTGCTTTTTTGTACTGTGATGTATTCTAGAGGTGGTCCTGTGGAACTCCATAGTTAACCTCTCTGCAGCCCTGTGGTTCCCTTTTGACAAGTGTTTGTGTGTGTTCTTTTTCTTTTTTTTGTGTACATCTAGCTATGCTTTCCTTTCACTTATATTAATTTTCATCTCTGCCGTTCCATCTGGTTTTGTGATGCTTTTTTTTCACCAGCATATTTGATGTGATTTTTTTAATGTGGAGTTTCAGGATGATGAAATCCGTATTTATATGTTATGTTCTATTGAATTTGCCCTTTGGTTTTTGTTTGTTTGTTTGTTTTTGTTTTGGTTGGTTTGGGGTTTCTTTGTGGGTTTTTTTTGGTTTTTTTGTGTGTGTTTTTAAAAAAATTTCTTCTCTCTTATATTTATTTTTTCCTGGGCAATAAGGTTCTTGCCATAGGAGTATGAACTAGGTAGTAGAATAGAGCTTCAATGTGAAGAAGAATGTTTTTTGCCTACTTATCTCCTAGTGATGAGTAGTCTTGAGTAAAAATTAATAAACCTCACGGAGAATTGTGCAGTATTAAATGTGTCTATCGGCTAACTCTCAAAAGTAATTCAGAGCAATATTGAGGTGTCCGATGATGTAACTGTGCTTAGGTTTGCATGTTATCCTCTTGTTCCTTCCTCAGCTTAATTATACACCACCCAAAATGATTCATGAAAGGCAAAGATCGTTTCTGTTGAATCCAATGGAACAATTACATGTCTGGAGGTGATGCAGTGCTTTTCTCTACTTTGGGTACCACAGGTTCATGTATGTTCAGTTTGAAATGAAAGGGTAAGAGTAAGAGCCTTGTTTTGACTTACATCAGATGGAAATTTTCCAGTATGTTGCTTAAAGTGAGTCTCTCTGGCAGCACAGCACTTTCAATAGTGTTATGATTTATCAGTATAGAATTCTCTTTTCATACCAATGTGATGCCCCTGTCAGTTTGGAGTAAGTAATCCAATTTTTAAGGCTTTGAATAGAGGTGAAACTTCATAACCATCCCTTCTTTGAAGACAGGAGCAATGTTTCTAATTGTTAGAAATGATAAATAGCTGTCTAAGTAATTGTGCCTTATAAAGACAGTGAGGCACTGATCACTCACAGTAGCAAATGTGCTTGCTGACCTTTGAATTAAAGGAGAAATTTTGGCAGATATTAAAAATTATGGCCTGTTGGTAGTTTTTCTTCCCAAAAGTTATACCTGTCTGTGATTTTGAACTTCTGCGGCATGTTTTACATAATATTGTCATTCCTTTTTTTCATGGAAACTATTGGTTCATTAGATATCATGTAATATGAAAGCATTAGCATTCTCAAGCAAATGCTAATTTGCAAAAAATTAATATATACTCTGAATATAAATTGCAAAAATAAACTGTGATGATTCGTTGCTATGATACAGAACTAAATTCTGGCAAAAGAGAAGTGAAAAATTAAGGGCAGAGTGGAGTAATTGTTTTAGATAGGCTACAGGTGTCTGGCATTACATAGGTGTAACTATTACGTGTATTCAATATATGCTTTCATTTACTTCTCTTGGTTTCACCCTCCTATATCCCTGTACACTCACAATGTCTGAAGGTGCCTTTTGTATAGAACAATTGAGCCTTGCAGGAGAGAGGCATTTCTCCTGATGATTCCAGCAATATGCATCGTTTTATATGCTGATTTTATCACACATTGTTCAAATTAGTTCATTAAAATTAAACATCACTGAATACTTCCATAGCCACCTGCACTGCCTTAATTCCTGTTTTGCTGAATGACTGAGCCATATGGTTGCTTCAAGCCTTGCCTCGCCCTTGCTGTGTTGAATGTTACAAAAATGCTTGATAATATTAAAGGAAAAAGGTGCTTCTTTCAGAATATATCTTACATCTTTCAAGGTGTTATTTTTATTCTGTTAAATTTCTCAGTAAAATTACAATTAAAATCATAATTTGTACCTGGCATTAAAAGATATTAATGGGTTTTATTGGCTGTATACACTTTAAAATTATTTTCAGCTTTTGAAGGTATTTATACTTTTTTTGTTTAGATTTTTCTTCAGATGCAGCAGTAGCCTGCTTGTTCCTGTGGGTCTGTGAATGCATTTATTTACATGTTTATGTATCTTTTATGTAATAATGAGAGCACTGAAGAAGGGAATGTGAGATGGCAGTGTTATAGAGCCAGAATGCTTTCTTGCATTGATAGCTGGTGGATCTCTTTTCCACCTTGCCGCTATCTGCAATCATGCACTTGGTTACTCACAGCTTTCCCAAAACCACCCATCCAAAAAACCCCCCAACCCAAACAGTTGATTCCTATATATTTAAGTGAACATGTTTAACTAATTTCTATTGTTTGTCTCTAATTTTTGCTTGATGAATTAACACTCAAAATGGAAATTGCTGTGTTACGGGTAACTTTGCTTTAATAGGGGCAAAAATTTCCAAGAGCTGTGAGTTTTTTCACTTGCACACCATTGTAGTTTAAGAAGGTGCACCTAAAAAAAAGCCTGCTATGTTTACTGGCTGATCTTGTCATTTCCTTATGTCTCCTGATTGTGCAGCCCCTCTGTGCTGGCCTGGTGCCACCTGATGCCTAAGCCCTTGGGGTGCAGTCCTGGACACTGCTTGGCTGCCAGCATGGGTGCTATGCTGTCTTCCAGTTCGTGCCTTGTGTTGTCCACCACTATATCAGTATGTCTTCTCCTTCCAAAAGTCTACCCTGAGGGAGCCATCAATAGCCTTGGCATTGTACTGCAGAAGCTGTTGAACCGTGTTTCTGTCACCCCCCTTTCCCATTTCCATCATTTTGAGTGAAGAAAGACCCAGGAGGGCTGTGGGAAAGGATTCCTTCAGAGCTGTGAATGTGACACACAAGATTCAAGGATGCAAAGAGGATGCCTGGCCAGTCTGGATGGCCTAAATGGAATTACCTGTGAGTGCCCTGGGGACAGGCGTCCTCACTGATCCCTGTGGGCCAAGGAATAGCTGCTCTTGCTGCTGACATGGCCATCTTAGGAGTAGGCATTGAAATGAAGTGTCTTCTGTCCACCAGAACTGATGATCTTCAGCTCCATAACCATGTCTCGACAGTATATTCCAAATGGTAGTGAGCTAAGGTGAGAGAGACTCTTGGAGAGTACCAAGAAGGAAGTTCTATAATATTTAAGGAAGTGCAAATTTATTTCTCTAAATATATAAGGAGAAGAAAGTGAAGCAGTAGATACCACACATCTTAGCTTGTGATGCTTGCTTCTTTAAGCTTAAGGAAGAAACCTCTTGAGGAAACTGAAAAGGCTTTATGGCAGGTGGAAAGCTGCTTGGAAAACACTGATATCATACAGTCTTTCTTATTGTTTGTGTCAGTGCTATGGATGATGGAATAACAAATGTTCTTTGGCTGAGGCTATTCAGGTTAGTCTATCTGTGAGCCTATTTGAGGATAATGTGGGGTTCAAAAATTATTATGATGCACTGGGGTAGTACTCATCAAGAAGAATTGAAAAATAATGAAGAAGAAATTATTTGGTGAAACTGTGCAGGCTTATTACGCTGTTGTGAAAAAGGCAGACAGAATTGGTTTGTAAACAATGTTCTGTGTAAACATATATTAAATAATCTTTTCAGGTTTTTTTTTTCTTAGTGCAGTCAGAAGAATAGGTATTTTTATTCAGTTTGGAGTACAGAAAGAGAATGCCTGTTCTGGAAAAGCTCAGAGGAAAGCAGCAGAAATGACAGAGGGCTAAACAGCAGCATTTCCTCTGTGCAAAGTCTGAAGAAAATTAGGATTGTCACTTCCACAGGAGAGAAAAAGGAAATGGAAATTTTCAAAAAGTTAAAGGTTGGTGCAAAGAGGGGGATAACCTAAACTTAATTTTGGCTGGTGATAGGTTAAGCAGTAATAATCTTAAACTGCAGTAAGAGAGATTCAGATTGATGATTAGACAGAGTGTTAATTGAGTTCTTGGATTGAGTGCTTAATAACTGTCTCTTACCCAGAGTCATAAGTGTTCTGCTATCTACTGTCACAGTCTTTTGTCCTGAAGTGTTGCTATGTGCAGGAACAGTTTTGTCTTCTGTTTGTGAGAAAAGAACATACACAGAATCTATTGCTTATTTTTATCTGTTTCTGTGGGAAAGAGTCAAAATTCCTTTTCTTTCCCCTAATTGTTGTGCTTTTCCATTCTGTATAGGGAAGATTCTGGTTAGTCCTTGGTCAGTCTCAAGAGGGTTGATAGGTAAAACATAAGAGGAAATAAATATTTGATCTTTTTTTAAAATAACCTATTTTAGTAACTGCTCTCTCATTATTAAAAGCTGTGTTTGTTTTCTAAATTTGTTTGATATTCCCTTCACAGAGATTTTTTTTGTTTTAGAAAAGTTTAGTGTTAGAAGACAATACTATAAGATTAATCTCCCGTCATTTTCTGAGATGCTACTTGACTTCTGAGTATCTTATTTCGACATTCAAAACATTTGAAGGCAATATTATGATTCATAGTTGTCAACAACCTTAGTTTTCCTCTACGGTTTCAGCAAATTCTAATTTTGAAAGAAAAAGTTTCAGAGACTGAAATTATACTCTTAGTTCAGGGTAAGTTATACATTCCCTTAGGAAGTACAACTGCAAAACCTTTGTTTAAAAGCCTAATTGCAGCTGAAAAAAGAAAAGAAAATAGCTTCTTGGATGACTTGGTACTCTGATATCTGTATTGTGTCACTGGAGAAAACAAAAGTGGGAAGTATCACAGAAGATATTTGCATTAAATTACTCTTGGATCATGGGTTCAATGTCCTGGTAGTCCTAATAATTAATTACAGTGTTTGACTAATGAATATTAGTGTTAAAAGTTCACAAATTGTCTGAAATGGAGGCAAGGTTTTCATCCTTCATGTGGTACATATTTGGGTAGGCTTATCAGTTTTTTTGTATTTTTCAGAAATTTAGGTTAATCACATTAGTTGGTGCCGAGAAACTGCTCCACCTGCATGAAGTTACCAGCTATATATTATGGGCTTGGATGAATATGTTTAGTATTTTGTTGGCATTGTGAACTTCAGTATTCAAAATAGAGGAGGTTTTAAATAGCGTTAGCACGTATAAAGTCACTATTTGGAAGCAAAAAGCTGTTTCAAATTTTTATGAGTTGGAAAATGTGGTATCAGGAGGAAAGATGCAAATCTTTTTAAACTGAGATGTCTTCTGAGATGAAAACAAAAATCCCCCAAACAACAAGAAAAATGACCAAACTCCATTAATAGCTGTTGAACTTCAAGTTTTGTCTGAAATAGCAGTCCTAGTTTATATGCAGTCTTTCCCCTTGCTGTTCTCCTATTGCTGGACACTGAGCCCAATTATTTCTTTCAAAACACTATAAAAAATGCTAGTATGCTAGCATGAGTGGTTTTTATAATAGATAGGGTTGTTTTCAGCCATTTCAGAAGTATTTCCCTGTAGAAACAAGACGGTGTGTACTAGAGTGTAAAACCAGTTGAGCTGATAATAAAATTTGAGGGGCAAGGGTTTTATAAGGAGAGCTTATTTATCCATTTATTTTAAAACAACTAATTCAGACGGAAAACACGATGACCTGTCAGGCATCCTAGGCTCCATCATGGCTGATGGAGATGCAGCAGGCATCAAACTACGTGCAAGTTACAGCCATTCCTCCGGGTGTAATGTCTGAATGCTAACCAGCTAAAGTGTTTGGGAGAGAAGAGTAGTTGATGTCTGTGAGTGGACGGCTGTTAGCAAGAGGTGAAGCACGACGAGAGTTGTCACACACCATAAACCCCACGCCTCTGTCTCAAGTGCGAGCTCCAGTGTCTAGGAGAGCAAGGAATTCTAACTCCTGAACTCAGGGTTTTAATGTATTTTGTAAGTCTTCCTAGGTATCAAGACAAATGTTTTAACCATGTTTTGAGTGAGGGTTTTTGTCCATTTTTTTTGTTTTCACTGTCCGTATGAATTCTTTCTGGTGTGCAATGTGTATTTAGGGTTTTTAATCTTGTTTCTGTGGTAATTAATATAGTGATGTATGAATCCCCATACTCTTGGGTAGTGCATTCCTCAGTGCATTTCCTGCATATGTATGATTCATGGATTTTGACTGTTCTCTTTAAGTGTTGTTAAATTATTTATTATAATTATCGTAGAGATATGCATTATAGGACTGCTTGCACTTGTGAGATCAACATTACCATCAGTAACTGGAAAATCAAAATAAATTCCAGAAGTAGCTGTCTGTATATGATCCTTTTTTTTAGACTCTTCCTTTCTGTCTATGTAATATTCAGCTCTTTATGGGGCATTCAGTGTCAATGTACCACACTTGTTAAATTGCTCAAGATTTTATTTCACAAATATGCACAACCATGTGTTGATGATCTGGAAGACAGATGGAAGACTTCCTTGGAACTTAATAAATTTCAAGGTTCCCAGCTTTTTTTCCTTAAGCAAGTACTCGAGTTCACTAGAGAGTACTGCAGTTGTATTGACAAAGGCTTGACTTCTGGTTATTCTCAACTGGAGTGTGAGTGACTACGAAGTGAGGTATGTACTTCAGGGGGGAGGTCAGATAATATTTTGAAGAACAGCAAACAAATTGCTATTAAATCTGTCTTCTGAATGCATAAGGTGAATATTGCTTCCACTATTTAAGTATTGTTTTATACTGTATTTCAAAACTCCTATCAGTGGTAATCCTTCCCAGCAGTTGGTTCTTAATTCATGTTGTGCATTTAATCAAGGAATATACAACTCCTTAAATGTAGGTTCTACAACTGTAAAAGCAACAAAACCTGGAAATAACAAAGATTTTTCAGGTCACTGTTGCATAAAACAATGTTCTGAGAAAAATTGATTTCATAACAGGAAACATAACTATTTGGTGCTGACAAAAAGTGATTGAAAATGAAGGAATGAATATTCTTCCTGTTACCAAAAAACCCCTAAAAACCCCAATGAAAATATTTTATGAACCTCCCATGCTTTAAATAAATTCTAAGACTACTATAAAAAAATATAGGACATTTAATTTCCTCTTCTGAAAGATCTGTAATAGCAGTTGTAATCTGCTGTCACATATGACAATGAGCCTTTATTTAATTGTTGGTGATGCTTGGGAGTAGTATTCTCAGCAGATTGTTAATTCTTGTTTTCTCCTGTCATGTGCTTATCCAGGCAATTACCAGTTTTGTTTCTGTTTTCAGTTTCAGTGTTTTAAGCTGATAGGAGTAAGTAGCTTCTCAATGCACTTTTAATATTGTTGCTTTTGGAAGAATGACTAGTGTGTTAAAGACACTCTGAGTATGAATGTGCATCCAAAAATTATGTTTTCCCATTCAGTTAAAATCTAAATGAAACATGGTACGTAGGAAGGGAAAAAAGCCTAGAGTGTTCGCAGGGTATTTTTTAGCTGGCAATGAAAAAAAATAGTCCTAAAAATACGTTTTAAGCTGCCTTTCTCTAAATACTTTCAAGATAATTGCAAGAAGTTACTTGTAACTATTTTTCCTGATGGGGAGTATCCCACTTTTCTATCTCTGTGTTATGGCTTCAGTTTCCTCTCTTATCTTGATGTGGCTCTGGGTCTTGTTGGGCTTTTCCAGGGGTCAGTTCATCTCCCTCATCTAGGAAGAAATCAAACTTTTCTGTCTCAAGAGGAGGGTACAGGATATCTAGGTCATTTATTACTGGATTTGTGTGTTGCTTTGCAAGGGTCTGATGAGCATAGATGGAGAAGGGCACAGGGTAAGAGTAAAAGTCCTGCGAATTTCAATGGTTGTGAGCTTTAGGTCACCTTGGCTGACATTCGTGAGTTTTCTGTGAACATTTTTTTGTGCACTGCAGCAAACACACAGCAGCACACCAAAGACTTAAGCGAGTGCTCAGCACTGACATTTTCTATAAGACTGTCTGCCCTAGAATACTTTTAATGGCTTCATATTTCACTTTAATTTCTTTTCAAATAAATAATACTCCACAGAAATAGATAATTTGATCTCCATCTCTTGTAACATTCTCAGTAAAGCATATATCTTTTATCAGCATCTGAAAAATCTAAATTGAATGTTCAGCTGAATGTTCAGTGGTGGTGGTGATGTGGTGGCATCCCAGACCTGTAGGTGGATACAGAATGGCCAACACTGGTCTTTCGTCCTGGAGGGTCTGTCGCAAAAGTGGGTGGAACAAAGCTAACACAGAGGGAGATGTCTGTTGATGCATTACTGATCACCTTATCCAGTCAGGTAATATCAGAGCAGCTTACAGAGATGGTGAGGTAAAATGGATTGAAACATTTTTCTGTACCTGTTTTTCACACAGTGAAGCTGTCACAAGTGTTTGTAGGTGTCAGTGTCTTTATGGGACTGAAATTTTCCCAGGAGGTACAGAAGTGCCTTGGGGTTTGGCAAGTTTAGCTGCTGCTCTGGGAACTGCAGATTAAAACATGACTGGCTTTGGGCTGTGCAGGCACAAATGGTACCCAGTTATTTGATATCCCAAGTGGATAGTTTCATCCTGAGTTGATATTAATCTAGAGTTGGAAGTTTCTTGGAAATTTTGCTTAAAAAAGACATTTTCTTCCAGAAAGAAAGCTGGCCAATGTATGCTGCTCTTTGGGCAGCCAGACCAGCCCCTGGGTGACTGAGAAGCATCCTGGAGTCACTGTGCCACCATCTGTGGGTTATTTATGGATTTGCAGCAGAAATTCAGAGAGTTCAAAGCTGTTGTTACTTTTGTCTTAGCCATCCATCCATGGATGCCAATGTTAAAAACTCATGACAGAGTGCCTTGCTTAATCCCTAACTAAGTATGAAACTATCCCATGTGACTTTTGGTTACTGAAATGCAGCTTACTGTTCAGTAACACTGTCCTTCCATAAGCTTGCCTGACACACTATATCAATTGTCATTTTCTGACTGCTTTTTTGGAAGAGGCAGTTCAAAGGAGCACAATGCAAGATAAATGCTCTCTTGTACAGCCAATACAAGCTTGCATTGCAAATTTCAGTTGCTGAAATTTTTCTGTCTCAGGTTTTGGAGTGCTTCAAGTCTATGTATTAGCTAAAGGTCCATCACGTGAAAAAAGAGGGAGAAAATTATCATACCTCAGAAACTGATGTATGTCATCATGGTCTATTTTCTCTGCATTACTACAAAAAAATCCACAGGGTGTTGGTGTTATGTATGAGAAAACTACAAATTCCAACACTTCCGAAGTGTATATTTTTCATATTTATTCTTTGGCAAAGTGTTAGTATGGAGAACAAAACTTTTGCAGCTACATCTAGCCCTAGGAACAACTTTTAGTCAAAAGTCCATAATGAACTTTGTTGCAAATACTGCATGCCTTTGGAACATAAGAGTTTTTTCCTTTCTCTTTTTCCCTTTTAATTGCAAACATTTTCTTGTTCTCATGGAATTGAACAAGTCATGAGTGATATTAGTATCATGCCAGTAGAATCATAGGTGTAAATAGAGGTAAAGTGTCATAGTGCCCATGATATTAATTCTATGGCTGATCTGGTGCTGTTTTTATTTGCCTTGCCTGGATCAGTCTTGTGCTGCGCTGTCTTGTCAGGCTGTGTCCCCGCTGCTTGACCTCCGTGGGTGTGGTTAATGGGGGAATCCCAGTTGCATGACCTTGCTGTACAGCAGGGCTTTTGGCATCAACGACTACAGCCTGGAGGGCAGGACACCTTTTCTCCTCCTGTGAAATTGCATTGCCAGTGTGAAATTGATGAATTGAGTTGCAGTCCAAGAGGCTGAGTTTCTGTTCAAACTGAGTGAGTGCTCTGCTTTTATTTATACAGTGTAGCTTAATAACCTGCTTTGGGTTGGTTCTTTTAATAATTCTCTTTCTCTATTGGATGTAGGAAAACCTCAAAAAGATTTGCATTCTCCAGAAAAATTTCCTTTGTCTGTATTGTATGTTTTTGTTAATTTTAATCTCTGTAGTAAACTGAGACTCTTATCTTGACTTGCATTTGAGTTGTGGTGCCTTGGAACTGAGCTAGGCAATGAAGTTGAAATTCATGATCCTGATTCACCCCCACTTTCACTTTGACAATCTGTAAAGAAATTGAAACAAGCCTTCAACAATTTGGGTCTTGCATAGGGAATGGTATTGTAAACAAGTGAAGTAAGTGGAAGGTACCTCTAAATTATAGCCATCTAAAGAAAGTATGTAGAAATCTCGTGTTGTTTACACCAGTAACATTATTTTTGAAATTTAAAAAATGAAAACAGGTAAAATCAGGTTGCAATTATATTGAATGTTTCAAGTGTGTATCAAGTAATGTATCTTAAGTGGGATTATAGCGTTACAAAGTAACATTTTTCTCCAGACACACTCTCTAAGAAGCATCCTTAACTGATGGTGCAGGACACTAAAATTAAAAACCCTAACAATGTCTCTAATTTATCTTCATAATTTCTTTGGTTTTTTCCTATTATTTTTTCTGTCCTAGGGTTGCAGACATTTACTGTATGTTAGGTAATGGAGGGCAAAAGAGGACAAAAAGGCTATAATGGTTTGAGGTTTTATTAAATCCAAGCACATGGAGGTTTACCTGGAGTATATTTAATGTATTCATAGGCTTCAGTTTTTTTCTTTTGAAAAGAATATCCTTCCTGAAAGAAGAAAAATTTAAGAGCTTTTGACTTTTTATCATTAGCCTTTAATTTTTCCTTCTTGTAAATTACAAAGAAGAAATACACGTAAAGGACTGTCTCACATTGTCGCAGGGAAGACATCCTCCAAAGAACAAAATAGGCATAAATACTATTGTGTGTGAAATATAAGTCTTCTGTGAATTAATATAGATGTTTCTGAACTTCTCTTGCAGTCTGCTTCCAGTTGCAAGCATGTTTCTCTGTTTCAGTGTCTGTTCATTGCCTGCAGTCTCTCATAAATGTTGTGCAAAACATAATCAGAGATTATGTTACACCGACATTATTAAAAGATAAAAAGGTCACATAGTCTTGAGCTTTAAGATAAGGCACATAAGTGCCTGGACCCTCAATTTCATGTAATTGGCATTGCCATGAAGTAAAGAAAACCCTTTCTTCTAATTTTATGGGAAAGACTTCTTTGTAGCCGATCTTTTTCTGTGAATCTATTTAAGCATCTTCGCCCTATGCTCTACTAAAACAGGATGTATAGCAAACCACAAAATTGAATCTACTTCTGTACCCTTAGATCCAATTGCATATGAAATTTGTGATGTTCTGAACTATTTTTTCCCACCTGAAGATGAAAGTCCTAGTAAGTGAAGAAACACATTCACAGACAGAGATATTACCACAGTATGTGCCTGAAATGGAGATGGTTTGATGGTTAGTTCTTGTTTGGAGGAAAGCGGATTTGCAGGAGCTGAAGACCAGCCTGCTGAAAATTACAAGTTTCACGCTTTGAATACAAACTCGTTTTTCAGGAAGCAAGGAAGTGAGAGAAGATAATTTGATTGGGAAAATGCTCTGTCACGTTAGTACCTTACAGCAGGAAATTTTTTTTTATTTTATTTAAGGATTTTTTTTTTAATCTTAGCATGATTTCTTGCCTTCAATTAACCACTAGATGATAAGAGAGCTTGCTTTTCAGTAGGGGATAAAAACTAAGACATTTCACAATTAATTAAAGAATTCATCTATTCTGAAATGATCTGCCCTTGCCACTGAACTAGGACATCAAGTTTAATGCTTATCAAAATAAATAAAAGACAGTGAAAGCTATGAGGTATATACAGCTGTGTTTAATAACATGGCTCAGGGAAAGTCTAGTAGCTCTTATTCCATAGCTGTGTAGATGCCCTTTAGCAAGTTAATGAATTTAATGCTGAATAGGCATCAAAATCTTCCTGAAAGACTGATCCTAAAGCTGAACTGTTTGCCTGAACTTGGTCAAAGCTTAGGAGGCAGTGCCATTTAGCTGTTTTGTAGTCTGATGTTTCCATTTTGTGTAGGAGAGAATTGGATTGACCTTTTGCATCAGGAATAACATTAGAAGCTATTAACTGGCAAATAGATAGAAGGCACTTCAGAGAAGAAAAGCTAAACAAGAGGATGGAGTTTGATTTGGAGAAATCTAAACTACATTCAAGTAGGAAAAATTAACACTTGAGGTTCTTGGGAGAAAGAGAACATGTGACAAAGATTGTAAATTCGCAAGAATGGAGAAGATTCTTCTGGGAATTACTGAAAGAAGGATGAAGCAACATCACTGTCAAACTACAAGAAAAAATTTCAAGAAAAATGTTACTGCTGATTTGTGTGCATTTTGTAACTGCACTAACTGCCAGAGGAACTAAAGACATCACGCTGAAGCATGGTGAAAAATAGGGAGTGAAAGGAATGTTTAAGAGCAATGGATATTTGTCCAGGCATAGATGATGACTTTGGATACTATTCTTCTTACATTTCTTTGCAGCATCATCCAAAGGTGAAATTCACCCTTTCTGTCTTGTAAGAAGAAAAAATGAAGTTCTGCTCTTTCATGTTAAGTTTTTCTTTTTCCATTGCCCCAAATGTGTCGGTTTGTTTTTGGTTTTTTTAATTTAATTTATTTTTTATTTTTTAACCATTTTGAGATTTAATGGAGTAACTCATTTGCAATCGACTTTCTTCTTGTAAAACCTTAGTGGAAACAGAACACAGATCAGTGTTTCTTCTTCCTTGTTTTCAAGGGAAATAGGTGTATATAGTATTTTACACCTGCTTGTGCCTGACCTTTCTAGGCCAGTAAAAATGGGGAAAAAAAAAATCACAGACCCTGGCTCTACTGGGATTTAATAACACACTTAGTACTAGTGTTAGCTTACACCAACTGCTGCTCTTTACTCTTCTGACAACTGTGGTTTGTTGACCTTGGCCAACCCCTCACCCTGCCCTTTTTTGGTCCTTTCCTCAGTAGCACAAGGGGGAAAATAGGGTGGGCAAGCTCATTGGTTGAGACAAAGACAGGGAGAGCACTTATTTTGTAAATCACCAGTTACTGTCACAGAAAAAACAGATGCATCTTGGGGAAAAATTAACCAGATTTCCACTCCAGGCACAGGGGAATGGGAACTGGGGGCTACAGTCAATCCATTGCACTTGGTGTCTGCTGCTCCTTTCTCCTCACCCTGTGTCCCTGCTCCAACCTGAAGCACCACTGTGAATAGTTAGCTGTAACATTTGCTCTAACCTCTCACTGAAAATCTTGAACAGTTAGTTAATCTTGGGAATTAATGAGACTGTGAGCAGTTCCCTTGTTTATACTTTGCATTTCTGCCAAGTCCAGTAATATCTTAAGATATTACTATTTTACAATAATATAAATATTAATAATTAATATTAAGATATTGCAAGCATATATAAATGAGGGAAAACTCCTAACCCTTTCAATCCTATTGTATTTACAAGTAAAGAATTACTTTCTTATGAAAGGTGTAAGAAAGTATTTGTATGTTTTCCAAAGATATAATTTTGCTGTATAGTTTATTCTGGCATTGGCTTCTGATTTTCTTGGAGTAGTGCTTAAGTTTAAAAAAAGGAGAAGGGAAGTAGTTTCCAAGATGCTGAACAGATGCTTAGGCTTTGTGATAAATGGTCTATGAATGATGTCTGGAGCATTTCATGAAGTGCTGTAGGACTAACATGTAGATAGATGTATGTAAATTCACTGCTTAGTATTTTTAAATGATGAAAAATGAGGCTGAGAAAGTGGAGTACTATAAAATATGTTGATATGTTAAAAAATGCATGTTGAAACTTCCAAAGGCTATAGCAGATTCCCGTACTATAGAAACACGATCTTTAAAAACGTCTAGTTTGTTTGTTATAACTTGAATTTGATTTTCTTTTGCTTCCAGTGGTTTTGAGAGAAATTGAGAGAAACATTTTTAAAAATCTGGAAAGGTTGATTCTGCAAAGGTTATAGTCTATTCCTTCCTTTCCCCCCCAAACTGACTTCAGAAAATATTGGAGGGTTTATCTTCTTCTGTATCTTAGCTTTAGAAATATTAGAATTAATGGAGATTTTTTGATTTTTTTTTTGTTTGGTTGGTTGGTTTTTTTGGTAGGAAAGGCTTGAGTTGCTTTTTGTGTAATGCTTTAAAATATTTGCAAGATACGAGTAACAAAGGCAAAGAGGCAATTTAGATGACCATGGATAATCAGTGCTAACAGTGTGGGAAGCAGTCTGTAATTTTTTGCAGACCTTTTTCAGTTTTCTAACACTTATGTAGAAGGAAAAAAACCCAAGCTGCTGATGTACAACCTCCCCCTGCCACATGCATAGTATTTAGTAACAAAACTTTTGAAAATCTTATTCTCTAGTCTGATGATCAAGTGCTTGTAAGAACATATGTATTACTAAAATAGAGATTACAAACCAGCATATTACTGAGTTTATTCTAGAGTTGGGGGGCATAAAAATTGCACACCAGTGGATGTGGTTTACAAACACTTTCTTAGGCAATTGTCACCTGATTCTAGACCATAATCTTTAAAGATTTAAAAAGATTTAAAGATTTAAAGTAACAGCAAATCTAAATAATATAATACAATTCCTTTGTGTCTTTATAAATAGGGGTTAATGATGAAGAAATAACCAGGAATTGCTACTTTATAAAATTCTCTAATAAAAAATATATCAAATAATGGATTCTGCGTATAATTCTAAATATGAACTAGTTGCTTATGTTACGTTATAGTAGTTTTCTATAAACCCTTTTTTGAAGATGACTACTAAAAATACAGATTTCAATGCACTGTGCTTTAATAAAAGCAGCTTTCCTTCTAAAGTATTTCTTTTTTTTTCCTGAGTTTTTTTAGCACAGACTTGCTTTACAGGCTAGTAATGGCTAGATGCTAAATTAGCATCTCACACAGATGATTTAATTCCATGTACATAAATTTTCATCTTTTCCGGAGCAACAGCTTGTGAACAGTTTTCAGAGTGCCTAATACAACTGTTTAGGACATACTAGAACACAATAGTTCCTTGTAGTCTAAAAATCAAAGGATAAAATTTGACGTACAAAATGGTAATGATTTATATGAATATACTTCAGAGAAGATTTTTCACCAGTATTCACGTACATACTCCCAGGACTTCTGCGAGACTATTCATTTGGGCAAACATTCACAAATCCATTACTTTTTTAAATTTAGGTTAAATTTTTTCTCTATTTTTGATGGATTTAACCTGAACATTCCTCATGAGAAAAGGCTCTTTATTGTGAAGCTCCTTGGGACTGAAAGTAAAAGGAAAATCTGTCAACAGGAAGGTTCTGGAATCGTTAGGCAGGTAGGTAAATTTAGGTTAGGAAACTTTCCTGTAGCAATGATTCAGATTGTATGTTGAATTGGATTTTTTCATGTGGTTGGAAAGTTTGGCCTGGCATGCCTTATCTAGCAAGCTTTTTTCTGTGGGGTTTGTTAACTAGGTAGTACCTGGTATGGAGTTGTCCCTCTTGAAGAAATGGATCAGCCCTGGGCTAGGTTAGACGGCAGCCTGTCTTTACCATCTGTTCTGCGGGACAGCAGGACAGACTCATTCAATAATGCGTTATGGCCTGTATAACCTGTTGAAACATATGATTTCCACTTTCTGCCTTTGTAGCTAGACAGGCACAGCCTGTTTTGTCTGGTGTATATTTGTAGTACACATTTATAAGATGGACGCTCTTCCAGCTATAGAAACTTCTGTTATCCCTTTAAATCCATTGGCAAATGGAGGAGCAAACAAAACTTTTCCAAGCAAATTCAGCTTGGTGTCCAAAGTCAGCTGTTTCTATTGCTAATATATCTCAAATTCAAGTCTGCCTCTCTTTTGGGGGTAGATAAGAATGTGATAAAGCTGCATTGAGGAATGTGGACCTTATTTTTCATTTTGTTTTCAGAAAATCTACAGAGCAAGTTGAAAGAACTTTGGCCTCAGTGACCTCAGAATAATGATGATGCTTTTCTTCTCGTTATTTTTTCCCGTCCATCTGTGATACTATTTCCAATTATCTGATCCTAAAACAAGAGAGAGAAAATTTGTAAGTGGAGGCATCTAGATAGGTCCTCAGAGATATGCGATCGCTTCAATAGATACTGCTTCAGTCATGTTTTTAGCCATTTTATAGCTTGCTGGATTTCATGCCACTTGAATTTTGAGGTTTCTGGGATAAGAAAACCTATACATTTCATCCTTTTTCACAGTGAATAATCAGTTTCTTAGAATTTATCTTATTCCTTACTACTGCTTCTTTTTTCCCCCTTTCCCCCTCTCCCCTCCCTTAGGATCATATATGATAGTGATTTCCTCAGACCATGACCCCGGAGAAAAGACTCGACTTCAGCTTCCAACAATGAAAGAAAACGATACTCACTGCATCGATTTCAGCTACCTTCTGTACAACAAGAATGGAGGAAACCCAGGCACTTTGAACATCCTCGTTAGGGTGAACAAAGGACCATTGGCTAATCCTATCTGGAATGTCACTGGCTCCACTGGCAAGGACTGGCTTAGAGCAGAGTTGGCTGTCAGCACTTTCTGGCCGAATGAGTATCAGGTAAGCTTGCAATAAATTCACACCACTTAATAATATTTACTGCAAGGTCCTATTCACTTTGTGTTGTTTTAGTCTGTTCTGATGGAGTATTCTCCCAGTGTCCTCAAGTGAAGTGTTCCATTCAGTATACATAATTATTTGGGCATGGACATTTTTTATAGCAGATGATTGTTCAAAGTTATCTGTTACTGTATAATAGGAAAAAAAAATAGCTGGAAAAAAAGCCTTGTTAAAAGAAATGGTAAGGTTAAAGTCCAGGAGCATCAAAAATTATAAACTCTCAGAAATAAATTGCCTGTGCAACTGTAATTTGTACTTGTCTTCCCTCCTCTTTTGTATATGCCTGTGTTACTGTGTCTAATTACATGACCGTAAAGTGTGGTTTTTTCCACATGACGTTTGCTTCATTTGCTGTGGAGGCAGAATCGTGCTCACCTAATGAGCAGCTGTTCAGGATGTGTTTTTTTCCCTGTTTGCTTGCTATGGGACAAAACCACCTGCAGTGTAGGCCTGTTGTTTGGAGGGAAAATTTGTTTTATTATTACTAGATGCTGTTATTTGATTTGTTTGATTAACCTTAGAAAGTACTTGCAGCTGTTTTACTCAGTGGGTATTTGATGTGAAGGATGAATCTCATACATGGGCATTTTTGTTCTGGCGTGTAGGAGTGGGAAGAGTTGGATTACATGTGCTCATCTGAGTTGTTACACCATGAGGTGTTAATGTGCTTACAGGCCCCTATCTAAATATTCTTCATTAGTGCTCTTGCAAAGAGTTTGGATCTCCAGAGTAGTTATTAAATGAAGGAAAGTGGCTGCTTTATTAATGGTTTTGTTGAATAGTGGTATTGTAGGAATGCTTCTTAAAAGTGCCTTTATCTAAAGTTTGTTGCGATTGCCCACCATCAAAATACCATCCATGAATAAGCGTCAGTGCAAGCAGCCTTACTTATACGATGAAAATTATGTAACTTACTATCATTTGATGGGGTTTTTTTTAGGTTTTGCTTCCCTAGTTTTAATGTTTTTATTCATAAAGACATTTCATCTACCAGTGGCATTGAAACTGGTTAAAATTTCATTTAAAGTTCTGAAGCCTGGTTCCAGAAAGCTTGGCTTTTGAGGAGGTGTTTTATTAACCCTTTTTATGTTGCTAGAGAGTACCATTTGGTGTCCTTAAACAAACCTCAGGAGCCTTTTATAACAGTACAGTAGTGATCAAGTATAGCAGCATTATGTGCAGTAAATCAGGTTTCTGCTGACAGATGGCCAGGCTTGACAATGAGATTGGTGGTTGGGGCCTTATCTTAGCAACGCGGCCATTTTTCACTTGCGTTATAGCCTTCACATTATCTCTCCATAGACTCTGCTTAAATTCATTCTTTCCCTTGCTTGGTCATCCAACAGAATATTGAAATCATGTGCAACCCAGTTTCTTTTTAAGTTAAAAATAAGCCTGGAGTAGAACTGCAGGACTGTTAATGCAGCCTGCTGTGGTTCGTATCCAACTTGCACAATTGCTTTTATGAACAGGAGGGGAAATCTGCATGCTATCTATGCACAACTGCTTGTTTGCACAAACAGGGTTGGTATTTTTGTGGTTTTGGTTCTTTCAGCTCTCAAGATTCAGGATGAACATTGCTCTTGGTAGATTTTTGTTTGTTTGTTTGTTTGTTTGTTTTTAGTTTGTTTTTTTCCTTAGTTTTGAGTTGAGTTATGCTTTGGAATGGAAATATTTTTTCGTTATTGTCATTAGAGTTCCATGCTGTACAGTTGTACCTTGTGATTTTGGCACTTTTATCTACCTGTTGGTCAAGGAGTTTAGCTATCACTGAGGAAAATAAGCACTGGTTTCTATAACAAGATGGAAGTGGTTCTTTACTAACCTGGAAATTGGAACTCTGCCTGTACAAGCAAGGTCTTTGCTAAAGATCACTGCTGTGTACAATTGTTTGCATGTACTTTGTTACAATCACATCAACTTCGCTGCCATTTCCTTCACTTTTAAGTGAAGGAGGAGAGTAGAAATTATCAGAGGCTGAATAGCACAGGTTGCACTCTAAGGAAGTCTCGTGTGGTGTCTTGAAAGTTAGCAGCATGGCCAAGTAGTTGTAATAATAGAGTGCTGCACCTTGGCTAATTAGCTCCTAAACAGCATTTCTGTACTCTGCTGTGCTCTGTTGAAGCTTTATTGCTTCCTATTCAAACTAGCACAGTGTTTTTATATGTCACTCTAGTATACAATATAAATTCATCTTATGCATTTTTGGATGGATTTAACACTTCCTTTTACTCACAGGAATATATTTTTAAAAATAATTCATTTCCTTAACTTTCTTTAACTATATTCTGCTGGGCAATTATTTACATATTTATTTTCTGACAAAACATAGTACAGGTTATAATAATGGCTTTACTGAATAAAACTTTTTATATAGTTTTGTACCCTGTCTCTGCTGGCAGATAGCAGTGGAAGTCTGTAGAAGAGTTCAGGAACAGGACAAACTCTTATCTCTCCCAGAATACACTTCCAGCCTTGAGCATACATGTGTTTCAAGAACTTTGAGCTTAAGAACATAAGTGGTGCCTTTCCGTATTCCTGTTAACTTTTTTTTTTTTAACAATGATTTAAGCTTCTAATGTCTACAGTACATATGACAAGGAATTCTAATGTTAATTCCGTGTTAGGACTATTCTTGGGGCCTGGGGCCTGTAACTCTTCACTTGTCATATTTTGGACTCGGGGAGTTTCAGAAGTCCTGTAATGATACGATCTGTCTTCTGTCTCCTGCTAGTGAGGCATCCACAACTTCTATTCTGCTTGTTTAACATGTGGGAGAGTTCTCGAAGAAAAGGGTTTGATTAGACAATCCCTTGGGATCAAGGTTGATTTGAATTTGGTCCTTGTTAGTTCTGGAATCTTTTTTTTATCACTCTGTTGGAAATATGCCACCTTTGACCTGCCTCAAGTTTGCTTCAAAGGAAAAATATTTTGGGATTTTTGTTGTTTAAACTTTGTAACGGACTAGGAGTTTTGTCTCTTTGTTTTCTTTGTTGGTTATTACTGTAATTAATTTATTTAAGTTGAGATGTCTCTTCCTGTCTGGATGAGCTGTTCTGTCTAATGCTTCTGTTCATTTCCCCAAGTTCTCTCCTGCTTTGCACAGTAGGGATTATCCCACTGCTGAGGGCAGTCTCTTCCTTTCTGCTTCTGTCACAGTCATTTTTCTACTTCCCTTGCTACCTATGTCATCCCTTTTTAGTTTGATTTTGTTTGTTTGTGGTTTGGTTTTTTTTGAACACTATCTCCCAAAAGTCTCTGTTTCGCAAATTTGTTTTGCTTCCACAGGATCACATGTGTGCTTGCTCATATATGAGGCCCATTTTGTAATGTGAACTATGGGCTTTCCATTTTTGGTTTTATATTACAAATCTGATGTTTATATCAGAAACTGGTAAATAAACTCTTGACTTGGAACCATAAATTTCAAACTTGTAAAAAACTGATTACTTGGTTTCTTTATGGTTCTTTAAAAATTCACTATACAGTAATGGTGTTCTGCAGTTTAGCAAACATGCTGGCTGGGATATTGACTTTATAGGAGTGATGTTGCACCTGGAAGTATAGCTAGCAAAGTAAAAATACTGAACTGCACTGAGCAAAAGGTCTTTTATCAGTTCAAAAATACTGCAGGAAAACTCTGGAAAGCCAAATAATTTTCTTGCAGAAATGTGAATCCTGATTTGGATAATTAATTTATTCTTTATTAAAATACTGATGATTTATAGAATTTGCAAAAGTTTAAAATGCTCAAAGATCTTGGAAAATTACTTTCCTTTATGATCTTGAAAGGTCTCAAAACTGTAATAGAAGTATAACAGGAGAATGGTAGACTGAAGATTGAGTAATAGTGTGTACAGTTGGGCCATATGCTATATAAGGTAGGAAACAGATTTCTTGTGAAATATGAGAATTTGTTGCCTTTTTGGATATCAGATCACTATTCCAAACTCGTAGACATGTGAGACTGTAAACAGGCTGTATGCAGAAAAGTTTGGGAAGACAGGAAGTTAGATGTGATTTAGTCATTTGTTATAGCTAAGGAAGGAAAACCACAAGTGAAGTGGAAAGTACATGTGTGAACTGCATAGAACTGAGTTATAGGCTAAGTTTAGAAGAAAACCAACCTCCCAAACTCCAACTTCCTGTTTATAAGGCAGATGTCCTTTTTTGTATACGGACTTTAACCTTGAGATACTATCTAACATCAAGAAAATACAAAAATATCTAAAAAAAAAAAAAAAAATCAGCAACATTCCAAAGGGCCGATGTTTTCATAGGCCTTTATTTAAAATAGTTTGGAATACAGAAAATTGCTCATAAATGAAACTTGGAGCTAGTGTAAGTTTTTTGACTAGGTAGGTAAAAACGTAATGTAGAAAGTGCTTTATTTGAAAATTTTGAGCAACACTGATAAGCAGCCAGCCAGTTAATGTTGCAACTCTCTGTGTAAGTCTTGGATGTTGAGTTGCAAGACGGTGAAAATTGTCTGATGGAAATCTCAGCATGAGGAGGAGTTCAGAGGCAGAGGAGAGTGGTCTGTAACCACGTGTGAGAGGCGATGCTGAAATAGGCTAAGTTATCTGGCCTGGGAAAAGACCCAATTTAGAGGAATATGATAGAGTTCTGCAAACCCCTCACTATTATGAAGGGGACTCCTCTTGCAGGTCAAGAATTACAGTCCTTTTTGGTGTGGTGGGTAAACCAGATGGAAAAAAGTGAACGGAGGTTGGTCACACTGCAGGCTTTAGACCCATGAATGTGCCTGACAGAAATAGCTGTTGTGGATGCCCAGCCTCTTCCACTCCTCAAGGAGTGTGCTTAATTTTTTTCTGGATTCTTAAGTGCAATTTATTTTTTTCTGTGGCTGTTTAAAACAGTTTGGTCGTATTTTGTGTAAGTTTTTGTCTGGCTGTAGAAATATAAGCTAACTTTGTCTGCCACTACTACCCCTACACCCATTTCTTTTGGCTCTTTTCCCCTTACCATTTCCTTTCAATCTCACTTGGGGTAAGACAATATTTTAGACTTCTTTAAATTGAAATTTAAAATTAAGCCCTTTAAATTCTTCCAGTTTCTAAGGATGCTCAGAAATAAAATATGAATTAGAACTTTTTGGAGGGGTGGCTGGTATTTCATTCTAGCAGAGATATAAAAACTGTTTCCTAAAATATGTTACTAAAAGATGAGTTAGCTGTATAATTAAAGAAATCTAAGATAGTAGTTAATAAACTGAGAGCTTTTTTTTTTTCCCCTAAACTTGGAACAGCTTGTGTTTGTAGGCAGTATAAATCACTGAATTGTTCCTTGTATAGGTACATCATTCTTTATCACTCCTTTTGAGGAATAACTCTCTTGAGAGTACTTTGTGGCTTTTAAGAATTTAAGGTGACTGTCAATAAACTACTTTTTCCTAGTTCATTAATGCGCAATGAAATGGCTTATACATTTGTTTGTTTCCTTTGTCTTCCTTCTTTCTTTCTTTCATAGTTTTCACTAGAGGAAAGCACTTGTAACTGCCTCACTGCTTACCACTATCTCTAATGTTTGAAAATATCTCCAAAGAGGAATGATGTTTAGAAAGGGTTTCTCATCAGAAACCCTTTCTAAACCCCTAAGTGTTCTCCTGACTATTACTTGCTAGGCAGCACTTAATCAGAAGACTTTTTCTTTATACAGTTAATTGAAGAGTTACTTAAAGACTTTTTAAATAATAAACTTTCTTATTGCTTTTCTAAGCCTTGCTAGTACAAAAAAAAACCACCAGCTTTTTTAACTGCTAGGATAAACATGAATGCATGCAAGCAAATCTGTCACATTTCTGTCTCATTTCTTCCAAGATATTTATTGATTTGGTGAGGACAAAAAAGGAGTAATTTCCAATAGAGTGATTACCAGAACCATTTTAATAATTTAGTTCTGCAGATCACAAAGCATTCACAGCCCTCAAAGGACTTGTACAAATACCAACTCATTCCAGTATTCAAACTGGGAAATCATAGTGCAGGGAATGAAAGTGAGCATTGCCCAAACGAGCCTCATCACAGCTGAAGTGCCAGCATCTAGGTTTTCAGTAACACCATGAGTATTGGAGACTTCTTCATTTTTTTATTTTTCATTTTTATTTTTTTCTTGGAAACTCTTCATTTTTCCTTGGAAATGACAAGCAGGCTTTGACAATTAGTTCAGGTCTGTGGCATTGTTTCAGTAGGGTGTGTTCTGCAGGCCAGCCACAACGTGCTTTCTTTCCATCCAGAGTTAGCTCATTTACAAGCACAGGAAATTCCTGAGGGATAAGGGAATGATGGTAGTGGGAAAGCAGGTAAATAATGATGGTATATGCTATTGGCCTCTCCCCCACCTATTGTGTTGTCTTCTCCTGCCCACCACCTTTTTTTTTTTTTTTTTTTTTATTTAGGAACTTTAAAATTGCCTTAAGGAGATGTATATAATAGCTTTCCTAGCCTGGTGGGTTTGATTTTTGTTAGCCTATTTTGATGAGACCTAATTTATTTTGGGTTCTGCTGCATTAAAAAAGGGCCAAGCTGATAAATTAGTATCAAAGATTTTTACAATTTAAAATAGCAAAAATTATTGTTAATCAGGTGAAATGTATCAGTTGTGTGTAAGTCAGTGATCCAAGCTGTACTTCACCACTGCAAGCAGAGATGGCTCTGCCTCCGCAAAACACCTAGAACTCCATGTCAGCAGGAGTGTAGAAGAAACGACTTTGGATGCCTTGGTTTTTACAGGCTAAGGAACGGTGGAGTCACAGCATTTGCTTCTGTTGCTCTATTCTTAGTCTTAAGCTGAAAAAAAATTGAATTTACAGAATTTTGAAGCTAAAGTGTTTGTGTGCTGAAAAAAGAAAAGTTATCAGTTTATTGCTTCCCTTTTCCTTTGTTTAAAATTTTCAATATTGTCTTTTCCACTGCCTTTCTTTGTTATATTATTACATATGTGTAGCTTTATTTTCCTCTACTGTGCTCTGAGTTTCCTGTGCTATATGTATGATCTGAACTGAAAGGAGAGTAGAAATATTATACTTGAAGTACTGAAGTGTTGTAAGGAATTGCATGGCTCTACATACAAGACTCTTCAATTCTCTTTCCGTCAAATAATGTAGTGCCAATGAGGCTGATGAAGATTTTGACCTTTTTTCACTGTTCCGTGCAAAATAGTGATTATCTTCAGGGTGAAGTGACAAAAATTTCGTAGATGATTGGTGTTTTCCAAGGCAGTTGGAAAGATTTGGAGGTTAGTACACTATATGAGTCTGTTTTATGAATTACCTTAATAATTACCTAAAAATCTTAAGTGGAACACTGCTGGTTGAAAACTTATGAGGACTTACTTTGAGATAAATGCATAATTTTTTTAGCCAGTGCCTAATTTCTGGGGAGATATATGTGACTTTAACCTCAGCACTCTTCCAGGGAACATTCCTCGCATCTGCAAGGTGGTATGCAAATTTTGTATTAACCTTGATTACCAAGATTATGAAAAGCCTGTAGCATTCTCCTCCCTATCATACTGCAGGCACTGTCAGGCAGTGAAGTGGAAAACACACTATTGCTAATCAGCCATCTCAGAGCGCCTGATTCATTTTTTTTCAGAAATACAAGATTGACTTAAATCATGGTGTGTAAATAAAGCAGTTCTGGATATGGTTCCTTTTGTCGAGATTATTCTTTTTTAGGATTTTAGTCTGCAGTTGAAAAGCATAATTACTTGTTACATAAGAAGCTCAGATTTTGTCATATTTTTATCAGTTTCTGCTAGATCCTATCCCTTTCTAAGAAAAATTGTGAATATCACAATATCAAGGAGCCAGCAATGATATACTCTTCCACTTGGCTCTTTTATTCACATGAAAAGTGAAATGACTGAAAGGGGATTATGGCAGAAATCAGTGATATATGCTTGAAGTAGATGGTTAAAAGAAAGCAGAAACTGATAATGCTTTCATTTCATTTTATGGGTTCTGAAAAGATTGAGTAATGAATTGTGCTCTGCTAGGGGTTTCCAGTCTACCCCTAAGTGAAAGAGAATAAAAGAAAAAATATAATAGTGCAGTGTTGAATCATTATCAAAAAGTTCACTAAAATCTCTGCACTTCAAAATTGGAAACCAATCAGTCTCCAAATTCATGGGCCTTGAAGTGTCAGGGTTTTCAGTTTAAAAGTCTGAACTCATCAATTCAACACTGATAAGATACATTGTTAGGTAATTTTTGCTGTGAAGCATTGTGTGCTGCTGGATGTCTGGATTTTGCCTGACCACCCCCAACCCCCAGTGCCTCTTTGGTGTTGTGGTTTAACCCCAGCTGGCAATGAAGCCTCACACAGTCCCTTCCTCACTTGCTTCTACCTCCCTGGGGATGGGGAAGAGAATTGGAAGGGCAAAAGCAAGAAAACTTTTGAATTGAGATAAAGACAGATTAATAGGTAAAGCAAAAGCTATGAGTGCAGGCAAAATAAACTAAGGAATTAAATCACCACTTCCTGTGGGCAGGCAGGTGTTCAGCCATCTCCAGGAGAGCAGGGCTCCGTCACATGTAGCAGGACTTGGGAAGACAAATGCCATCAGTCTGAATGTCCCCCCTATTTCTTTCTTCTCCCATCTTGATTGCTGAGTATGATGCCATATGGTGTGGGGCATCCTTTTGGTCACTTGTGTGCGTGTGGAGTCAGATGTTCTGGCTATGCCCCCTCTCAACCTGTGCACTCCCAGTCTACTCACTAGAGGGGTGGTGTGAGAAGCAGAACAGGCCTTGGCTCTGTGCAAGCCCTGCTCAGCAGTAACTAAAACATCCCAGTGTTATCAACACTGTTTCCAGCGCAAATCCAAAACAATGCCACATGCCAGCTACTATGAAAAAAATGAACTCTACCCCAGCCAAAACCAGTACAGTTGGAAAAAATACTGAGAATTGTGCAGTTCCTTAAATTTCTTTTGTCCTTTTTTGACTTTTATTATTAAGGGCAAGATGAAATGCTCAAGAAGAATTTTTTGAGTATGTGCACACTATACTATAATGTACCGGTTGTTTCGATGGTTTTATTTAAAATATTTTCTCTTTTTCTGATGTTAAATGATGAACAAGCCTGAGGCTTGGAGTAAAGTGAAAAGGTATTCTTCATCCAGACTAGTAGGAAATAGGAATCCCATTGTGACTGGTGATATGACCTCCTCAGAGAGAAATAAGCACCTCATATCTTTAAAATTCTCTCTACCCTGTATATGCTTCTTTTCTGAAGTTTAGACTTTGTTTGAGGTGACATTGAAAAAACAACTGAGATGATTGCTCTGAAGGAGAAAATAATCAAAATTCAAATATGGTGGGGAAGTGTATCAATTAATTTGCACTAGAATCACATTCTGATCAAATGCACCAGGTCCGTGTATTTAAACAAATAAAGAAACTAGTATTGTTGAATTTTCTGCTTTGCCCAAAAGATATTACAAAGCATTTTAAAGTCACCCCCACCCTCCTTGCCCCCTCTTACCAGAGTGAAGTAAATTATACCCCTGTTCTGGAAGTTCTGAAACACCATCTGAAGCAGAACAATTATCTGACCCTAAGATAGTGATGGGAAGTTTGCGAACTGGTAATTGCCCAGTGGGACACAGAGCGATGGCACAGTCAGGCAGATAGTTCTCCGGGCTCCAAGCCAGGAATGGTTGCATTGTTGTCTTTACAGACATGTTATTTTCCTCTTAGAGAGTTCTTCCCCTTATTCCTAGTCAGTTATGTGCGGCTCCTTCACTATTTTCTTTAAATGTCTTTATGTGCAACTCCTAGAAAATTTAAAGAATTGGTATAAAACTTTTTAGAGCGGATTCCTTCAGTGAAGTACCTTGAATACCTAAAAATGCAACTTAAGCTGTTTTTTTCCTGGTGTTTTTTGGTTTATTTTGTTGTGGTCTCAGTGTCTTCTGGAGCCTTTTGTATGTCATCCATGAGACCTTTTTATGTACTATTTATTTGCTGGAGTGGGTCCTGTAGCTGGAAACCTTTATGGATTTGTTGATGCACGTGCCAGGATTACTGCACTTCTCCTTGTGTCGCAAACAAGCAACAGCCCAACAGTGCTGTTAGTGCTGGACAACTGCAAGGCAGAGCAAAGAAGTGTTTTCCATGCTCATGGAAGGTACACATTGTGTGGGCACCCCTGCTAATGCAGAGCAGAAGAATTAATGGGGTTGTTGCTGTGTCAATTTACTGACCTGCTGTGGTGTGAACATCATATTTACCGGGGATGGTTGTGTGTGCCTGTTTGGTGCTTGCGTGTGACTTACCTTTAGAAATTTAGTAATGTAGATTTTTAGTCTAGAGTCAGCTTTTTGGCTTGGGTTACATTTTTGCCATAATTGTCAATTTTGCTATGTTCTCCAGGCAATGAATGTATCTCACAGGCTGTGAATTATTCAGTAGGTAGTGTCTGTTGGAAGAAAATAACTCTCACCTGGAAGTAGTAGTAGCAGTTTGCTGCTATTTATGGAATGAAATTACTTACAAGAAGGGAAAGCGTATTTGTTCAATGTGAATGACTGTGATAAGCCTTTAAAAAAATTAAATAACACGAGTCCTTTAATTTCAGTCTTCCTAGTGCGTTGTTGAGTTTGTGAAAGAGATATCAAATACTAGGAAATTTGTGGTAGCACTCATCTTGAGGCACTAGACAGAACAAGAGAATTTTGTAACTCGATTCAGGTATGGGTTTCTGGGGGTATCATCCTGCTGCTGATTTTTGTGGAAGGAAGAAGAAACAGCAGTTGTGCCAGATTCAACAGCAGACACCTGAAGGATCTGCTTGCCCAGGGCATTTCTAGTACACTTTGCAAGCAATAGAAAACAAAGAGAATGGAATGAGTGATGGTACTGCATCTTCCGGCTGTCAAACTTCAGCAGTAAAACACTTTTTATCTAGTGTATGTGGCTGCCCTTTGGGTGTTCATTATGCTCATGTCATGTAACTTTGGTAGGTTTGATCATTAGTTGATTTGGTTGGACTTGATTAGCTTCAGGTATTGCAGTTGACTGGTTAACTTCACAAGTAGATTTAATCTGAAAATGAAAAAAATTCCAAGCAATAAACAAACAAACCCAACACCCAAACAGTTCAAAAATGAAAATCTGCTCTCTTTGTGGACTTCTAGGCAGGAATGGAGAAAGATAATCTTCATTTAGTGTGATTTTTTTTCTTCTTTCTGTATGAGAATTTAAAGGTCTCACACTCTTTCACATGAGTTTAACCCCTGTTTCTCACTCTCTTCTTTTCTACCATGCTTAAGGGATTACTGTAAACTTTTGGGCCTCCAGTAAATGAATTAAGAAACAGTTACCAGGTGCATCATCTGTCTTTCCCCGCCTTTCCTTCTTTTGTGTTATCTTTTGTATTCAATATAAGTGCTTTGATGTGTGTCTGCACTGGCAACTGGTTCTCTCATTCAGAGGTTTAGTGGTTGAAAGAAAATCAACCACTGCTACGCCTGAATTGCCATGTGTAACTTTGATGAATTGAAAGTTGATATTTCTCTAATTCTGTTCCCTGCTTCTCTCTCCTGCTACACCCAGAGTGGTAGGCAAGAGGGCTGTAATGCTGGTTTTCCCCTTGGCACTGTCCATTTTCCAGCTTTTCTGGCTGCTGCCCTTGAAAGGGATGTAGAGGAAATGGTGTTGGTCTTCCCTCTGCACTGCCACAGGTCCCCACCCTGCTGTGAAATTACTTCCAGGATGCTGTTTGGCCTTCTCCTTTGGTAGGGTGAATATGTGCTGCCCTTGATGCTATGCTTGTACTTGTAAAGAACACACAAACATAACCCCCACCATGTTTTTTTTAAAGCATAAATAAAGCAATAATTATTAATGGTGAATAATAATACCAGCACCAAAGTAAACCCCTTCACCAAACTCTTCCCTTTTTCCATAAAAACCAAGGGTTTTAAAAGTTCTTGTTACTATATTTCTAATGGTTTTTTTAATGGAAATCTTAAATGCAGAGTAACAATCTGTTTTTTCATGGGAGAGAGACAAGCCCTTCATATTGATTCTAATTTGTTTCCTATATGAACTGAATTATTAAACTATTTGTAATGTACTGAAAGTTGTGATAGGTTATCAAAATATGGTTATGCTTTTTCGATACAGGTTGAAATATCAAGCAGCTTGCAATGCATTTCCAGGTTGCTAAACAATGTTTTCTGTCATAGACAGAAGACCAGTTGTTCATTGTGTGACTTAACAGAGAAATCAGAACAAAGCCAAAATTTGCTTGGTTGGCACATGTCTCTTTTAACTAAAAATGGTACATGTGATGGGATTTGTCTGTATATGAGCGAGCATGTGTTTGCATGTGCCTAGGTTCTTTACTTTTGTTTTTATAAAGATAAAAATGAACCTTAAAGCAAAGCATCATCTTTTTCCCTGGACTTAATTATGAGGTCTTAACAGCATGTATTTGGACAATGAAATGGAAATTAGCAGCAGCTGTCTGGTTTTCCAAAAAGAGCTGGAACACCACATGTACTTATCTTGGTAGCATTGAATTCAATCGGAATTACACTTCTGGGTGTTGATTTACTACTATTTGTCCAAAGTATAATGTGTAGCATAACCAATATTTTTCAAAACGCTATGCAAGTAGTTTCAGTTTTGTTTGTCTTGTTTCAGAAATCCTACTGAAATGGAACATGGCATGCATTTTAATGTATTATTTGTTTACATATGTTAGATAAATGTGGCATAGCGCCTTGAAACAGAAAAATGTGTTAAGTGGGTATTTTGTCACAACAAAACAGTTAAATCAGTCACATAAGCTTTCTTTGGCTGTAGCTTTACAGAAGCATTGGTTAGGTTCAACGCATTTGATTAAAGAACTGCACCCCAAATTAGAAAGGCTCTCCCCCCCTTTTTTCTTTAATCCCTTCCAAAACTGTAAGAGCAAACCTTTAATTTTTCTGGAATTCACTTTCCCCTCAGCGCTTTCTTTTTTTTCTTCCCTCCCCTCCCCTTTTTAAGGGTATTCTGTGTGATAAGATAGTGCTGAAAAGTGTAGGTGCTTCAAACCTTGTTGGTTGTGATCAGATCTGCAATGGCAAAGACTGCTGAAATACAAGTGTCTTCACTTCTGAAGTTAGAGAGAGTTTTTTTTTGAGCAAGTGTATGTCTCATTCTGAAAAAGCAGTGACAGGATCAGTAGCAGAGACAATAAAATTAGTTTCTTTTACAAATATTCTTAATAATCACACAGAGGGTTATAATTTTACTCAGTTTTGAGGTCATAACAAAGGTAAGTAATTTTCTTATCCATCTTAGATTGTTAATTAAATTGGGAAAACTAGCTTCTCCATTTTAAAATCCAGAATAGTCCAGCAAGTCTACTTTAAAGTTAAAACCAGTTCTGCAAGTGCTGTGTATGGCTGAGATTCAAGGGCAGTTTCCTTGCTGCAAAAAACCTTCAACCCAAACTCTGCAGAACGTGGTCTTGGTAACTAATATATTCCAAATTCTTGTACTTTTCCAACAATCTTTTCTGACAAGTTTGAGGGAACAATACTTTAGTTTGGGCCATGATGGGAGCAAAGCACAGCACATGAAAAAAAAGTTGCGTCATTTTGCAAATGCAGCCTCCTTTCCTCCATGCAGTTTAGCTTCCTTTCTGAGCAGGTTCATGCTGTACCAGTAAAAAATTAAATAAATTACATACTAAAAAATTAAAAGCTCTGCAAAGCAAAGCCTAACTACACCACACAGCAAAAACCAAGTCTTTGCATTCTGGGCTGATAAGTTGCCTAAGTTTGCTGAAGAGTGCGATGCTTCTCTGCTGGGTGTAGTGGACAGGGTTGCATAGCCAGAGCAGGAGGGGGATGCAAGGGAGTGTGGTTTGGGGATCAGGAGGCTCCTACACTTTTTAGCCTATGGGTCAGCACAGTGCTGCTTTTGATGCTGAGACCTGTGTTTGCTTAACCTGGGATGTGTCAAAACTGCCTGGGACTTCTAACTTGATGCTGCACTCAGCAAACCAGTCCTTATCGATTTTTGAGAAACAAAGGGCTGTATTTCCATTCAAGATCTGGGAGGTTGTTTTCTCAGGGCTGACAGGGACAAAAGCTTGCTCCAGTGCTGTTTGGAGACTTGGCTTTACTTTAGGCAGGTTTGTAGCCTTTGTGTTTGGGAAAGGAAGTTTCTGGCAAATGCAAAATACTTGTAGGGCTTTTTTCTCGAAAATCTGCAGCTGATCAGGAAGGGATAAATCACAGGGAAGGCTCCAGAGCACAAGCTGCTGAAACAGTCAGCACCAGAGGGTAAAGGTGGGGAAGACAATGGAAAGAAGCTGTCTCTTGAGCTGCAACTTCCTAGAACTGGGACATCAGTTCAAGGCAAAAGATCTTTCTGGAGGCATCCTTTAATGGCCAGTTAAGTTGTCTCTGGAGAACCAGTGGTGACAAGAAGTGAATGCCAGAAGTGTTTCTAGGGAGAGTTTATTTTTGACAAAAACTATTAATTATTAAATATTTGCTTTCAGAGAATACATGTCAAAGTGATAGTAGGATCTGCTTCCTTAAGTGTAATCAACAGGTTTAGTGTGTTTGCAAAACAAAACAAAACCCAAAGTAATTAATATTTTTTTAAATTGGAAAAAAAAAAATTAAGTGCAGTTTTTGTGAAAATGTAAAACCAGATCAAACCATATTCAAACCACTGTGAACTGTAGTAATTGCAGTATTGTTTGGTAGAGTCAATTAATTCCAGAGTGAGAATAGGGCTAGATACTTGATGCCTCCAAAGATCACATAGAGGACGTGTGCAGCTACAAATGGGACTCATTTGGGTAGAAACTCCAAGCTGAAATTACTTTTTTTCCTAACACTTCTCTGAAAGTGTTAGATGAAGCTAAATCTGCATCTGAAAAATGATCCAGGAAAATTTATCAGTCACAGAAACGGGACCTCTGATTTTCCATTGGTATTGTTCATATGGTTCCAAATCAGATTAGTTAATTAAAGAAAAAGGCACAGTTTGTGTTTACGCTAAAATGTGGTTTCATTTGATTGCTTCAGTTTTATCAGTTCAATTACTATAATTTTAAATGTAGAAATTTTTCATGGTGTACAAAGGAGCCTTATAGCAGATCTTAATTGCTTTTCTAAAGTCTTTATTTCCATGTAAATATTGTGAATTTGAGTTGATAAGTAATTTTTACCCATGTTATTTAATGTTGAAGTTTTTACAGGTATGTCCTCCTCTAGTTCCAGAGTGATATTTAATATATAATTAAACGTCAACATTTAGAGCTATAGAAGTTGTTGTCTCTCTGCTCTAATACGGTTACAAAGTTAAATTTGCTATGTAAAGAATAGGAATAAAATTTGGTTGCAAAACTGATAAAGATTACCTGCAGAAATACGCTGAGTATTCAGGAAAGTTTTCTACAATTTTTTGTATACAATATATTAAAAAGTGATAAATAAGTCTGTATTCTAGATGCTACTATGGCATAAAATTTTTCAGGAAGGGATTGATATTGTTCTGAAATTCTCCAGGGAGAATTTTCACACACCCTAGTTGAAATCAAACTTGGATCTGTGGGTTTTACTGGTAAATCTGGATGTGATTATTAGTGGGCTTTAGTATGTTTTTACGTATTGTTGTGTCTTGTGGTAGCTAATGTACCTAAGCTTTGATTTTCTTAGTATTAAGAAGATGTATCTGGTGGCTGCCATTGGAGGCAAGTTCCTACATAATGGTGGGAATAGTGTTTCCTCTTTACTTGCTTTTATTACCATGGCAGATAGCAGTAATTAAAGGCAACTTTAAATACGGTGTTTTATTTTCTCTTTCAGGTTTTCTTTCCCAAGCCAATTAGAATGAAAAATACCCCCCTTTGCTCCATCTCCTGATTGTGTGTTGATGTGTTATCTCTTCATTTCCAGGGATTTTGTTGGTGGCTTCATATAGGCAGCATAAAGCACCAAATTACCTAAGATTCAGACCTCTGGCAGCTTTTTTTCTATGTTGTCTTCCATCATCACCTTCTACCTAATTTGCAAATTCATCACCCATATTACAGGATTTGGTATTTTAATTTTATAAATGAATCTTTGCTATTTTTCTCAGAGGAGTAATTTGCTCCTTCATGGTTGTTTCCTTTCCTGTAAATGAGTTGTTGGTATTGTGCTGGCTGTAAGCTGCCTTTTCTAAGGACGATTGATACTGAGCTGGCATGCTAAGGCATGGTGCAGGCCAAGGGAAACATTGGTCCTGAAAACAAGTAACAACTCAGTTTGAACATGAATTGGTCTGTCTCTTCCGATTAACTGCAGCATCTCAGTATATACATTTCCTGAAGTGGAATGTAAACAGTTTTTAAGAACTGATAATTGATACACATATTTTGTGTATCACTAATCTTTGTCATGTCTTGCAGACATGTATCCATCATTGAAATCAGCCTGTTTGGAGTTTTTGGTAACGCAGATTCAGTATCTATATGAGTCACTGTGTCAGCTCTAGGTTGTCAGTGTTATACAAAAAAGAGGTTGAGGTCTGTTAACTGAGCAGTGTACTGTAGTTAAAGATGATTTGCATGGGGTGTGTTAAAAAATGGTCTACTGGTTAATTCCTAGTGAAATCAAAGTGGACAACTTAGGTGTATAGAAGTCCAAATCAGCAATAAAATGCAGCCAGAATGCAGTACAGTGTGATCGCTGACAGACAACTAACGCTGTGCGCTGGAACTACAAGTTCAAGAAATCCCCAAGGAAGGTCCACTGTACTAACTGGCTTGAGCCTCTCACACCCAAATTTGTAACACAATCACCAGGTCAAGTTTGCCTGGCATCACAGTGGAGATGGAGACACAGTCCACGCTGGGCCCATCTTAGTTCTTCCAAGGACACAAATAGGGATGTAGTGAGAGCAATGTGCAGCTGGAGAATAAAGTGATTATTCATTTTACAAAGGCAGTCTGCATGAAGAGGATTTGTGATGGAGACAATGTTAACTTAGCATGCATTTTCATACAGTAAGCATTGAGAATTAACAAGATGTCCTACTTGAACATAATACGACGATTATATTTTGTATGTTTATCTTCTATATGGATCTGGGTAACAAAGTCAATACTGCTGTATATAATGTCAGTTAGCAGTGCTGAGGCTTAACTTTTTTTGGTATCTTCAGTGATTATTTTTAATACATGGATTAAAAAAAGTTCAATTTTATATGTTTATATTACTCTTCTACTGTAATTTCCCCAGTTATGAACATTTGAGACAATTTTTATTCACACTTAGCAGATACATGCTGTAAACCAACAGAGCCTCATATTCCTGTGCGTCTTTTGAACATGCATGTGTTGAAAACAGTCTCCTGGTCCAGGTAAGGCATTTCTGGGCTGCTTTCAGAAGAAGCTGACTTTGTGAGTCAGGCCCATATTGACTTGCTTCTACTGGTGACAAGTCTGCCTTAGCAGTGCCCTGTGTCATGTAGGTTTTGTTGTTCTTGAGGAACAGTTCAGGGGAAAACTGAAAACCAGGCAATTTCAGGGGAAAACGAAAACATTCTCACAAGGCTGCAATTGTCCTCTTTTATCTTTAAATCACTTCCATCAGAAATAAAAGATGATTACTTGCCATGTGTAGTTACTATCATGTCATCTTAGTTCAGGTTATTTTCACTTACTCAAGAGGCCAAGGTGGGAAGAATCTGAGATGACAGTGGTGCTAAGCTGAGCTCATCAAAGCTGCAAAGATTTTACAGTTTGTCTGCCAAGGAGGCAACTGAACTGCAGTGAAAAAGCAATTAAATTACTTAAGATAAAAGAAAATTTTGATAGATGTGTGGTTTAATTCAACTTCCTAAATTAATATGAAACATAACAGTAAAAAGCTTCTGCATCTGTCCATGTAACTACACTTGCTTGACATGAAATTTCTTCTTCTCCCTCTGATTTCTGAAGCACACGGCCTTGCTGGCACATTCTGCATTGTGTAGATAGTGGTGTGCAAGTAAGTAGACCCTGTTGTGATGAATTGTGGGGATTGCTTTGTATTTAGTTATTCATAAGCACCTGCTATTGAATAGTTCTTTATTTGGCTATTCTCATTTCAAAATAATGTATTTCTGTTCACTCTTAGTGACTGGTTCTGCCAGAATGCCCTCACCTTGGACTGGTTCATGAACAGCTGTACTGAGTAACTGCATGTAGACAAGACTGTAATCTTTCCTGATGAGTACAAATATATATTTATCCCAGTAGCTGAAACTGTTAACAGATGGCAGATGGAAGTAAAAACATATTGTGTGCGCTGCTCCTTCTTTCTGTATTCTTTCTCCTCCTCTATTTGGGGAAACCAGAGAGAGAATTATCACATGTTCTTGAAAAGTGGATGTAACTACTCTGCCAATGAACTTTCAAACACTCTTCTTCTAACAAAAGAGTTTTAATGTACTCATGCCTTTGCAAAGTTGGAAAATGTCAAATAACAGTTCTGTGAAAAACATCACAGCAACTCCTTGTCATCTATTTAGAGCAGAACACAGATATTCGCAAGACAGAATGTCAGTCAGGATTTGAAATGGGTTTTTTTTGTCCATTTGAATAGAGTAGTACTGAGTTCTGCTAATGTTATAAAATCTTAAAATACTTAACCTACTGTTCAGAACACTGATTTTCAAAATGATTTTCAGGGACTTACAGAATCTTGAACCTGTATTTTTTGTAAGAAGGGAAAACCTTTCTTCCTTGAAGTGTATTGACCAATATGACTTCTCCTGAGTCACATTGATCAAAGGGTCACTTTCTGCTGTACCTTACAGCAGTTAAATAAAATCCTCTACAATTTTGGAAGCTTGCTGGCCTTTTTTTCCCCTCCTTGTCATATCTATCCCAGAAAAGAACTAGGGAAATATTTTTGTTTTATTTTTGAAGTATGTCTAAGGCCATTGGTCATTTCAAAGTGTAAGTTCTTTTTTAATAAGAAATCATTGGAAGGGACTGATAGTGGCAGGAAATTGAAAGGACAAATAGTTCTGATGTTTATTGCCATCTTGTTAAATTAGTTTAAGCTGCAATTAACCAAGTTGCACAGGTTAGCTGCCAGAAGTGAAGTTTGAGAACCCTGTGGCTTCTATGTAGTTTTAGTTTTTCTACTGCACTGGGGGATTTGTTTGCTTTCTCTGAAATGTTTCAGTTTTATATTACCTTGTTATTCTCTCCCCATGATAACTTTTTTTTTAACTTGAAGTTAAGGTTAGCAGTGGGTTTATGATACGATGCTGGATAAAAATGGTAAGAAACACTCTGTGATTTCTTTGCTCAGCTTGTTGCCTGAATTACAGTACCTTCAGAGAACTGACTATTTTTTTCCATGGGAAGACTTCATTCACCCACTTTCCCAATCTAAAGAGCAGGAAACTTGGTGGGCAGGTTTTACAAGCAAGCAGTACAGACAGATTAAAACTGTCAGAAGACTGACATTTGAAAATTCGAGGAACCGCAGTTTGAACTGGTAGCTTTACTTACTGAAGGCGTAGGAACATCCTTGGGGCACGATTGTAAAATGAGGCAGTTAAATCTGGCTGCATTTTCACATGAGATTAGGAGCATATTTTCTTCCCCACCATCCCCAGTGTGGGTCAGCCAGTGTCTGCTTGACCCCACATGGCTTCCCAGGGTTTAGTAGGGGAAGCACTACCTGGCCACAGGAAAGTATGGGGCTGCTTCATCCGTGATTTCAGTTTTGTTATTGCCTAGAAAAGCTGTTACAATTCTAATTTATTGAACTTAATTGTTTCCTTCCTGTTTGTGGCTGTGCAGGGCCACTGCTCCCACTTCTCATGCTTTGGGATTTGTTGGACCCAACCCACCGGTTTAACCACTTAGCCTGGCAGAAAAACTAACCCTGAAATAAAAGTCAGCAGAATTTCCTTGGCCTGTGGAAGGATGAGCTTCAATGCTGTTAACAGGCAGCACTGAGCAGGTAGGAGCAGTGAGACTAAGAAGGACAGCCACTCTTGCTGATAGGAAAGTGCTAATAGTGTCAGCTGCTTGTTAAACTGTCCAAAACTATCCAAATTTCAGAAAAATAATCTTTTTTTTTAATCTATTAAGTTTTTGCGTTTATAATTTATTAGCTCATTTAAAACACTTATGTTTACGTATCTGTGAATTCCCAGTGTTTCTTAACATGCTCAAAAGCTGAAAATTACAAATTGTTGCAATACAGACATTTGGGATTTGAAAGTATTCCTATGAACAACATCTTGATTTCAGTAGTTTTTTACCCCTGTTTTCTGATCAAGAAGGGATCTGTTCTTGAGGCTGTGAAATAAAAAGAAAATTTTATGGGTTTATATATAAAAAACTGAGCATTCTGTGTTACCTTTGGAAAAAAAAGTCACCTGTTATATGTGCTGTATTACAGAGATCCCTTTCATGATTCAGTCAGTCACTATTTTTCTCAGAGTGCTCCCTTTTAAAATTTTGCTCACATTTTAAATGGGCTTTATAAAACAGTTTGGTTACTTAAAAAAAAATAATTTAAATCTGCTGGGTCAAAATGTTACCAAATAGTGTTTATTGGTCTGAAATAGTAATTTTTGCTGTATCTTTCTAAACATAGCCTTCATTTTCTACTTTGAGACTAAAATTATCATTACCTTCTAGTAGCTACTCTAATAGTAAACATGACTATCTAAAGATGGTTATTAAAAAAATTATGTATGTTAAATTATTTTTAAGAACCTGAAAACCCTTAAAAGCATTTGAAAGTAGCACTTACAATGTAGGAAAGATGGGAAAGCTGATATGGAATAAGCTATAATTAACAGCTGCTTCTGTTTTCAAAAGACAGCTTTAAGTTTAATTCTAATACTTTCATATTAGAATTTGAAGAGAGAACTCCCACGGCTGGAGCCAATTTGGTAAATATGGGGAAATTGAATTCCTGCCCTTTGAAAGATACTGGAAAGATTGAAAACCAGAGTTTTGCACTAGACAACTGTTTTGTCTGGCTTCTGGTAGATGAGATGTCAAGTCCGTACTTTAACTTAAGATTTGCTTATGATTCAAGGAATGTTAGAGAATAGAAAAACTGAAAAGCAGCTTCTCTTGGGACCTTTCAGAGGAGCTAATTATTATTAGCTACAAAATCTAATGACCTTTTCTTATTGTGGCCTGTTATGATACCTTCTCCAGTGCACAGCAGTTTTTATTTTGCTTCCAATCATATCAATTATAATAATTTTTGTCATAGCAACCAAGTCTTACATCATTTTGTTGCTACGGGGTTTGTTAAAATGAAGATAAAGAATACTTAATTGAGGAATTTTTTTTATTGTTAAAATGAAAGCAAAGTACACTTAATTGGGTATTTTTTTAAAAATTAGTGTGATTTTAAACGAGAGTGGGTTTTTTTCGAAGTCTTCTGACAAGCTTGGAATCTTCTATTCTGTTGAATATGTAGGTTCATTACTACTTTTCATTTCCTTTAATAAAGGGTAAGCTATGCAGAAGAAAGAAGAAAAAAAAAAATTAAACTCTTTGAGAAATATTCCACTATTATTCTCTCTATCATTATGGAGATATTGGAAGGTTCCTTTGCTCCTAAGCAAACAGCTCATTTAAGGAGCCTCTTCAAAATTGAGTCAGCCCCATAAAAACATGGCAAATATGATTTTTCAGAGAAACCTTGTGAAAAAGTGGAATGCTGTGAACAGCTATGCTATGACTGTTAGGAATGTCCTACAACTCTTATCCTAGAACTGTACTCCCGACCTGGCTAGGATGATTACTGTTAATGGGATGTACTAAGCCAGTAATACAGGTTGGTGGGATAAATGTTAAGATGCAATGTGGAGACTAAGGTTTCAATTCTATGAATGGTTATTTCTTGAGGTAATTAGTTAGGAAACCTGCCTAAAGGGAAACTTCTGTATAGCTCCAGGAAAAAATCAAATTATTATTATTATCATCTCTATAGTTATTTCATACGAGTGATCTTGTTGCATTCCATAGAAGCAGTCTCACAGGAGTGAGATTTTTCTGTGGCAAAACCAAAAATACATCAAAAGGAACAGCTGAAAGATTAAAGCAATTTCAGCTATCATGGACCGACCCTCCTGTGTAGGAGGGGTCTGGAAGAATAAGTGTAAGAGGGCCAAGATTATCCCAACACTCTGAATCCAAAAGCTGTTGTGATTTAAGACCAGAGCAAAGGTGACTATTACAAGGAGGAGGAAATCTTTTAAACAGTGCAAGTCATGCCCTAATGACAGTAATAAAAAAAGGGAGTGAGAATGTAAAACAGTAACACACCAGGCCTAAAGCATTAATGACTGAAATAAAAATAAAACCACTTCCACCTGCCTCCATCCCATCCCCCCCACCCTAATCTCTCCCTTCCTCCTTCTTTCCCTCAGCTTTTATTGCTGAGCACAATGCAATATGACATGGGATGTCCCTCCAGCCAGCTGTGGCCACAACTATCCTGCTTGTGTCCCCTCCAAACCTGCTGCCCACCTGCAGCCTCCTCGCTGGTGGGGCAGCATGGAAGCAAGAAAGCCTTGATGCTGTGCAAGCACTGCTCAGCAACAGCTAAAACCTCCCTGTGTTGTCAGCGCTGTTTTGGTCAAATCCAAAATGCAGCACCATATGAAGAAAATTAACTCCATCCTCTCCAAAACCAGCACAAATAGCTAAGACAGGAATAAATGTACAAAAATGGAGTATAAAGAGATCTTCGTCCGCTTCATGCAAATAATTTGTTCCTCTTAGACCTTTGAGTTCATGGAAAAGAATTATGTAAGGACAAGCGTAAGGATGATTCAGTTGATATTTTTTAAGTTTCAATAAGAAAAGTTTTGACTACAGATTCTTTGTCGATGCTTAAATTTTCTTGTGAAAAATATATATAAAAAGACAACTTGCAATTCATTTGCCTATAAAATAAAGAAATTATGGGTAGGAGTAAAATTTGTGGTCATAGATGGGGATGGTGAGGGAAAACTCAATACTGGAGTTTCATAAAGAAGTCTTCTGAAAGCAATGCATTTCAGCATCCTCACAAATTAATTAAAAAATTGATGGTTAAGTAAGAGGTAATTTTTTCCAGATCATTCAAAATTGTTTTGGATAGTCAAAGCTAAAATTGCCCATGAAAGGATGCAAAAGAGATACAAGAGTGAGCCAAATAAATTTAATGATAAAAATATTACAGAATAAATGATGTGTTTGAGGAGAAATTCCAGCTATTAATTTGTACCATGTGGTGATCACGGATGACGGCAAAGAAACGGTTGCCAGGAGGAAACAGATATTGGAAAGATTGTGGATAGTTCTGTGAAATATCAATGCTCAAAAAGGTAATCATAAAGAAAAACAGAACATTAAGATTTTCAAAGAGAGAATTAATACATAAAGAATGGAGCAGAAAGCATTTTGGCGATAGTTCTAATAGCATCAGTTTTTGACTGTTCTGAAATGGTGCCTGCCATAAAGAGAGGTAAACTGTGGTTAAAAAAAAGAAAAAGGCAGTTTAAAAAAGAAAAGGAACTTCCTAAATTTTCAGGATAGGAAAAGAGCCTTAAAGAGCAGGAAACACGGTGAATATGTGCTTTCATGACATATTTCACAACACAAGTGGAGAAAAGGGTATTTTCTTGCCATATATGGTACATCAGGTAAATACTCCTGTAAATATTTTTTGGTGTAGTATTATACAATGTAGAACAATTTGATTCAAGTTTTTTCTGTCTGTTTTATATCTGATAACTTTAACAATGTATTCATAGGTTTATGAATAAATGTAAAGTTGGTCGAAGTGTGAAGAGCACTTTTAGAGTTATATTTAATTTTGGAACCCACATTTTGACAGTGAAAACTATGTTTTGGCTCAAGTAAAAAGTACAAGAATTTTAGAGCTTCTGGTTCAGAGAGTACATAATAGGATACCTTGTATAAACTATGGGCATTCTTAGAGAGGCAAGAGAGACCAATACCACTGGTAGTCAAATGGTACAAGTTAGAATAGTTTAGTGTACTATTTTGGCTTTAAGCCATTTAGAGGAAAGGCAAAGTTATCTACTCACAACCTATTCAACTTTCATATACTTTAGAATAAGTTCTAATCTAAAAAGTTGTTCAGATATCGAATGCTATCCATGTTGCTATCCAATGTGTCATCTTCATTTTCTGAGGTTTTTCTTTAGTACATTAAAGAAGATGTCTTCTTGAGGGCTATGGTTTTTGGCCTTCCATTTTTAACCATCTTTGATCCTGAGAGGGCCAACAATAAAATGGAAGTTCCTATTATTTAGTGTACTTTAAGTCATCATTTCAAAGAAGGAAAAAAATGTATAATTATCATCATCTTTCTCACCGTCCTCTTGTTGACAGCATTTTCTGGCTAAGGAAACACGCATCTCATCAGCTAGGAGATAGAAATCACTGAACTCCTGCTTAAAAGGGCACATAGTATTAAAGAATTTTTAGAGTTTGGGATCTCTCCTCCTAATAATCAGAAACCTCTGGATAACAGGTTTCCTTTCCTGTGTGGGTAGAATCAGATTCTGATGCTTTCCTCTGCCTTCTCTGACTGGCATTCACAAATTGTATGTGTATGTGAAGAAGCATATAGATATACAGTCTATTTTTCAAAAGCATGTGGAAAAACAAGCTGCAAGCCAAATAGATAAAACTAAGTTCCTAGTGTTGACCTTGAATCTACTGCCTGGAAGATGTTCAAGATAAGACAGAACTGTATTCTTCTGAGGTGTGCACAGCAAAAAGATAAGAGGCAACAGTTACAAGTCTCTGACTGGATGTAGGGAAAAAATGAGTATTTAAGCACCAGTGTTACCATTCAGGCCAACATTTGTATATTTAGTTTTATTAATTTCCCTGTCTGCACTTTGCACACCATTGTGACTCAATGGATAGAGTACATCACTGGTATATATTTCATAAGCACAACTTGTCCTGTGAAATCAAAAGAAAAAAAAAAGTGGGCAAAACTAGTTATTCTTAGTTGCAGAGGAAGGACTTGGAGCTTTCAAAGAAAAAGGAATGAATCAGTTCCTCACTGGCATGATGGACTGAAATATAGTGAGGCAGGAGGAAAATAATGAAGGCAAAACCTGTCTCTATGTATGGAATGAGAAATTTGAAAAAGAGGTGAAAAGCACTTGCTGACTCCTAAAAAGCAGAAGTTTACAACAAACATGTTTGAATTGACCATATGAGGTTGCAGAGTATAAGCCGTGTGTGATCTTCATGGGTGGGCTGAAAACATAACTGCTAGGCAATGCTCTTTGCAGTCATTGACATATGATGGCTCTTTGATTTGTATAAAATAGACAAATATACAAATATATTTGTATATTTTATTGATTCATAGCAAGCACACTGTTATAGCAGCAAACAGCTTATTTACAAAGGCAAAATATTACTGTAAATGACAGTGAATCAAAAGAAGCATTTCAGAAATGTGAGCAGTCTGATATGCCAGTAAAAAAAAAAAACTTGTTTGTTTGTTTTCAGTATGTGCTGAAGGATATGCATTGAACCTTCTTAGGCAAGGAGAAATAATTCTAGGTAGGTGGTACTCCAGACAGGTTATTAACTACTCTTTAAAGAAAACAGCAAGAGAAAACCCAAAAACTGAACAGACTTCAGTCACTTAACTGATAATGTAGTCATTAATATTCATATGTATATTTATAGCACTGTAAAAAGTCGATCACTTAAAGGTAAATGTTACCAGGTAAAATAATTGCTCTCTTAGATACAGGCATTTTGAATTCATTTATGATAAAAATGCTCTGTGTTTTCAAGAATAATTATGTACTTTTGATAAGGCTTCATGGTCCGTGAATACAATAAGTTTCATGTTTCCTAGTACAGATCATGTACATTCTCTATGTCTGGGGGCAAAGCAGCAGACCTGCTCCTTTACCAAGTCCTGCCCCATCTATGAGCAGCAGTGTACAAGGCTGAATTTTCAAACCTTAGCCTGGCAAACTGCTTTCTGTCCTGCTGAGACAGATTTCAGACCTCTCTTAAGAAGCATTATCATATTTGCTGGATATAAGCGTAAAAAACAGATACAAAATCAGAACAGGTAGAAAAGTCCTGTACGTACAAAACTGTGTAGTTCCAGAAGGTAGGACCAGGAAACAAACTAGTGATGGTTGCAGATTTATCCAGGACAAGGGCAAAGGATCCTAAAACTTGACTGTAAATGGAGCTGCTGGATAAGTGACTGTGGAAGACTGAGGAAGAAGGGGAGAACGTGACCATTTTTGTGTCATATCAACAGGTGACACACTCCAGGCAGTGTAAGGGAAGGGTAAAACCTGATTTCAAATCCTTTGAGACTTTGCTGTAGTTGGACAAGATTTTTATGCTTAGCAAGAGGCTTCTATTAACTGCACAGAGAAATGGCCAAGAAATGTTTGCCTGCTGTTCAGAAATACTGGGGAAACACAGCTTTTTGTTTCACATTTGCTTTATTTTGTCTTTTAGGAGTTAATTTAGTGCTTTGTTTTTAGAAAAGTATGTAATTGCTGGATTTGCTGAAGTCAGTTATTGAATTGGTCAAATTTGCCCAGTAAACATTGAAGACTTTTTGTTTCGTTGAAGTATTTAGCCACATGTGTCTTTGAAACGTGGCTTTCAGGTAAATTGGTCTTGCTGGTTGGATCAAAGCAAGCACATGCTTTGCTGGCAGGGACAACCACAAAATGAGATGAGTTAAAAGACTTTCCCACCCCCCAGGGAGAAAATAGTGTATAATAGTTAAGAATCAAGATTTCAGGCTTTTTTTTTTAGCTAAGATGCTTAACTTGTATACACAGGCTCCTGCATGAGTGAATTTAAAGGACATTAACAGGTATTTTCAGATAAGTATGTGAATAAAGAATGGTTGGACTTGATGATCTCAATGTCTTTTCAATCCGAAATGATTCCATGATTCTATTAATTTATTTTTGCTTTAAGTAATTTAAATTTCTGTTCCAGGCTTCTGCTGCCAGCTGTGGGACACTTTCAACTTCTTGCTTTATTTTTACTATACTACCTCACAAATAAAGATATTGTTTATGTAGGATGCTTTCAGGTATCTGTTTGAAAAATATATTGATACCCTTGAATAAAACTCTCATGGCTTTGCATGAATGAAGTGGAGCACTTCAAATGAAAGGAATCAAATTACTAGCCTTGAAACTCATTTCAGAGGATAGCAAAAGATACTTTATCCTTTGCAAAAAGGGCAAGAAACAGTGAGAGAGGAGATGGTCAGGGAGACTGGAGGAGAAAAAAAAAGGAAATGATAGTTTGGGAAGCAATATTTTCTTGAAAAAGAAATTGTACATCTCTATGTGTACTCTGACTTGATGAACTGAGCAAACTTACAAATGAAGACATAATCTCAAATACAGTGGTTACTTTTCTTTTTTTTATGTAATGTTTTTCTCATGGAGTGACTTCCTACAACTGGTTTGGCTACTAATCTGTGAAAAGGGATGCTACCCTTTGGTTTGTCAGTGAAAAACATTTTGACTTGACCTCATTTTATTGTCAAATCTATCCATTAATGGCCTAGGTGGGGAGGGTGGGGTGGGTTTGGTTTTATTTCTGCATTAGTCTTACTGGTCAAAAAGGCAGCTAAGTTAAAAGAGACAACAAATTAATGATGTTCATTTTTAAGTACATTTGGTTTTATTTAAATTTTAAAAGAAATTTTATTTGTTACTATCATGTAGTTTAGTTTAGGTATAAAATTATTTGTATCAACCTGTGAAGGTAGCCCTTGTCATAAAGAGGGCTGTTAAAATGGTGTCTTTTCCAACTTTTACATAGAAAAGTTTGTGTGTGAAGTATGGCAAGTGCTTGTCTAGCTACTCGTCTGACATCTAAGTAACAGTCTTACTTACATGTAAATATTGGAATACAGTATTCATTGGTTAGTCTTTAGAGAGGACATGAAAATTTCTAAAGATATAGTATTCCATTCCTTATTTTCCCTTTACTCAGGCTACGTGCCCTAAGAAACTTAATTTTAGCTAACTGCTGTGAGCTTAATTTCACATTGCATAAATTTTAGAAACTGCAGCCACAATTTTAATTTAATCTCTTTTTTTCTTTTCTTCAGTCAAAACATTGCTGGAAAATGGAAAAACGTAAAACCAACCAAACTCAAACTCTGATTTTTTTTTTCCTGTCTTATCTTTTGATTAGCTCCTCCACTGTTTACTGGTGGAAGAAGAAGAGTTTGAAGCTAAATAAAAATTGAACAACTGAGACTACAGAGTAAATATTTACAGTTTTTGATGTATGGATGTGTAAGAGCATGGAGAAAGTGCCTCAAAGACTGTCTTCAGAATGAATGAGCTGATTTTTTTGTGTGGTAGTTAATGTAATGGTTTATATTAGAGCTCTGTAAGCTGGTAAAAGCATGAGGTATTGACTTAATCACACAGAGATGCAAGGCTCTGCGGAAGGTAACTGAAAATAAGCACTCTGTGTCAGTGTCAAAAGCACTCCCTTTAATGGTACTTCTGGATTTTCCCCCTTGGAAATTAAAATGTTTGATAAGTAAAAAGTAGTTCTTTTTGTATTTCATATGTATTTCCATTTCAGTTGAGGACTATTCAACTATCGCAAATTTGCGGTAAGGATATGTTTGTTAATTTCTTTCAAAATTATCTAAAATAACCTTTTCACATATGTCCAGCTTATCTATTTTTGTATTTGGTTAACTCATAATAGTAGTGGGATGGTATTTGAGGCATAGTGAGAGATGCTGCTGAATCTCTGTGTTTTGCCCTTTGTAGAATTGCGCTTTAAAGCTCTGGAACCTAATGACTTTTTTTGTTATTAATCACGTACCTCAGTCTTCTGGAGCTCATCAAAAATTTGCTTTGTATACAAGATATAAACCAAGATATGGTTTTTGTAGGTTGAAATCAGACATGTCTCAATGTCTAAACTATAAATAAATTGGCTTGAATATTATATACCATCTGTTCATGTTTCCTTACACTCAAAGTTAATTGTTGTGATAATAGTATACTTCCTTTCCTCCTCTGGACCTTTGTATAGTATGTGGATGAAGTTTCTACAGCAAACAGAAATTTTTATTGAAGCTCTCTTACAGTGTCTTGAAATCTTTTATGTTGCTAGAGAAAGTGTCAATAAGACCGTAAGGGGAAAAAAAGCCCATGTGCAAATGCATGCGTGTGTTAATACTCCAACATGTCCATAATAAATTGCTTCGCTCACAATGAAAGCATTTTGTCCTCAGACATCCATCCTGGATGTAAGATTTGAGGCAATCAACATCTTACAGTGAAATAGTATAAGATGAAGGAGGAAAAGAAAGCATGACTGTTAGTAAGAGATTGTTCTCCATATCTCTCAGGCACAGATGAATAGCACCTGAGTTCCCTAGATATTTTGACATCCACTGAATTTATTGTTCTACAAATACCTTGAATTTTTTCACATCCAGAGACCTGTTTACACCATAGAGATGGATCACACAGGTTTTTTTCTTTAGTTTGTATTGTCCTTATTCATCACTTACTTTTGTCACGGCTGTGATGTTTGACTTTGGTTTTGCGCACAGGATTGACTAAGCTTAAGCCAAGGATAGCCAGATATGCCAAAGGACAAAATGGCTATTACTCAGTTTGTCGTATTTGCCATTATTAAACAGTAATCACTGTAAGGGAGGGGAATAGAAACGCTTTGAATAGCCCTGTCCTGTCACTGTTTACCTTGATTGAAATGAAGGTCTGCTTTGCCAAGGTACACTGTTTATTTCCCATTTTGATTACAGAGGAGAAGCCATCCACTGCAATATCAGTCATTGCTGCTATCAGCAAATGCTGGTAAATTAAAGGTGATCTTTGCATATTTTGTAGTATTTTGGTATGTTAGTTAATAAAATATTTTCTCTTTACTGCTGGTAAAGGAGCTAGCCATAAAAGTTATGGAATCATATTTGTGGTTCTCTAAGCAAGATGTGCAAAAGTAATTTTAGCAAATGTTATGAAAAAAATTTAAAAGGATAGGTTTTGTGTGGTGTTTGTTTTCAAATAATTAAATATGGGTAGAGCTTCTGTGCTCAAATGTCAGGAGTTGAGGTTTAAAGTAAACATGGGCATTGAGTTAAAGCTACTGTTCAGGTTTGCAGTTTCAGCTTGCTTTTCAGAAGTAATAGTCTTGCTGCTTTAGCTGACACATGACTGACTGAACCTCTCTGGGGCGTTACACCACCATGAGACAAGATCTAATCGTACAAGTTTTCTTAAATCTTGCAAGTGATTCTTATTTAATATTTTATAAGTATTGGATTATTCTTCATATAATTTATGTGTCCTTAGCCAAAGTATAACTTACCTGACTGAGCGATTAAATATAAAATATAATGATTGTCAGTTCAGGCCAGGATAGGTGAGGAGAGTGCAGTGCAGGAGACAGCATGTTTTGTATGGGACTGTGTATGTTCTGGTATCTAGTTTCCAATAATAGAAACTTTATCAGCTTTCTGCAATTGGCACATCTCTAGCTCTGGTTAGTGACAGGACAGGGATTGCCTTAATGTGGCCGACACACTTCACCGAGAGAATATAATTGTTGGTGCTGTATGAACACTTCGGGGAGATTAGATCTGTTTGGAACTCCGGAATCCAAACAGCTGGGTGTTGTAACTGGAAAGCCTTGAAACCTCAGGCTGAGGTTGGGCTGACATAGTTGGCATATCTGGCTTGAAACTGCAAGGAGAGAGGGTCTGAAATGCATGGCTGAGGTACTTGGAAGCAAAGTGAAATCCTGTTTATCGAATTGTTTTTACATATTTCTCTGTCATGTTAAGTTTTGCCTTTAAAGACATATGGTCTGTTCGTAACAAGCAAGAGTAGAATTTGCCTTTCTTATATACAGTGTGAAGTCTGTGTATGTGTGTGAGAGCACAATTTATATCTGTGGATGAAATGGAAACGGGCAGAATAACTTAGAAAACTACTATCAGCTGAGAAACTGTTAGAGAAGCAGCAGCAAAAGAAAGTGCAGCACTCCAATTTCCAAACCGGTAAGAGACAGATTATTGGAAGAAAATCTGAAGAATGTGAACAATACAAATACCTCATGAAATCTGTGACTATTTTCTTTTCAAAATTCTTTAGGTACTGGCTCTTGTATTACTAGATGTTTTGGAAGTGAGCTAAAATCTAGGACTATCTGTATTGTGATCTAGGGGCATTGTGTGTGTGTTTTCTCCTCCCTATTTGGTGATGCCCATGTTCATGACAGCAGTGGGCACCAACAGATGTGCCCATTACACCAGATGTGCCAAAGTAATCAGCTGGAGTTTGGAATTAGTGCCAACTGAATATTACTTTGGTCTCTTTGTTGCCTTGTGATGATTCGATGCTTGTGTTTCCAGTCTCATTGTTTCATTTATTTTATTTGTGCACTGTCCTTTCACTCAGCTGTCTTAGACGGAAAAAGTTTGCTTACCTCGCTGGAAGTTTCCCCACCATTTTTGCTTTGTATTTCAAAAGTAATAGAAATTAATTTTGGTTTATAACTATTTTAGTGCTCAAGGGTGTCAGCAATGAGGAAGCAGAGAATGAGACTTAGGCTTGTTGTAAAGCTCCTGTGAAGTCCCAGTGCTTACAGGAACAAGAGAAACCTCAAGTGACATCTAAATAGAAGACCTGAAAGAAAATTGTGCTATGGAAGCTAAATGCACTCAAATTTGAAGAGAGGACAGTAAGACAGCTTGTCAGATGAGGATGGAGATGAATCTTAGCTTTATTGAGAGATACATTTTGGTGGTGGTACTTTTGTTTTGAAAGATGAACAGAGGAAATGGAGTAGTGAAATTATTCTTTTGGAGATGCCAGCATTGAAAAGAGAGACAGAGAATTAAGGAAGATGGAGCTGTAGTTGCAGGAAGCCTTGTTTTTACATGTGCAAATTGAGTGTATTCTCTTGGGAAGGAGCGAGGGGAACAAGATAGGCAAGGTGGCAAATGAGGAGAGTGTGGAACACACAGAGCTGTCAAGAAATGCCTGATAGAAGGGAATGTTGTGTTGAGGAAAGGAAAAATGAGGAGAAATTAAGTTTACATACGGAGAACGTTACATGTTAATTTTCCCCTGAAATTATTTTTATTTTCTAAGAAGGGTGTTGGAAAGTTCAGACTTGAAAAAAAACATTGAAAGTTGTTTTAGGATCTCCACATTTGTTTTGGTAGAGTGCTGTACAAGTTGCCTTTGAGTTAAGGGAGTGTTTCTTTTACAGAGTTAAGAGCTTATGCAGTGTTGTTTGTCAGGTGCAGGTATTACACATTGCAATCAGTATCATGAATTCAAAGCTGCCAGGAGATGTGGGAAGGAGAACCTAAAAGTTACATGGAAAAGAGCTGGGTCTGTTTTAAGCAAGGGAAAGCAGAGAGGAGTCTGGTAACTCCATGTGGATCAGTTGGATTTATAAGAATATCTGAAACTGTTGCTAACTGAAAACGGCATCAAGAGTCTGACAGTTTATCCGCAGTCTTTGGATAAATATAGTTCATATTTGCTGAGACACAGTGCCCTGTTCATTGTGTGTAATCAATACCTTGTCCAAATTCAAAGTGTGTATTGGCACATGTAAACACATTCATGCATGCATCTCTATATCAAATACTAAATGCAGAAATATTTTAATATGCTATAATTGGACAGCTTGTTCTCATCTAGTGTCTCTAGTATCTCCTCTAGAAGTTGTGTATATATAACCAGATGTTAAAAATATATATAGTTGAACCTTTTGCTACATTTAGGCTTGCAATGTTATTCAAAAGATTTTTGAGAACTGATATCCAGAAGAAGTAGTGTAAACAGATCAAGGCCTGTAGTTTTTTAACACAGAGATGGATTTGGAATGATTTTTGTGGCTCATCTTTAGAACTGTAAAAATAAATATTATTGCACATGCATTTAAAATGTGAGCATAAAGTAAATGTATATTCTATGGTGAACTTTGCTAATTTAAATCTACATGGATTTTCCATTAGGAAACAATAGAGAATTTGTGAGAGATACTGGCACTGCCTTCAGTATTTATTGCAGTGGAGCAATATACTCTTGGCTTTTGCCTGGTATTTGTCTGTGGTTGTTAAAGCTGTGTTTTAATGCTGGGAATTTCTTGTGGCCTGTGGTGTTTTGCAAACCTTTGTGAACTGAACATGATGATAATCGCCTGTGACTACAGAAGCCCGAGTCTGGTGAAGAGAGAAATCATCATTCCAATCGCAAACCCTAATTTACTCCCACTTAAGAATTGCCTTTGTCATCTCTTATAAAATGTCATGTAAGTGAAAAGCACTGTGTTGAGCATAATGCAGAGTGCTGTGATACAGATATCAACTGGATCCACTGGTGGGATAATGCCCCTGCCCCCTCACTGGAAAAAAAGGGCAGTTTAAATATAGGTTTTGACTTTCCTTTAATAGCCAGTGGCACAATCTGTAATAACTTACAATGGCTTACAATAGTGAACAACGAACCTTGAGAGCAGAGGTTGTAAAGTGTGTTTGTCTTGGGCTTGAAGTTTATCTTAACCTATCTGAAGGTTACTAGTAAGGATGTCCTTCTCTCTTATCTGCTCATTGTAGATAAAAATTGTAATTTTATGAGGTGAAAGGTTAGTACTCATCTATGCAATCCTTTTCTGCCATTTAATAATCCATCTGTTAGAAAATTAATTTAAAGACACATTAAAAAAATATGTTTCAAATTAAAGGAAGCTATGGAAAGTTTGCTCTGCTCATCATAAAACCCGAGCTGTTTCAAGAATAGCAATTGCTTGGTGTTTCACAGCTATTCTTCTGAACAATTTAAAAAAACATGTTGGCGCATTATCCTGAAAAAGTTCAAAGGATGTGATTATGAATGGTTCTTGGTTATTTCTGTCTTTCAGGAGACAATATTCATTTAGGAAGTATTTTTGCTTTCCTTTTTCTATGGAGAAAAATGATACATTTATGTGCAGTATCAGAGACCAGAAACATTACTCATTTTGATAGGCAAAATTGCTGAAATAGCTTACATGGTACATCTATAGAAGAAACAAAGAAGGTCTGCCCAGTGTTAATCTTCAGCACTTAAAAAATGAAAATGAATTTGTTTTGAGAACAGAGAGACCCTTTTCTCTTGAATTTAGGATTCCTCCTTCCTTTGTTTGACTTTTCAGTTCAGCTGGTTTGTTCAAAGGCCAGTTGAAGTATCGGATGTCTTTGCAGATTGATAATAGAGGGAAGGTGGAAAGGAAAACAACTAATAGGATTTTAGTGGATATCTTGAAGTTAAGGGTTTTAAGGAGGGCAGAGGAAATTCTTTGCCCCCAAGTCTCTGTCTGGTTAATTTTTATCTTTGTGTGATGTGCCTGACTTGACTTGTCAATAACTTGTCTTCTCTGCTCTGATCCAGTTTCGTTTGTTAAGCTCCTTAATAGTATGTAACTTTCATACTTCTCCCTGCAAACTGAGAATATAAACTGAATAGCTCTAGCTTTCCACTCCAAACAAATTGAAGAAACTACAAAGATTCTGTATTTAATTATTTTACTGTTAATGATATAATGCTTGAAAGATCTAAAAATATCCCAGAAAAATATACCTGGGGAATCCCTTCTGAGTTAATTTAACATATTGGTCATGGCCAGTGGTGGGCTAATCTTGATCTGGTATAGTTCCTGACATGTTTATCTACTTAATATCATAAACAGATTCCACAGCTATTACTTTTGCTGCTTCATTATCTTTACTACCTATTTCTGATGCAGAAGTACCCTGAAAAATAAATATTTCATCGTTACAATCTCAAATGCAAGTTTCTGCTCTAAGTAGGATATTTGGGAATTAATCTGACTTGTCTGATTTCATTAAGCAAGGCATGTGATATTATGTATAACCAAATAGTAGTGACAGTTTAAACGGTTTCAGTGTTACTGGTCTAATGCTTTCAGAAGTAGGAAGATAATTTTCAGAAAGACTTGTTGAAATTGCATCTTAATATCTGGAGGTCTGGCGTATCTGGTGTATTTAGAGACCTTTTCAAGGTCTTTCTCTTCGTAGCTCTCTAGGTAGTCTAACTGAAGGCAAAATCACCAAAACCTTTCCCAAGTGTACACCCTAGACATGACATGTAAAAGGATATCAGTTAATATACTCTGAAAGATTCAGTTAGTGCTTTTTGTTTGTTTGGGGTTTTTGGTTTTGTGTTTGGTTTTTGTCTTGCTCTTTTTTTTT